>OW028580.1:34537135-35137135 GCA_932294295.1 Alitta virens
GATCTAAAAGGGCCACAAAGACCCAGAGGTCATGGCCTTGAGAAGCCAGGAAATGACCTCACTAATTGCTAATAATAACCCAGTGCCCCCTAATGACAATTTAACCCCCTGACCCCAGCACTTCTGGTCAGGTGGGTAGGAGTAGTAAGAGGGGTGACAGAAATAACCCCCCACCCATTCAAATGGTCTATGAATTATACAGAATAATAAAGATATACAAAAGGAGTATTTTATATTGTTTATTTCATAGAAATGACAAATGCATTTCCTAAACAAAGAAATTAAAATCAACAATTACATCTTACTTGTTTAGGAACATGAGATCCTCTGAAGTAAATATTACATGCCACTCCTTGACATGACTACCCCATTACAACTGACTGTCAACACAAATTAGATGAGTCAAAATGCCAAGGTCAGCGCAATGTTGCCTGGTACTTTTGTTCTCATATTGTGCCTGACAGTTCTACAAGAATCCCCTTAAAGTGATTAAGAATGCCTGGTATTTTCTTTCCCTTTTGTTTTAGTTGAATTTCCTTCTTAACACACCTGCAAATGTGTAAACTGTAAATTTGAATCTTATTGTGATATTACGATCAGTATTTGTATATATTTTGTAAATTTAATCTAATATTGATTTTGTGATCGGTACTTGTTTCATGCTTTGTGATTTGATCTCTGATTTATCTTTTCAATATTTATGTATATACAAGTTTATATCTTTTCGCTTTAACACTGAATATCTTACTTAGAGCAGGACTCTGCCCAGAAAACATATGCTTATGGCAACTGGAACTTTGAACATTTAGCTATATACTATCTGTATAAATGTATCTTTTTTTTACATGAACAGATGTCAACGAAAGTCATATAATTATATATTACAAAGCGCATTTGTTCAAGGTCACCAATGGCCTAAAATGGGGCCAAAAATTCTGTAAAAATAAGTTTTACTTTCACTAAATGCAAATATAGGAAATATAATAATATACAGTGCATGTTATTGACAAAAAAAGATTTTGTTGAATTGAAACCTGATTTGTAAGCACCTTAAAATTAAAACAAAAGTAATGAAGTCTCCAAGACAATGATGTAAACTGAAATTTAAGTACCATATTTAATACTTTAAATGGAAACAACACATTGATATTGCACAAAGTACATATATGCGAAATACAATAGTTAATGTACAAAGTCCGACCTGAGAAATAACATCATAAACAACTATTCTATGTATGCATCATTCTTTGGTTACATTGTGTGTATTTTTTCATTATTGTAAAAATTAGCAAAGCAACAAATGCAACATACATTAATATATATTAATATGATATTAGCAGATTCTGATATTTTGTCTTAAAATGCTGTAGTTTTTGTAATTGATTCATTGTCAACATTTTCTGGTGAGGTCACATGTATAACTGCACTAGTAGAATTTGTTCTTGAACACTTAGAACTGGCCGTTTCCTCACTGTTAGACATTGAGTAAGCTCCACTTGTCTTTGAAGACAATTTCTCTTCAGTGTTGTCCATTTCATTCAGTTCTGAGTGTTTTTCACCACTTTCTTCATTTTCTGGATCTATTTGTTCTGTTAATTCATCAGTTTGATTAAAATCCACCGAAATAATGTCACTACCACCAGGTAAGCTAGTCTCATCATTCTTTAAGAAGTCTACTTCATTAAACGGCAGGGGGAGCTTCTTCTTCAATTTTGTGTAATGGCTGCTCAGACTGTCAGTGACATCTTCCGTTAATTTGTGAATGACTTTTTTGAAGAATGTGGGACTGCACTCATCTTCTTCTTCATAAACCTGTCGTCTATCGTCCTTTAATTCTGGATTATTCAGGAGAGTATAAGCTAGTTGCCACCGTTTTACAGCTTTTGATAGGGGTTTTCTTGGATTTTGACTGATTTCATTGGCTGCAAAAATATGAACAATAGTCTTAGATATGTGTATTCAGAATGCAAGAACATTATAGCATTAAAGTAACATTTACACTCAATGCTGTCGATTTTAAGTGATTTTCTTCCAATAATGTCGTCCTCAATGGGTTGTTCAACGTCTTCTTCTTTGTTAGAATAGTCCTTCTGAAAAGTTAAGGAAGTAACATTAGTCTGTGCAAATGCATCTCAAGAGAGCCGGGTTTGAGAAATGTGATTTTGCAAACGAAATATTTCATAGTTTCATAGTTTTTATCGGGTGAGGCATCTGATAGGTTCGTGAATTAGCTACTTGGCAATAGGCAAAATTGGTAACTTGGTAATAGGCAAAATGGAGATTTGGCAATAGGCAAAATGGAGATTTGGCAATAGGCAAAATGGAGACTTGGCAATAGGCAATATTGAGACTTGGCAATAGGCAAAATGGAGACTTGGCAATAGGCAATATTGAGACTTGGCAATAGGCAAAATGGAGACTTGGCAATAGGCAAAATGGAGACTTTGCAATAAGCAACCAAAGCCAACCATGGTAATGGCACTGGTGTGGGTTTATTCCTAAGCCTCTGTAATCCAATGTTGAAGGCTGAATACTCCGTTAGGAGTTGAGAAAGACTCCAGTTTGGTCTGCTAATTTCTATGTTGCCTTGTGCAACGATCTTTTTAAGATACACCCCATTACAATGACAACAGAGTATGCCATTGTTTTCAAAAGTGTGCTAATTTTGTATGTAACGAAATATATATATGCAACTCTAGTTACCTTTGCAGTAGCTTCTGCAACCAACTGACAGAACGACCTCAGCACTGGATGGTTATTGTGCAGCTCCAGCATCATCATGCCGATGTAGGCATTGAAACCTGAAAAAATGGAACACAAAATTTCAGCTCTTTCTTTGTACACATTCCAAAACCAAGCACTGTATTCTAGTGATTACCAAATGCAGTCTAAGTTGTGTAAATCCATTACATTGTAAGTGCATATTAACAATGTGTCGTCACCTAACAGCCCAGTGACCTAATTATGGACAGTCTTGGTTAAACTGTAGATGATAGGCTGAGTACAGACAGTATATTTTTCTATTTTAGGCAATTTTCCTGAATTGCCTGCTTGTCAGAACAAGAATTGCGTAAACTCAGCACATGAACATCTAATTATTCTGTAATTTCACTGTTAGACCTTTAATACCATAAGGCAGCCTATAGACGATGAGAGAAATTGATTAATTTACTTTGGGATGAGTAAACGAGCAAAACATGTACATTATTAGGTTGCTGGGCTGTGAGGTAATGACACAGTGTTAAGAACATTAAAAAAACGGTTGTACTTGCAGCAAAATTTTACTGTATGTATTATTAATAGTAACTTCACCATAAACTACAGTATGATTTACAGTAGCAGAGTCTGTAAAATGCACAGCACGCTGAAACTACATATTTATTTTACAGTTGAAGTAACTGTAAGTATTTTTGCTGTATATTTTCCAGTACTCGCTGGCAAACGAGATGCCAGTAAGTTACTGCAAATTTTTACAGAACACTTTTACAGTGTTGGTATAAACAAAAGTTGTCAAACCTGTATCAGAATTCTCAAAGCCAGCCATCAGGACACTTCTATCCATCCTACTCAGGTACATCAAACCAAGAAGGAGACTTTTTAAAACCCTCCATAAACAAGAAAACAGACCTGTTGTGATGTTGTTGATAAACATGTAATAATCCCAGGCCCTGAATGCACGTCTGAAAATAAACACAACCAATTTGTAAGACAATATTCAAAGTCTTTTGGATAATTAATAATGTTTTAGTAGTTTCAATACCAGTCTACATGCGCTATGGTCAAAGTTATCGTGCTGGAACGTTGACACACCTATCATTATTTTGCCATAGCATTTAAAAAATAAAATAAATAAAAAAGGATGCGTCTGAAATAATGCTGATAAAGATAATTATATACTGATGCTAAGATAAGATAGATAAGATGAGATAAGATAATATACAAATTAATTTAAAGTTGGTACACAAATACAAAACAAGAAAACACAAGCACATATAGTGCTCTTAACCGACAATGATTTGAAAAATACAGTGTAACAGATATGGAAAATGAAAATGATATATTTATACAATGTAATGACAGAAAAGGTTTCAGATACAGTAAAAACATTATAAAAACCATACATTGAAATAGTTATACATATACATTTTAAAACCTTTTAAAACCTCTAAAACCTCAAACATTTAAAATTGTACCGGTAAGACAATTTGGTTGTCCGTATTTTCATTTACATATGGTTCAAATAATTGTCAAAGTTTTGGATAATTAATAATGTTTTAGTAGTTTCAATACCAGTCTACATGCGCTATGGTCAAAGTTATCGTGCTGGAACGTTGACACACCTATCATTATTATGCCATAGCATTTAAAAAATAAAATAAATAAAAAAGGATGCGTCTGAAATAATGCTGATAAAGATAATTATATACTGATGCTAAGATAAGATAGATAAGATGAGATAAGATAATATACAAATTAATTTAAAGTCGGTACACAAATACAAAACAAGAAAACACAAGCACATATAGTGCTCTTAACCGACAATGATTTGAAAAATACAGTGTAACAGATATGGAAAATGAAAATGATATATTTATACAATGTAATGACAGAAAAGGTTTCAGATACAGTAAAAACATTATAAAAACCATACATTGAAATAGTTATACATATACATTTTAAAACCTTTTAAAACCTCTAAAACCTCAAACATTTAAAATTGTACAGGTAAGACAATTTGGTTGTCCGTATTTTCATTTACATATGGTTCAAATAATTGTCAAAGTTTACCCCCCCCCCCCACCCAATCAAAATGCTTTTCCAAGGAGAGATGGGGTATGTTAACTTTTGATATACTTGTGACCCCAAATGCATTGCATAAGATAAGCTATCAAGCATGATTTAATTGATACATTACAGGTTTGGTGCTACCTAAAGCATTATTTTTGAGAAAATTGCTTAAATAGTCATATGGCAAAATAATGAAAGTTGTGTAAACTTTTGAGCACCACTGTAGTTTTAGTCGACAAATTTTCATAATCCCTAAGTGCTTCTAACATGGTACAAAATACTGCTTAGAAATGTTGGAAAATTTTGATTGTTATATATCAGGTTTATAACCCAAATGAGTGCCAGTGAAAAGACAATAGATAATGAAAATAAACCGTAAGGCCTACATATTGTCCAAAGCCAGAGGCTTCTCATCATGGTCCTCCTCTATTTTAGCCTGAGTGAAAAACACAGTCGCTGCAATGTCTTGGATGATGAAGATGAGCAAACTCACTGCCCCTGGTATCCTGCATGAATTTAAATCATATTAATGATGTGATTAATTCATTGAATAGTTTACTTTAAGGTTATTGCTGGTCTTTGTGTCTGCAAGATATCGAGATGTCACATATATTGTTATTAATAGGTAAAGGTAGGTATATAGAGACATTTATTTAAATTACGGGTTAAGAATAAGCTGAAGATTAACAAATATGAAAACAATGTTGCCTGTCTGTCTAGCTGTCATGCTGTCTGTCTGTTAAGCTTTTGTCTGTCTTTCATGGTGTCTTTTTATATACACCCCTTTTCATGTACTTGGTAGTGGTTCTAACTTATATTTTTATTCAGTCTGTCAGTTTTATTATCTATTTGTCTAGTATTATTCAACTGTGAATCAGCCGCTCTGTCGGTCTGTCTGTCTAGCTGTCTGTCTGTCTGTCTGTCTAGATGTCTGCCTAGCTGTCTAGGTCTAGTTGTCTGTCTAGCTGTCTGTCTGCCTAGCTGTCTGTCTGTCTGTCTAGGTCTAGCTGTCTGTCTGTCTGTCTAGCTGTCTGTCTGCCTAGCTGTCTGTCTGTCTGTCTGTCTGTCATTCTGTCTGTCTGTCTATCTGTCTGTGTCTGTCAGTCTAGCTGTCTGTCTGTCATTCTATCTGTCTGTCTATCTGTCTGTGTCTGTCAGTCTAGCTGTCTGTCTGCCAAGCTGTCTGTCTGTCTGTCTGCCAGTCTGTATATCCTGTCTATACTCACCCAAAGGCCTGCAACAGGTACTTGATGATCTCCCAGTCTCCATCAATCGGAGGCAGAACGATTAACAGGCAAAAGACGAGGCTGAAGAGAGCTCCTACTACTGTGAACAAGATCTGACCTGTGCAAATGATAGCAAAGTATATTTCATCAAGTGCCTAGCTCATGCTATTGAATCCCATTACACATCCAAACAAATGAGTTATTGGCACAAATAGCAGGGGCTAGTCTGGACTTCATGGACGGTAAAACTGATTCAATTTCCCTCCATAATTTGCAATTATCTTTGTACATATTAACTTAAATACTGCATTATTCATACATTGCATGTAGACTATGCTTATAAGTACTATATATATAGTAGGACCCATGCAAAATTTCCATAAAAAAAAAGAAGTTGTATTTGATCATACGAAAAAGCGTGGAGCAGGATAATATGTAACCGAAACGTTCTTAAGTCGAACCCTATCTTCCCACTCCAGCAAAGGCTCCAATAAATAAGTCGAGATTGGGCTCCAAACTAGCCAATCAGCAGAGACCCAAACGTTATATGTAAATTAGTTGACACCGCCGTGACATGGCCTAAGTTGTGTTTATACATTAATTGAAGCTGTGAAAACTGATTCTGAACAAGGTAAACTGTTTTAACTCTCCATATGAGTAGATATCATACACTGTTAATGGCGGACAAGCCCATCTAATTGTTTTTCGTAGTTTGAAAGCTCTGATCACGTGAGCCACATGAATAAATTATGATAATGCCTCAACTTTGCGAGATTTGCCTGGGGTACATTTCCTGGGTGTATCTTCCAAAACCATAAAAACCTCTTTGTGTACTATATTTATAATTAAAATCACGTTTCCTATCATTGCAGTGATATTGATGCAATCAAACCCAAGACTTTCAGGATTTCTATATGCCTTAAGCGCTGGTCCACCACATGTAATAGTGGATTTTCGCAGAAGGTTCTCTATATTTACACCATGTGGCTATGACAGAATGCTGCAATTCTATTTGCTGAAGCAAAGTGCATCCCAGCAGCAGTATTTTTAGTGCATTTTAATGTATATGTGACATCTTATCATTTTGTTGATTTCTGTTATTTCCCAGAGAAAATTATATTTTTGGAATCAGTTTATTATGATCTACTATTTCTGAAAAGCAAATTGAGCAATAAGAGGAGAAGAAAGACGTATGTCTTGCTGAATTCAGGGCTGCTCAGCGAAAAGAATCTATTCTTTGACATGGTAATATCTAATGGTATCTGCTAGCTATATTTTGGGCATATTGGTTGTTTTAGAAGTGATGCCCATGCATAGCTCACCCCACAGCATGTAGGCAACCTGGTACCCAGCAAACCTCACAGTGAATGCAATGCATTTATTTGGTTCGAGGTGATGGCTGTCTGGGATGAAACCTCTGTCTCCTTTGTACAGCATCAGTGTGTGCATCCTTAATGAATAGAAAGACACAATTAGCCAATGGTAAGATGATATTTGGCAGTTTACGAAACATGACAAAAATTGGGGCAGTCAAAATAAAAATGGCTCTCTTCAATGGCATTTAATTTAATTTTGGACATATTTAATTCAATTCAACTTAATTTTTTGGTATCAAATTGATTGCTATTAAAGATTTAAATTCATAATGAAAATATTGGAAATGACTCCTTTGGGGAAGATGTATATTATCTTGATATTAAATAACATAAATCTGCTCTAAAACCTTCATCATTAACCAAAACTTTTCTCACTCAATGAGAAAATATTCCATTAAACTTACCTGTAATTTATTAAAACACGGATCAATCCAAATACATAGAGTATAGTGACCAGTGTACTTGGAACCAGCCATGAAACTGAAAAATATAAGTTAAGATAAAACATACAATGGGACATAATTAAAGTGTAAATGATTTTTTTTTAACAAAAACAATCTGGGGAAATGCACGTGCTAGTTGACATTTAATATCATTCTATTAACATGTCATTCATGAAGACAGTTCGTTAATTAGCAAATGATATAAAGCTGCGATCTTGGGATAACCTATTTTGCTTGCCTCAACAAAAACAATAAATTACAGTGGATGGTGAAGAGTCCAACATTGAGTTTTGTGGGATGGGGAAAAGTTATATTGGTCGAGTTTCAACTTCGCTATTAAGACCAACCTTGGGGAAAATTTTGATCTCACGGAGAGGTAGACAGGTGATCATTCAAACTGGATCAAAAATAGATGGGCTTAATGGTGAGGTAGTTCTCTTAAAGCAAGGTAGTCTTAAAAGAGAGGGGGCGGGGACCTAGCTCAGAGGTAGCGCGCCCTGGACTTCCAACTACTGGGTCCCAGGTTTGATGCCCGGTCGAGCCTATGTTGGATGGCTGTTTCATCCTTCGTTTCATTGCCATGGTCCCTACCTGTCCTAATTAGCCCAACTGGTGCAGAAATACAGGATGTAAAGCCCTAATCACCCACCAACCCATCTTAAAAGAGAGGTACCACCTTACAGTATATCACTCACATTCAATCATGTAGTATATAGTTTCAATGTTTCTCCCAACCAGAGTCTTGTTCCTGAAGGCGTCGTCCGTGGCATTGTTGAATTCGTAAACATATTCCCGGAAAGCTTGCAGGAAATTGCTGCATATCCAGTACTGCAAACTGCCTAACTGTCAATGAAAAATAAGAAACCGGCCAACATAAGTATTTCAGTAGCGGATTTAGATCTATTCAAAGTCGATCAAAGTCGATGATATGCGCGCGCGTGTGTTAGTGCAAAATGACTATAGATAATATTATCTGTGCAATTATAATACTGTATCTTCGGTGCATATTAATATTGATTAATTACATGGCCAAATGTGCCACGTGCATTTTCCATGAGAAGGATAAACGTTTTTAGCTAATTATAATGAGGCAAAAACCAAGCGTTTTCCATGCGTTTATCCTTCGCATGGAAAACGCACGTAGCACAATTGGCAATGTAGTAACATTGACTTACCAAGTATGTGCACATGAAAATAGCTGAAAATGTACAGATGACTCTGGGAGAATATTTGAACGGCAGATCTTTGTCAAAGAGATGCGCTTTCAGAAGAGATCGAAACTTGCACTTTACCATTTTAAATGCTGATTTTTCTCTGAAATATTAAAAAAAAAAACCTCATATTTCACAAATTCTTATGTAACAGCATGATTCAATCTTATGACAATTAGACATTAGATTGCTAAAAAAAGTACCCAAGGCTAGAAGTGAAGCTTGGCCAATCACTGTAATATACAAAGATTGCTGACAATCAAACATTTCACAGGGCACAATGTATTATCAAGTGTTTTGAGGATGATTATTATCATTTCCATAACTCCAGGAACTTGTAGATTTTTACATACAAATACACATGGCACATTTGGACAAGTTTTATCAAACCAATTATATCGATTTGTAAGTATTTATAAGTATTCTTGAGCATCCAATGTTATCATAATATGATGATGATTATGAAAGTAAGCATCAAGATAGAATTTTCAGAGATATCAACTGGACTATCCCGAATAACGATTAAATTTAAGATGGTCAAGCGGAAGATATTTATATTTTTTTCATAAAAAAAAAAAAAACTTACTCCACTGGTTCTTCTGGTGGTTTTGATAATAATTTCTTCACATACAAAATCATGTGGTCCGGAGCTATTTTTATGTCCTGAAGTGATTGAAGAAAAACACTTATAAAATTAGACATAATATAGCATAATTTAGCACTGTGAAACAACATTTTGTAAAACAGACCAAATAGCTGAACATTTACAAGTGAAATCGATATTGAAATTAGAAATACATCATAATTAAATGATCCAGTGTAGAAAATGTAAAAAAACAAGAAGTGTAGCACACAAACCAATTCAACCAATACACTCACTAACCAAAACACCAGACCCGACCAACAGACCAGCCAACCAACCGAATGACCGATTGACCAACCGACTGACCAACCGATTGACCAACCGACAGACCAACCGCCCGACTGGCCAACCGAACCATCTGACCAACCGACCGACAGACCGGCCAACTGACCGACCGGCCAACTGACCGACCAGCCAACTGACCGACCGACCAACTGACCGACCGACCGACCGCCTGACCCCCAGTTCCAATTCATTCATTCATTCATTCATTTGTTCATTTGTTCATTTGTCTTACCATATCATATTTAGACCATGATCTGTCCCGGATATTTTGAATAGTGACCCAGAAGTAGCGGACTACGATTATTCCGAGACAAATGTTGGAAGGCAGATTGATTACCAAGGTGATGTGTGTGTACAACTGTTCAAAACGTAAACAAAGTAAAAATGATCTGGTAATTTTTGTTGTTTTTACATGCATTTGGATAAACGCATGGGAAATGTGTTTTCCATGAGAAAGATAAACGCATGGAAAACACATGGTTTTTGCCTAATTATGATGTGGTGAAAACCATGCGTTTATCTTTCTCATGGAAAACACACGTGGCACATTTGACCATGTAGGGATCTTTGCACTAGCTATTGTACACCATGTATCGGTGGTTTTTGCATTTTGATTTAAAAAATATTTAAGGCATTGCATTTTAAAATCTCAAAAATATAAGCATTATGTATTTGTATTGCCTTTACTTTCTAAACATATTTGGTACTGGATTTGACACTTTAAAGAAATTTTCAATTCTAATTTGGCAGATATCTTATTAACCCATACTTTACCTCTGGGTAAGGGTCAATGCACTGTAACATCCCTTGCATTTTTACTATAAACCTGTAAAGAAAATAAGAATAACCTCATTGTGGTGGGAACCCACTTTAATACATTTGTATTATAACCTGATCATTATAAGACCACAGAATTTCACTTCGAGTTCTTTCAGTTTCAAGTTAAGTGGATTTTTTCTCAAATTTGATTAAATTGATCACGATTTAAAATAAATTACCCGACTTAATACACACAGCTGGTGAGGACATAAATTGAGGATATAGAATTAAACAGTTACAGTAGGTGGTCCCTCGATAGCGGCACCTAAATGCCTTATTATTATAATATGGGTTTGGATAAACGCACGTGGCACATTTGGCCATGTATGTATGTCTAAATGTGAGCCAATAATATTAATCAATAAAATGTGTCTTGAAAAACTTTTTTTTTGAAAATTTAATTAGTTGCAAAAATCACCAATCTCCTTGGGCAGTTTTCACCAACATTCCTGACATGGTGCTTGGTACACTGGTGCTTTTGATTTAACACTATTATTATTATTGAGGGATTATTACTGATGTTATCTACCTTTTCTATTATGACGTCACAATTCAGACTAAAGTTTGCAATATAAATGACATTTTTCTTGATATCAATGTTCCACTGTAATTAAAATATACATAGCTTAACCCAAACATACCAAAACAAGGCATAAAGAAACCCAATGACAGATCCAGTCAATTTAAAGTCAGTGTTCAGACAAGCAAACAGTGGAAAGAAGCTGGTGCTGACCATTTGGACATACAACATTGTGTAAATCGCTAAAAAGAAAATGATACAATTAGAAAAAAATTATTTCATGTTGCCGAAGGACCTGAGTTCAAACCGGGCCCCGGGCATTCTTCAAGAGCTGCATCTCAGCTCAATGTCAGTTACATGAGACAGCGCATTGGTAATGTCTTTAATTGTATTCGTTGTGGATGCTGGGGTATGTAAAAGACCCCACCCATGGGGTAAATGTGGACCACGGGTTGAACTTCATTGATAAACCTTATCAAGCTATCATGACGTCTGCCTTTAGAGCTAGTCATAATATAACTGACTTTGTTTCAGACCAATTTAGACATTTTCTTAGACTAAAAATAATGCGGGCTGAGATTTGAACCCAACATCCTGGAAATAAAAAAATAAAAACTTTTACTCCTAGACCGCAAAATCATGTGTTATTATTAGGGTAATTTTTTTCTGGATGGACTACCATACAGAATGGTTTTCAAACTTTTGAACCCAGTATTTGCAAGTTTCTTCACTACATGGCCAAATGTGCCACATGCTTTTTAGCTAATTATAATGAGGAAAAAACCATGCATGGTTTTTAGCTAATTATAAACGCATGAAAAAAGCACATGGCACATTTGGCCATGTAGACCATATATATAATTTCACGGATATTCAATAGCATAATTTGGTAAAGTAAATAAATTGCATGCACATACTTACATTTGAGGTAAGTGGGATAGTCCAGCTGCAAGAAATATTGACCATCCAACCCGAGAAATACACTGATCAGCATGTTTGGAATTGCCCCAAAGACTGCTCCATAGGTCCAGCGGTTGTCATACTGGTCAAGTAAGTTAATTGGTCTGAAATTTAACATATATAATAAGTAAGTGAAATTTTGAAAGTAGACTCTAAAACAGATTGGTTGTTTTGACAAATCTTTTTTTAATCAATGTATGACCAAAGGAGTTGATGGTTGACCATACAACAATTTTATTTCGTTGCATTGACCGATTTTTGATGGTTTAATTGACCTATCAGATGATTAGATCAACAATTATTTAGCTCTAGCATAAATTGGTTACCACTATGTTCTACAGTAAATTCACTGATATATTGTATAATAAATAATATATTACATTAAAAAAAAACCAATAAGTTCATTGACATACGTTTACTCGGTGCAGGTAACTTTCGCGGACGTTGTCTTTTAAACTCTGAGGAAAAATATTATGTGGGTATCTTGTTTCACATCCTGTATAGTACATACGGTACCATGGATCTCCTCAAATAAGAATACCAGAGCATACATGTTCCATGTCACGATGTTGAACCGACATTTTCCTTATTTTCCCCCGATGGTAGCGACACTTGAGCAATCATGACTTGATTTAAGATCACTTCAATTCAAGCTATTTCAGTAAGGTAACAACTTGTTACATTGGAATATTATTGTAAAAACGATCTAATGGGCTCTAAACTGATTACACTGATATATATTGCTCATGGTCTTAATAACAGGGTTCCATGTTAAATTCAATTTTCTTACTCGACAACTGCTGGTCGCCCG
The DNA here is from genome assembly GCA_932294295.1 of Alitta virens. Taxonomy (NCBI): domain Eukaryota; kingdom Metazoa; phylum Annelida; class Polychaeta; order Phyllodocida; family Nereididae; genus Alitta; species Alitta virens. The sequence goes on from OW028580.1 coordinate 34,550,218, forward strand.
TCACAACATTTCAAGAATTTGTTTTTTCTTCTTCGAAGGAAAGCGAGTAAGAGTATTATGATGGTCTGAAATGAAACGAAATAAAAAAATCTCATATGTGCACTCAATTGATATCAATAAGTCATCACAATTTATCCATGAAAATTTGCGATCAGGTACAAGGCCAAATGTGATACGTGCGTTTTCAATGCGAAAGATAAACGCATGGTTTTTAGCTAATTATAATGAGGTGAAAAACATGCCTTTTCCATGCGTTTGGACAAACGAATGGAAAATGCACGTGGCACAATTGGCCATGTATAATGTCATAGTAATTGCAATCGGTCGCTACATAATAATATGGATGCTGAAGATATAAATTATGGAATCTTTATACAATCGCTAAAAATACATGAAGGGGTAAAGTTCAATTTTTAAAGATCAAGTGCTCGTAAATCTGTACTTCAGATTTTGACAGTACTTGTTTTGAAATATACTCATCCATCACTTTTTATTATTTGCCTTTTTTTTGTTATGAAGTGCCACAAATGAAGACCAGTTCTTTTGATTGAGCCATCCTTTTATATTATATTCAATACGAAATAAGATAAACAAACAATGTGACCTGTACATGCACAAAAACAAATCAGTTTTTGTTGCCATAGCAATGCCTTAACCAATGAACTTACTGCTGGCCCCAAAGAAGTGTGCAGCAATGAAGGGACAAGGGAGCCCTGACATCTTAATAATGGCTCTGTGATGTTCACAAGATCTTCCTAAAATATATGATAAATTCAATAAAGTAACATAAGAATATAAGAAAAATCTGAATAGAGCTATCACGAACAAAATTTATTATTATTATTTTTTCAACTTGCTAAAGTAAAGACAATATTTCTTTGTACATAATGCGTTAAATATGTCCAAGGGATATGTTTGTATCCCAAAGGCACACATCATTTTTATAAAAAAAAAAATTTTTTTTAATTTTGTAAATTGTGCCTGAATAAGTCATCATCATCATCATCATCATAGATTTAACATATTGCACAACATTGTCATTTACTTTTAGAGGCAATAAATATCATCATGAAAATGCTCTCGTTCAAATTAAGTTCACCATCCTGTATTTAGTTGTTAATTATGGCAAGATACTATATTAAATTTCCTTTCAATTGTCAAGAAACTATACGTGTCAGCAAATACATTTTGTCCTTTTTTCAATCTACTGTACATCTAAGCTAGAATACATGCTCAATTTGTTAAAGTTTATAGTCAAGTTTGTGACAAGGAATATATTCCATATGAACAATAAACAATAGTTAAAGGTCTATATTCCATGCTATGTTATGCTTATGAATACAGCATTGAGAAGCATTGACTGCTAATATATTGTGAAATATATTGTTAATATTCCTACGTTTATCTGCCTAAAGTAAATAATAAACATACGTGAATACAATACATAACTGAATAATTATATGGATAATACTACTTACAGGGTCAGGGATGATATTATCTAAAGAAGTCACATCATCGTAATAGTCCATATTTATGTTGTTATGACTATAAAATTTATAGCTAGTAGGCAATACCTGTGTTATATTTTCTCTTATCGTGCTAATCTAAGTTGTTATCAGAATGCCCCACTTCTGCAACCTTCAGTATCTATGATGAATAATATTTGTCATTTTAATCATTACATTGAAAAATATCACTGTCAGCAAAAAAAAAAGGTTTTTCGAACCGCATTTTTCATGCAAAATATATTTTATCCACACACAGCCGGGAAAGAATCCTACTCAGTAATTTGTTCATTGAAATGGACAAGAAATATGTATAAAATCTAAAAAACAAAAATTAATTAAATCGTAGCTTTTACCCTTTTAATTCACAAAAGAGTTTGGCAGGTTCATTCAATCCTTTGTATGATTTAATTTATTCGTAATATAATCATTATGTACATATCAGGCTATTTCAGTGACACTGCTTTAATGAACTTCAACATAATGTTTGTTAGAAACCTCACAATTAAGACCCCCCCCCCCCCCCCCCCCCCACACTTGGGCCTTGGTTCTAAATCGTCAAGCGTTCTTCACCATTAGAACCACTCAAAAATGAAAACAAGTTTTTTTACCCAATCATATTTTTACCAAATTTGGATTCTTACAACCTTAATTGTGATGAAAAGATTTAAATCGATGAAACTGGCAATGCACGTGTCATTGTAACATTCTTAGTCATATTCATTCACCGCATAATATAATACAATACAATATAAACAACTTACCCATCCGTCAAGGTCAGAAGTTTCCTCTGCTTCAAATAAACTCTGTATATCCCAATTCATTCAGACCAGTGTGAAACTATGACTAAATCTACTTTAAATTGATGTCATTATAAATTGACTTATTTTAATTGATAGATGTACTGTTATCCTGCATTTAACAAAGCTTTGATACCATAACATGCATCATTCAATGGAAACTGCAGCAAATCTGGATGCAACAAATAATAAACAAGGTTGTTATCAGACCATATCTCGATCCTGCAGTCACCTGGAATGCCCTGACACAGGTGTGAGGATGACTGCAGTCATTGTATGCATGGCCAAATTGTAACGATAGGGTCTAAATATTAACCTTAGGTCAATTAAATAGCAAGGTGAATTTCTTAGAGGAACTTATTATGAATTTGTTTTGCTAGGTGTGTTTCAAGTACCCTTAAAACTTTACTATTCAAGATGTCTCACTAATAACAGCAACTCAATTGCAGCTACCGGGTATTTAAAAGTCTCAACTCAAAGTGCTTAGTTGATTAGAACTTTATTACTTAGTGAAAGATCCACATACACACTACAAACAAGACAAATACAAATGTAGAAATTCACATGGACACCAGTCATATTTTTGACAACAACAACAAAAATAGACAAAGAAAAATAAACACAAAACTGACCCACCAAAACTGTAGAACACAATTGAGGAACAAAAATAATATGAAAGTATGAAAATTTATAATGAGATGGATATGGAGATCAAATATAATACAATTGAGGAGAGGAGAGGAGAGGAGAGGAGAGGAGAGGAGAGGAGAGGAGAGGAGAGGAGAGGAGAGGAGAGGAGAGGAGAGGAGAGGAGAGGAGAGGAGAGGAGAGGAGAGGAGAGGAGAGGAGAGGAGAGGAGAGGAGAGGAGAGGAGAGGAGAGGAGAGGAGAGGAGAGGAGAGGAGAGGAGGATATCCCTACATATATTCACGTGCGATATTTTATGTATTTCCTTTTTTAGTAGCAATAGATTAGATTAGATTAAACTACTGAGGAATTTTATAATTAAATTGTTATACCTAGCATAAAAAAAAGCTGCACTAGATTGTGTAGAATTAGTTTTTCAATCTTTCCTTTCTAATAGATTTCCTTAATTCCATTTTCTAATACATCCATTTCCTTGTTCATGCTTGTTGGCTCACTTTTATATGCGTTTAAATTTATTATAGGAATCGCCTAATGAATTGCAGTATTATGTAGATAACAGCAATAAACATCGTCAGCCAAGTAAGCTGGGTAATCTGAAATTGAGAAGTTATCAAGAAATACATGTAAGCACTTAATTCCAAGCTGATTAACTGTAAACAGAGAAAAACAATATGTAAGACGCAATCGCCAGCTCCAAGACTGGCTAATGAAATACAGGTGGTCTGTTTGCCTGTCTGTCTGTCTGTCTGTTTAGCTGTCTGTCTGCCTGCCTGTCTGTCTGTCTGTCTAGCTGTCTGTCTGTCTGTCTGTTTAGCTGTCTGTCTGCCTGTCTGCCTGTCTGCCTGTCTATCTGCCTGTCTGTCTGTCTCTGTCTAGCTGTCTGCCTGTCGGCCTAGCTGTCTGCCTGTATGTCTGTCTGTCTGATTTTTGGCAAGTAAAGAAAAAATGTGGCATGCAAAAATTGGGAAGATTTCCTGAGGTTGTCCTAACATTATACAACTCATAATATACACATTCCATTTAACCTTGATGTCGTGGCGAAGTTCAATGTCGCCGAGAGTATTGGATTTCTTGCCATGCCAACGATGGCTATTGTGATGCCACAACAATTTTTCTGAGGATTTTCCATGGACAGTGTGATGTCATCACAATTTTTTCAAGGATTTCCAAAATGCACCTTGTGATGTCATCACTATTGTAGAAACATGTCATTGGAGAATATAACATATGGTGGATGGAAAGTCGTCCAATATAGAGTTTTATTGGATTCAGAAAAGCTATCACAGAAAACTCTATATTGGACTGCTTACCATCCACTAGGTTCCTATTGCTGTAGTATTGGTGACATCATGATTGCATTGTTCTATTACCTCAGAAGAAAGGCTTTTGAATAATGCTCTAGATAGTTAAGACTAGCTTGTGAAAGTTTCAACATTTATTTAAGGGTACTGTAGCCTTCGAAGGATAGCCACCATCTAGGTAACTTGTTTTGTGATAGGTAGCAGTATGTTTAAAGTTGGGTGGTCACTCAATATGAAAGTGGCCAAAATCTGTTGCATTCATTTCATTGCTTCTAAAAAGAACGGATTAAATCCCATCACTGCCATCTGGGCCTTGCTAGATTCACTATATCTCTATAAAAAATAGTAAACTTCCCCTAGCATTTAATGTTTACATTGCACCGTACGGTTATGGCCAATGAGATGAAAAAGAGGCTTGATTTGTGTCGTCGGTTCGTAATGCATTTTGATATTCAGTGCCTTCAATATTCGTCCGATTTTCATAATTCAAAGTTTAAAGTGAATGCAATAGATACTGGCCACTGCCATATTGAGTGACAATCCAGCTTTAATTAGTGACTAGCTCAGTCTAGCTGGTAAATTTAAAGATGAAACTTAAGATATGAGTATTACTGTACCTGGTCACTCCGTCCTTGACCATATCTGCACCAGTTGACATAATGCTCACAATTATTTGTGACCAAACTGTATTTTTTCTCCCCTACCCGACTTTTGGCCCTACCGATGATGGCATCCACTGGGAAAGGTCTATAAATTGACATAAAATGATAAGAAAAAAAGAAGAAGGATAAATGAACTATAAAAAACTTTAGAATTGTTCTTTATAAAAAATATATATATATATATATATATATATTTTTTTGCTGTTTTCTTGATTATAAATGCGGTCTTTTTGAAAGTCAATTTATTTAATAAATAAATGTAGCTTTTTAGACATTTACATTAAAGCGACATGCGAGGTTCCTCAGGGCACTGTCACAAGTCTAGAGGTCATTTGCTGAGTTCATTTTGAATTGAAAACATGGCACATTAGGAAAAGGACACAAAAAACATTCCTGCTATAAATATATGCCTTGCTGCCATCAGTTGGAGTATTGGCCAATTTCACCTATTGTTTGCCACCAACGGGAACAATCTACACTCGAGGATCATGGAGCACCATTACTGACATGAATGTGAAATTCCATTCACAAGTTCAACAGGACCTTTCTGACATCAGTGATCAGCCAGGAGCTCAAGAGCCTTTGCCCCTACTTGGCGCCCTCCCTGATGCTCATAAGTCCAGCCGGGATAACTTGCGTCCTATTCTCACAGAGATGGTCAGAATCTCACAATCCAAAGGTTAGTCATTTTAATTTTAAGTTGTTCACTATTCATTCACAATTTCATACATGCTGTGACCACTCACCTACTTTCACAAGATGTATTAGTATGCAGTTAGGTTTTATCTTGAGACTCATAATTGCAGAACTGTTGTAGAGTTAGCTGATCGGGACTTATTTATATATACCCAGTAAATACAAATCGGGCGGATCCAGAAAATATTTTCAGGGGAAGGGGTACAAATAATAGTTTTTTTGAGGTCCACTCATGAATTTTCTCTCAATTGGCCTACTCAGCAATATATATAACATGAAAATATCTGATTGCACAATATTTTGACACTAACATGTTTACATCCGAGTCATTGTTGTGAACCCTCGCTCGACTTCCTCCTACCACATCCCAGAAATGGTCATGTTGGACACGGGCTTGTACACAAGGGGGGCAGTTGCCATTGGAAAATACATTCCATGTGTCACAGCAGGCATAGCAGTCGCCTGTGAAGTGAGACACCTTACCATCACCTAAAAGAAAATAATAGATCATACACCCTTGGCGGACCTGTTCAAGCATGCGCCTTTCTCAAATTCCGGAGAGTATAAGTATACAGTACATTACAGGGGGCTATGAGTATTCTACATTTGCCATGCCATGGTGGGGACTTGAACTTGGAGCCTTGCAGTTTGCAGCTTGGAAGCACCCTACCCCACTAGGCCAAGGAAATTTCTCAAAAAGCTTTTGTAAAAAATATTTTTTTACGAAATGGTATGAAAGATAAGTGAATAATCGCTCCCGGAAAATAACCTCATTAAAAAAAACTTCTATTATGAGTGGATCCGACAAAACTTAGAACCAAATTACCTCATATTGTCAATGAAATGAAACGTTTTATCAAACGCTGTTGGTATGTATGGCAAATTTCATTGACTGAGAAAGGTTCATGCATGAACAGGTTAAACAGTAAGTAAAATAGAATACAAAATAATAGAAAAAAATTGAACAAAATAGAATAGAATACCATGGGTAGAATTTATTTTATCTCTGCAACCCTAGCTTGAATTATGTACGAAAACACAATTTGTTTACATGTATAGAAAGAAATAGTATTGTAAAAGTATGCATAAAATCATCAGTAAAAACAGATAAGGACTTTAAGAAATTAAAGTTTCAAAGAATAAAATTACAGTAGGCCTGAATTAAATAAAAGGTATGCAGGTTTAAAAACAGCGTATGAAACTGTTTAAAATCTAGAAAGACTAGGTCAAATTTCTATTGCAGTATGGAAAGTTTTTGTGGCACATTGCATTAGTCACCCAGCTAGCGGGGAATTCCCTTTTATAGAGCGATGGTTGTATCACCCAAATGAAGTAGTAAAACATTGCTTTTATATTATAAGTCTTTCAAAGATGACATATTATATTGATAGCAAGGGCTTTCTTCAATAATTAATTTAGTAAAACCGGATAAATAATACTTGAAAAAAAAAAGAATAATAAATAAATATATATATATTAAGCTCAAGTAGGTAAGGGATAAATTAGTGAGTTAATTATTATGTATTGATAAGACTTGAAGCTATACCATATAAATATACCCTCACAGGGTAGCAAAGTCGGCTGGGATGTGCTTACTCATTCATGAAACCGATTTCTGGGAAGTCTATATGCCTATCTTTTTTTCCTACAATGCTCTGCATGAATGCTATTTATGCACATGTCAAAATATCACATTTTACCCCAAAATATATTCTAGAATAAGCCAACTATTCTTGCTGTCATGGTTTTATAAATATTGTCATGGTTCAAAACCATGGAGGTGCCTTGTACTCGGTGTCTATGCTGAGGCAAGTAAAAAGACCCCACCCCTGAGGTAAATATGTAACATGGTGGGGACCAAAGCCTTATCTCATTGATGCTCATCATTAGTCTGCCTTTAGCGGCTGGTCATATAAGCTGACTAAGCCTCAGCCCAGTAGCATTGAGACATTAGCATTGGTAATTTTACCATAGTTACCTATGCAAATGGCCCAGTGGCTGTAGATTGAAAGGAATCTGATAATATCAATCATATCTCCCGGCCGCATCTTTCTAAAGGTTTCTTCACCCTCTTTATTTTTTCCAAAATTTGTGAATTTCATATGAATCCCACAGTCCTCTCACAGGAGGCATGTTGCAGCTTCAAATTTGTCCCAGTAAGTTATGAATTTATTTTATGCTTGGCTGCCTCCAGACAAAGACATGTCCAGGCGTGTGCAGTGCATGATGTCATGGTTTGGTTGTCAATGACAACATATTACATAATCATTTGTATATTAATGCATAATTGCAGAAGAAAAACTTTAAGCCAAAAATAAGAGATATATTGGTCAGATATTAGATTACATCTTGTAAAGTTAATAAATGATGTAAATGATGTAAATTATATTTAAGTCTACATGGAGAAATAAAAACTTTTATTTATCCAGAGGTATTGTCAAACTGTAATCAGGGAAAACCATGATGATTATATTAATAGATATAGCACACACAACTCATGCAGTCTTGTAATTAATATATATAACTAAATAATTATATAAATTGTATTTACCTATACAAATGGCCCAATGGCTGTAGAGATACCAAAACCTGACAATTTCAATCATATCCCCAGGTCGCATATTTCTATATGTTTGATCACTTTCTCTCTGTCTTCTTACAGGAGGCATGTCTGTCTTTCCAACGTTAGTAACCAAATGATCACCCGTAGGCTACTGTGGCCAAACGCAGTAGTCTGACTTCTGGGAAATAGCAACTGGTGCAGGCTGCTCCAGATTGTATGACCAGTCCGTGGCTACATATATAGCCTATTTTGAGGTACTGATAGCATTCAACAAAGTCCTTGATTCAACTTGAAATATTAAACAGTCATGTTAGGCTAAATGACAAAGGGACATGGGGAAGGGTGGAGGGGGGGGGGGGGTGCTATCGACAAGCAACAGACTAACCACCACATGGAAATAGGCCGCACATGGCTCTCAGCCGAATTTCCGGTTTAGACTTGGCTGCACATATACGAAAATGCGGACCGAACAAATCGGACTTGTTTGCGGAATTACAGCAATTAATGACGAAAATCAGTTACACTGCCTGCCCACTGCTATTACCTTCAGGTTATGTAAATTTGCTCAGGCCTCTGCCTTGACAATGTTCTCGTGTCGTGTGCGCAAATGTAGTTGTTTTATCTATCTAGCTGTGTATTTATTTGACTATTATATGATCTGATTCTACATACCTTTTAGGATGAGTATTATTATATTATTATTTTATAATTACTTCTTTTTTCTTACTTTAGCTTGAGATTATGTGCCAACTGTATATTTTGTGCTATTTTATTGTGGTCTGAGCCAATAAAACACTTGCTGCCAGAACTTTGCATTTCCTGACCCGGAGGTGATTTAAGTTGGGGGAAGGGGGGGGGGGGGGGGAAGGTTATGATTGTATTAGTATCAGAACCACAAAGTCGCGGCTATGGGGAGGGGCATGGGGGTACGGGTGTGGCGAATGCCCCCCCCCCCTTCCCCAAGAGACCACCTTGCCCCTCCCCGATGCCCCCCGTCAGTTAAACTAAATAACTGCTGTACCTTTCTGTACAGTTGCCCAAAATGGATCCTGGCCCTCAGTCCCCCCCCCCCCTAAATAACTGTACTTTTATGTACAGTTGCCCCCAAAATAGATCCTGGCCCTCAGTTGCCCCCCCCCCCCCCCCACTTCAGAAATCCTTAATAATAATAATAAACATTTGTATTGCACCTGATTGTATTGCAGTGCACCTGATTCAGACATTAATTCTGTTTACTGGTTAGAGAACCTATAGCATTCATTTAACATCAATATTTAGGACATTCTGAATAAATTTATTTTTAATTTCTTTTTGAAGCCATCACTGGTGCAGCTAATTTTAATATATCCTCTGGTAGTTTTTTTTTTTTTTTACAAGACAGATTAATTGAAAAATTATGTGTCACTTAACTGTACATTTATGTACAGTTGCCCCCAAAATAGATCCTGGCCCTCAATTGATCCTCTAGCCCTCCCTACACCCATGTAATTGTTCACATTCACAAGAAATCCACAAGAAGTATCATTCAGGAAACAGAATGCAACTTGTTACAGTAATCTTTTAATAACATACAGTGCGTGGGAAAATGATCCAGTGTTAATTCCAATTGATCTGAAACTCTGAAATTGTGGGTTCATTTTACCAAGAAACTTTGCAGAAGAACATCATTTCTTCAGACGCAGGCTCTTGTACAGCTCTCATCAGAACCTGGAGATTCCATTTGCACAGGTACCCTAATTACTTAGACTGGTTTTCTATACCTAGGTACTTATATTTATACATAAGTTTATAGTGTATCATGGAGTCACCTTAGAAAACAGATAATGGTGGGGGAACAAAAAAGAAGATAAACATGATGACAAAATCGGGAATTGGTTATAACTGAGATTGTACAGATTTTTTTCTCTGTGTAACAAAATTACCTTCATATTATCTATACCACTGTAGGTGTGGAGGGTTTGTCAGCAAAATACCTAATATATGTGTATATATATATATATATATTCTTTTCATTTACGTGACATGTGCACTAAACATACTGTTATCTGTCAAGGTATCCAAACTTAATTAAAAACACTAGGACCTACATAATAGCTATATTTGTTGCTGCAGGAAAAATTTCAAATGTCTATTTCACTTGCAGATTTACAGCCAAAAATTAAGCATTTTACATTATATTTATTTTGCTATAGCATTAATGTACTGGCCACTTTAACTACATTGTCTGACATCATTTAAGTATATTTATTTGATTTGTTACATTGTAAAAACATACATGACATATATGTCAAAAAAATTACCAAAAATTGGAAAATTTGTCCTTATAGAAAGAACATTTTTAGAAAAGCAAGTGAGTTTCATCTGCAATGGAATTTTCAAAAGATGGAAAGTCTAAAATGCTTTAGTACATTATAGGGGTGCTGATCGAAGGGCAATAGCCCTGGGGGTATATACTATATAGTACCTTTTAAAATATATAGGGTTCCGGAGCATTTATTCTGTCTTATTCTATAATTGCTCAGTTTTGAAATTGTATGTTATTACAATCAGATTCCATTAATACTTTTAGCTGCTAGCATTGTAATTTTTTTATACCAATATAGTTTAATAATTTGTGCATGAGGGGGCTTATTGATGACAAGGTTTGAAAAACAGGGTTAACATGGGACTAAATATATTGCTAAGCTGTATTATGTATTTTAATGTATATTTGTTTTCATTATTTAGTAAAATCCTGAATGGCTGCAGTGACTATGTTGATGCCCTGGTGCATTATATATATATATATTAAGCATCATTAAATGTTTTTGCCTAACTGTGGTTTTTCCTTTTCAACTTTTAGGACATTGAGGAAAACGGCAACAAAAAGATTAAGCAGAACGCCTTTAGAGTGGGTCACTCCATTATAACTTGTCAAAATTATGCTTTAAATGATTATCTGCCACAGTGGAGTGCCTACCTGGAGCTAGGGTACAGAATTTGTTTTCCCTCATTGCTCACATCACTGAAGTTATTATCATACATGTAGGAACAAATGATGTCAGTCACTACTCCCAACTCGTTGAACAAGTGAAACTTAAATTCCGTGGCTGTACTGTGTTGGCCAGTGGCCTCTTGCCTCGACCATGGATGTATACATGGATCCTTATACATCCATGCCTCGACCTAGAGACAATGCAACCACTGCTGCTCAGGTTCTGGCCTTTAGTAAGGCACTGCAACACCTGGCACTTATAAAACGAGTTGACTGCTACTGCAAGTCCTACAGGAAGTTTCTCCATGGTGGTCAGGTTTTGGACTACCTTTTTCATGATGGTCTTCATTTGACCCGAGGTGTGACCCTGCTGGCCAAAACCCTCAATGGGAGACTTAATAACCTTCGTGTATAAATCATATGAAATCATAAATGTGTATAACCTTTTTTTGTGGTTAGTGACAGATATCCTAGAGGAATTTATTTCAATCTTACATTTTATCTTTCATCTGTTATTATGTGCATTTATTTGATTGTGTTAACAGAACTTAACCAATTAATAAAAAAAAAAGCCTACTTCTGTGTTTGTCATCTTCACTTATTTTGGATGCAGAAAGTCACCACCTGGAAGCTACATGTATAAGCTACATGTATAAGCTACATGTATAAGCTACATGTATAAGCTACATGTATAAGCTACATGTATAAGCTACATGTATAAGCTACATGTATAAGCTACATGTATAAGCTACATGTATAAGCTACATGTATAAGCTCTATGGCCGCTGTTGTTGCAAGCTGCAGGAAAAGGCTGCAGTTGCAGACAATTTAAACTCCTACAAAAAAGAAAAGAAAATGAGGCAAGCAAATGAATTTCAGTATGTTAATGGCAGAAAGCGACAGAATGCTTGATACTTTTGCAATAAGGGCTTTTGTCTAACGTTGAAATACTTCTTTCTGGTGATAAGTCAAATTCTAACATTTCATGAAGATACTGTGCCAATTTACACATTTGGTCTCATTCTAGAACTAACATGGTTAACCGAGGGTTTCTCTCAACTTGAATAATTAGATAATATATCATGGGCACACAACAAGAAAAAGTTAGCTAGGGGGAAATTTCCGAAGTAGGTTGGAAATTGTAATTAAGGCTTTTTAAAGTATGAAATGACAAATAAGAGAATTTCGTTAAAAAAATAAGGCTGACTAGGAGGGCTATTTCAAAACTACATTGAAAACTGAAACTTCAGGAAAAACCATTCCATTTTGATCCAATTGTTTGGATTAAATATATTAGACTGTGTTAAGGTTTGGAAAATATTAAGGGACCTTAGTACTAACTAAAATTAGTCCGGCTCATTTTTTGTGCACCTGTGTACGGTTCTCCCCCCCCCCCCCATCCGTTCGGCTCCATATTTACATTGCCAATAGCTATCAGCAGAGCGCCTCAGATAAAAGGCTATTTAATGTTTATACAAACACAACCCCCCCCCCCCCCCCCCCCCCAACCTCCCAGCAACTTCTGGAATCGCCCCTGAGCAGCTGAGTAGTAGTTTACCACAATTTATATACTAAATTTTGATTTGAACTCCCCCTACTCCCTGTACAAGCTTGGCAAAATATCACTGTAGTATGGTCTAGTGGTAAGACACTTGCCTAATCCTCTGTAGGACCCTGGTAAAATCCCAGGTCTGGGAAAACCTCAAGACCAACATCCCTGCTGGATGTCGTTTAGATTAGGCATTAAATTGGCGGTCCCTTATACTCGAGTGTCTCTGCTGAGGCAAGTAAAATATCCCACCCAGTGGTTAAATATGTAACATGGGTGGACTTCCTCTTTCTCACCTCATCAATCAACCCTCGCCAGGGGCCAGAACTTGTCTTAGAGGGCTGCAATTTCGATATTTGTCTATCAAAGTAATTATTTGAAAAGTCATCAGTGACAGCAAAAAGCTCAAGTGACAGCTAACTTAAAAAAAATAAATAAATAAAACAGAAAGAAAGAACACATATCAAGTAACATAAATATTTTATTATTTAAGGGTTACATGAAAATTAAAGAAATATTTCAAATTACATGGTTCATAACCATATAGAGAAATTCCCCAAGCTTCCCCGATTTTTTTCCTGAGAGTTCCCTCAACATTTCCTTGACATTCGATTCCGCGAGAAATACTCAATGTTATAAGTGTTAAACAATCTTCGACAAAATTTAAAAATAAAAAACGCAGGTTTATTGCAATTGATATAGGCATTTGATAATGTTAAAAACCTGACGGCCTCCCTGCTCCCCTCACAGCCGTCCTTTCCTCACCATGCTGACATTCTCAAGCTACGGGGATCTGGAAAAATTCACAAATATTTTACAAAAATCAAGGAAAACGTTTTTCATGGTCTTCTTATATACATATATATTTTTTGATTTTCACCCATCATTTCTTAGCTTTCTTTTCAGTTGCTCCTGAAACGAATAGACATGCCTTGAAAACAGTTAAATATCCTTCAAGACGCATGAACAAGTAAATAAAAAGTTATATAACATACAACCATGTCCATATACATAAATATATTTTAAAATCAGGGCTATTCAGTTGGCAACTAGAAAATAAAATAAAACGAATAGTCATGCCTTGAAAACAGATAAATATCCTTCAAGACGCTTGTATATGTACAAGAACCTAGGTAGAGGTAATTCTAACCTATCCATACTCAGAGGTCTACACAGGGAAAATGAGTATTCATTTCAGATATACTAAAAAAAAAGGAAAGAAAAGTGAGTAATTTGCACAGAAATGGATGAACATGCCCTGTACCTGGATTGATATCCTTCAAGATGCATGCTACCAATTTTTTACCTATTTACATTTTCAAAGAAATAAATTGCCAAGTGACAACTCTTTGAAAATTGCATTCCTCATGGCCTTGTCATGGATGAGTTTTTTTCTGTAAAACAATACATTTGGCCAAAGTACACACATATGGTCCACAACTTGAGCTATCTTTCTGAAATGGAAAGTTTTGCTGTTGATTGTAATTAATCAAAGAAAAATGCTGTATATTGAAATTACTCAAATGTTTTCTAACATACTCTGTTGCTAGACAGCGCATTTTTGCTGAATTAAATGCACTATATTCTATTTTCATAGAGTTACATGCATAAACAATTCTATTTTTTATGTCTACAACATATATCAGTTCCATATAAGCATCAATAATTGATGAATTGCACCAAGTCGATTTAGATTTTAATATATTCCAAGATGCTTCGGACAACTTGCATTCTGTTGTCTCCATTGGCTCACATCAGATGAAGAAGTGTAGGCAACAGTACCTTGCAAATTTGAATCAACACATGAATTCCATTTATATGGAACTGGTGTTAATTGTTCCTTTTGGTTATAAAAAATGTATACTTCATGGCATTCTTAAGTAGCAATTGCAGAACAGAGACTGAGCATGGCTTTCCTGGATACTTCAAGGCACAGCATTCAAAATCAGAGTTCCTTATAAGTAAACATGAAATCTGATAAGACACATGCATGCTGGTTGAATGTCCAATAATGTAGTCTCTCAGCAGAAGCGGCTTCTGTAACACCCTAATATCAAGTGATTTCTGGTCTTCAGGCAGGAGGATCAAACTGCTGGGAAAGTGTAGGATGCGAACACTTCTGCCATCCTCTCCTAAGCACCTACATGGCTGATGTGTTGTATCTCTTGATGATGTTGACACAATAATTTCCCTAATTGAAGTGTAAATGGCACTTTCACTGATGTTCAATACAGGAATTATGCTGGATACATCCATAATTTCACTTGTATTGTATTTACAATGTAAACAAGCAAACCCATGCACAACCTGCATTCTTAACAGATGATACATGTGCAAATTTATGTCCGATTCAGTCTGCCAAATAGACTTTTCTATGTCTTGTATGATACTAATGGGCTGTTTCTCAGTCTTATTTTTTTTAGACTGCAAGGCCGTGAAGTCATGCAAGCTTTAATGAAATGTGTCTTTTGCTGAGAAACTGGGCAATCAGATCTTGTCCAAAACACTGATGCCTTTCTTGTACTTGACAACAGATTTATACAGTGTATGACACACTCTGTCACCACTTTATCATAGATCAGAAGGACACAATTCCTTTTAACTTCTCTTTCCCATGAACCGGTAAAAGCAACTGTTTCAATTTGTTCATCGTCACATATAGTAGTATAAATTTGATTCCCACATCGTGTGATGACAATAGCATAACAATGACCTGAGTTTAACACAGATCCACGGTGCACAACAACACTTTTCAAAATGTAGGTTGTGTTGCAGAAGTGTATTGTCATTTTGACATCAATTTCAGTCTGTTTCTTCTTACACATAGTGAACCCATTACCTGGAATAACCATGAACCTCTTCAGCATGAGACAAAGACTTGGGATATTGGCATCAGTGTAAGTCATCTGATGAACATGCTGCCTAGACTTTCCGCAAGAACAGTCCAATATCACTGTTTCTGGACATGATGTGTTCTCTATAAGATATCTAAATACAGGTGACACATAACTTCAGTCTTCATGGTTGAACTCTTCTTATGGCATTGCACACAATTACTTTGAACAGAGCTGTCTATTAAAGGTCTTATTCCTTGCAAATAATTACTGAAATACAGAAAGTAAAATTCGCTGACGTCTTGTTGCACTGTTGTGTTCAAAGTTCCAGAGATAGAAGACACAGACCCTGTATTAGGGGTACCATAAAGCACATTCTCCAACTCCTTTTGTGAGATTTCATCTTGACCAACTCGAACTCTTTCCATCAAATCTAGTACAATTTGGGAATCTTGAATGTCATGTATGATAGACTTCCTCACAGATAAAATTACATCAGCCAATTGACTTTTAGACATTGCTTGAATAAAAGCATTGAACCAGCATGTAAATCCAAGGTTTCTTAAATTGCACCTTGTGAAATTTCTGATGTTTCATAAGACTCCGAAGTTTGCACTTGCATTTTCTTCATTGTATAACTCTCAGCTGTACGAAATTTCTTCTTTGGAGGGCTTTGAAACACTCCCACTGTTTCTCTGGTTTCTCTTTTATGACCCCACTTTTCCTGAATTAGGACATTGATTTTCTTGTGTGAAGTGCTTTTGTCTTGACTGATGTTGCTCTTATTGCCTGGAATAGAGTTGCTAGTATTGCTGATTGTCACATCCTTCATGTTGACATCTTTGACATCTTTGGTAATTGGTGTTTTCCTTATAGGGGTTTCTTTAAGCAATGCAAGCATGGCAGCTTTGTATGTTGACTCGCAGTGTTTTTGGAGGTTATGGGAGAAATCATCCAATCTCATGTACTGGTAACCACAGCCCTCCAAAGTTTTCAGAACCTTAAATCTTTGCTCAATAACCCCTTGAGTTCTACATGATAGTTTGGTGTGAGAAAACAACTCTATTTTGTTAACATCCAATCCTTTCTTGCTGTAAATCATTTTCAACTTGTGGTTGTTGGGAAGGGGTATGTTGCTCCATATGCATGATATGGGATATGTGGGAATGTAATGTTCGATCACTTTCTCAAAATAATTTGGGCTGCAATACTAATTCATCTGTATGCTTACACCATCAATTGTGTTAACAACTTTGTGCACTCTGGTCATAATCCATTGCAACCATTCCTTGAAAGTGGACTCAGGAGCATGCATCAAAGCATATTCTTCTGTCTTGTTCACATTTTTCTTCGGAACAGTTTGCATTTCTCCAACTGTCAACTCGTTGTCCTGAGGTTCATGTAATTGTGATGATGGAAGCTCTGCCTTCAGGGAGTTTATCTTCTTCAAAACAGCTTTTATATGTGGTTGAAGGATATCTGAATAATGTTTGGTGAGCAGAACAATTGATTCATGAAACAGTAGATCCTCCGCTTCTTGCAAAGTTTCGCATCTGATGAGAACTGACATAAAGTACATACCGAAGTACATCATTTCTTTGGTGAATGACTTGCATTTTTGCTTAACAAATTTCATATGATGACTAAGACATATGTGCAAATTGGTTTTTGTTTAGAAATCTGCTCGGTACCAGCACCGTTTAACATCCTCCAGGATCGCATTATGTACATCTTCAAACTTTCATTATTAAAAGCATCCAAAACAGAATTAATCATGACAAACGACCAGTCCATGTTAATCTGCATAGGCTGTGACAATTGTTTATGTCCCTTCAGACTTTTTTCACAGTGTCTGAATTTCTTGAGTAAATGTGTAACATACGGTTCACTTTGCTTTTCAGTTACCATCATGGCTACTGGCAAGGACATGTTGGGCCTTTCGGGGTGCTGCACAGTCAGTTCATAATAGAGCATCTTTGTAGAATTCCTGACAATGCTTCCTGTTGCATCACGATATGCAACACTATTGCAACACTATTGCAACACACCTTGTTCCAAAGTGTAACACACCTTGTTCCAAAGTGTAACACATCCTTTGTGCCAATAATGAATGAACAGAGGATCAAAACCTATGTCCTGTATAAAGCCAGGTACAACTGTGACTTGTTTCTTGTGGGTTTCATTGTTATGTTTCAGCTTCAGTAAACTTTGAAACAGGTCGTTATCCATTCTGCCGTTCTGATGACTTTCACTTGCTATTTTCTGCACGACACTTTCAGTTCTCCCAATTCCATCAAAATTACCCGCAACTAGTGCTTTGGTATCCTCGGCACTAATTGACTGTTTATAGTGTTTGGATGGCATTTTTCCAATTTCAAAAGCTTCTGTCATCTTCATGCGCTCTGAACGCCTGATGTACCTTGCTTGCTTTTCCTGGACTTTATGACAAACATTTCCACTGTAAGTGACATTAACAATTGGGAAGATGTTCATGGTTAATTGTCATTCCACTGGGCAATCAGCAAACTTGCACGTTGCATTAGCATGGAAGAGTGTACCTTTATTGCCAGTGCCAACTCGATGCCTTCTAAAGTTAAAGACACAGTATTTATTTGACTGCTCAACGTCATCCATGAATAGGGACTGCCACTCCCCTGGTGGTAGGTATTTGCCCTTCTTTCGGTGATAAAGATCTATCCATTTCTCTATATTAACAAGTTAGCTGGTTGTAGAAGGTAGATCAAGAGTGAAAAATTCTTCAGGAATGTCCACTCCCATAATCTCACCAATAGTTTCAAAATCTAACTCTTTACTAACTTGATTTTTTTCTTGCATAATATTATGATGGTCATTTTGAAATTCTTCCTCATCAACATCAGAAATGGTGGGACACTCACTGACAGTGTCTGTGTCACGGATCACATAAGAATGATCTAAGTCTAAGCTGAACTCATTGCTCTGCTTGCTTGATATTAAGTCATTGGAGTCTTCACAAATTTGCTGCACAAGCTTTCGTTGCTTGAAAGGAAGACCATAATCACCTTTTTGATATGATAATTCCTTGCTTTGCTCATGTTTTCTGACAGATGACTGACACTGGATGTCAGGGTGATCTGTAACTCCTGATAATTTCTCTGCTGTGTCTGTTGCCACCGATTCGTCACTCTTATTTGCTGATTCATCACTCTTATTTGCTGCCTCAGTGTTCTTATTCTCATTAGTACACCGCTCTTTCCTTGTTTTTGGGATTATATTATTATCTGGATAGACCCAAGAATCCCTTTTCAAAGTAATTTGTTTGGATCTCTGAGACTTTCGGACACCTTCCTTGCTTGTTTCAACAATGTAGATGTTCTTCTGGTGTAATTCTGAAGAATTTTGTTCAAGCTTTACCTTAGAAGTTTCTGCTTGAGACGTTGACTTGATGGTTCTTTGCTTTGGTGCAGCTTTTCCTCTACTGTACTTTGGCTCACCCAATGCACTTCCCTGTCAGGATATGTACAACTATCAAGTATGACTCAGACACACACATGGATAAAAAAGTTTCTTATATATTAAAAACCATTGATGAACTTACTGTTTCCACTGTCATCCTTTCACCATCTTTGCTGTGGGAACTATTCCAACATTGAACTGAAAATATATGACAAAATAAAATGTAAGAACCAGTCTCATCACACCTCAATAACACAGCTACAAGTAACAATAGAAATATGGCAAAGAGTAATTGCATAACCAATACTTACATGTATATCAAACCTGGTTGAATGAACTGATTTTACTATCATGACACAATTAAAATATAATCACTTATATTGTATTTTCAAGTCCAAAACTGAATGCAACGATATTTATCAAAATCAAGTTGGACCTTAGACTTGAACGAGAGAAATGTCCAATAACAGTAGAAGACTCATCATCAATGTCACAGAAGTCCGACAAGGACTGGTCTCTTTCAGCACTCTTTGTGGTAAAGGCTTCTGAAGAATCCTTTTTCGCCCTGAAAATCATTTGCTTGTAAATATTGTCTTTCAGATTGACTTCTTTCAGGAAATTTTGCAACCAATCTCCAGGAATACAAACTGAGGTGACATCTACTTCCCTTCTCATTTCAGTCTCAGGATTCCGTAGTCCATCAGTTACATCCTCAATATTCAACTCAGCTGAAATGCCATGGCTTAAAAGTGCCTGATCAAGCAACTGTTCAGGTGCGGTCGTTAACTTGAGCTCACTGAGGTGATATGCAAAACCCACACTGCCTGCATTCATAAATTTAAACGACAACGGCATTGCTGGAACTTAATTTACCATGCCTTGTAATAAAGGAAGAAAATTTAAAAACAACATAATACAAGAAATAACAGGGAAAAGGTTATAGAAACAATGCGAAAGAGATTCATACAATTCATCAAGAAATAACAGGGAAAAGGTTATAGAAACAATGCGAAAGAGATTCATACAATTCATCAAGAAATAACAGGGAAAAGGTTATAGAAACAATGCGAAAGAGATTCATACAATTCATCAAGAAATAACAGGGAAAAGGTTATAGAAACAATGCGAAAGAGATTCATACAATTCATCAAGAAATAACAGGGAAAAGGTTATAGAAACAATGCGAAAGAGATTCATACAATTCATCAAGAAATAACAGGGAAAAGGTTATAGAAACAATGCGAAAGAGATTCATACAATTCATCAAGAAATAACAGGGAAAAGGTTATAGAAACAATGCGAAAGAGATTCATACAATTCATCAAGAAATAACAGGGAAAAGGTTATAGAAACAATGCGAAAGAGATTCATACAATTCATCAAGAAATAACAGGGAAAAGGTTATAGAAACAATGCGAAAGAGATTCATACAATTCATCAAGAAATAACAGGGAAAAGGTTATAGAAACAATGCGAAAGAGATTCATACAATTCATCAAGAAATAACAGGGAAAAGGTTATAGAAACAATGCGAAAGAGATTCATACAATTCATCAAGAAATAACAGGGAAAAGGTTATAGAAACAATGCGAAAGAGATTCATACAATTCATCAAGAAATAACAGGGAAAAGGTTATAGAAACAATGCGAAAGAGATTCATACAATTCATCAAAGCATTTAAAGCAGAAATTATATTCATCCAGAAATAAAAACTTAAACAGGAGTTGCCAAACGATTTGTAGGCCTTAATTCATTCCACAAACAATCCACAGTACAAAACACTTGAGTAAAAGCATCAACATCTACAAGTATCATTCCTCTGAAAATGAAAAAATGAAAACCAAACAGCATTTAAGAAGACCTGTTTGAGTGCCACAAAGCCAAATCAGACTATAAAAGCTTTTGAGGTGGGGGAGGGGGGGGGGGGGGGCGGGTAGTAAGTAGCTAGGGGCAGATTCAGGAGGAGCAGGATGCCCCTGGTGGCCGGGTCTGTTTTGCAAAGGGGGAAAAGGGGGGAAGGCACCTCTCTTGTTTTGCCAAAGCTAAAACTGCATGCTTATATCAGCTGCACTGCAACTATTAAGTGGAAAGAACACTACAAGCTTGGATGCACTGAGCAATATAATAAAATTTGGTATGCAATACATGCAACATAACAAGAATTTTTAAAGATATAAGCGCACTGATCTACTGTTCTAGTCTTTGGTACAATGAGATGTTATTGGATGTAAATAATTGTGACATGAATTCAGACTGTCTATTATAATATGCTTTAGCAAGTTAGAAGCGGAATCTAAAGAGAAAATAATGGGCTTTTTGTGAAATCCCTAATTGATAAGGATTCAAATTTCAGGGCACACACAGGGCACATGTGATCTTGATGACTGTTTTGTTATGAATTGAGTTCCTTCTTTATCCTTCTTTTGACTGTAGTATTGTTCTTGTTTTCACATATTCACATTGTGTTTATTTCACTTGAAGGCTAAAAAGGAAATGGTTATTTTGTAGTGCCCTAAAATTTAACACTGCTGAATCACAAAAGTGAATTTGTATTTGTATTTTTTCTGAAAGTTTTTGCAGACAATTCCCTAACATGGCTATACATCATGTTATGCATGGTGGGTAAGTTATTTAAATAGTTTTAAAAAGCCACGAAAATACAAATAAAAATAGTGCGGATGAACGTGTTTATTTTCACCACTTACTAGCATTGCTGTGAAGTGACAGCATGGCTATTTGAATTAGAGAGGCCCTTCTAATAGTGTATAATTTTCAGATACTTTTTCAAAATGAAGTAATTCAGGTTTGTATGTATACATATTCAGTGTACCAGTAACATGCTTTTTTGTTTACTAAACATCTGACTTGGAACTACTGCAACAGAAACTATTTTAGTAAAATGTTTTACCTGCGCGAAGGGACTTCCTTAAGCTATGCCAAGAAGAAAGAATTGGAATTTTCAAGAGACATGTGCACACAATTTTTTAAAAATAGGTAATAATTAGCAAAAGAAAGATATGTGTGGAACAGTAAGATTTACAATCAAACCACATTACATACCACAAAGAGATGATCTAGTTTAGAAATTTTTGACCTTCTTCCAACTATTTGAAAATCATTCTTTGGCAATTCACCCTAAGATTGGTAAATTAATGATAATTACAGGAGAAAAGTTACCAGGCTACCATGGTAAATTAATGAATCACCTCAAGATCAAATCTGAAGAACTTAACTGACTGGTAAAGACAACATAATGAGATTGCTGCTAATGAGGATTATCCAACTGTTCAGTGTACGTTCGACAGGCAGGAGGGCGGGTGGTACACTTTCATTAACAGAACTTTAACACACACTTTCATTTCCAGAGCTGAACTCTAACACTAATGCACTAACCCTAATGAAAGTTCATACCGTAACAGCTAGTGGTGCCTTTTGATAGTCACACTGACATATCTCAGCTTTGTTTTACAAATTTACAAAATCAACTTTTAAGGTTTGTATTTACTTGTATTTAAATAAATAATAAAGTCTAAATACACCCATTTTCATGCCTTTATAAGTCAAAATATTTTTCTATTGCTGTTTACTTTCAGCTTGCAACATTATCAATTGCCATATTCCCTTCAACAGTTTCTGAAATGTTGGGTTGCTGACTTGCATTAAATCTATGCATTTAAATTAGTTTTATATATTACCAAACACATAACAGGTGTATATTAAGAAAACAGTAATTAGTATTGAAGTCAAGCGAAAGTAATATAGATTATTATGCAACTAATTATTATCAAATTGCTCATTATAAACAAAATATACGGATTATAGAGTCCTTTGTGTGGGGGGGGGGGGGTTTGAAAGACTACCAAATTTCAATATTTTCCTTATTATATAAAATTATCTGAAACCTATCTCAACACTATTTTAGACATATTCTTACAAAGTTTTGTATGCATGTGGCTGCAGTAGTGTGCGAGTTCTTCTCTGGAAACGGGAACAATTAATTGTTTTAATTTTTCTCTAAATATTATAAAACACAGCTGAGGTATGTCAATGCGACTATCAAAATGCACAACAAAGTTATATAGGGGAATACCATATACAATTTTGTTAGGGTAAGTGCATTAATGCTAGAGTTCTGCTCCACAAACACTATTAATATAATTTTTCCTATTTTTGATTATTATATAAACAGCATGAAATTAATATCAAACTGATGATGGAAAAGTGAAAAATCTTTAATTTAGATATGTTAAAAAAACTTCATTCATGTAGGGTAAATAGTTTCTTTGGTATGGAGTAGGGCTGTACACCAGTTCTCGATATACCGTTTGTACTGGTACAAGGATAACGATGCGTGTATTGATAAATGTTACATAATAATAACGATACAATCAAATGATATGCAGAGCGGCGTTTTTTAGCTAATAGGAAACCAGCTACCCAGATGTTCAAGTGATTTTGAAGAAAAATATCAGGTCACTTTAAAGGCAATGACATTAAACAACAGTATGGAATTATTCCATGAAGATTTGTTCATTATATTTCATTGTGAATTTTCAATGTTGTAGGCTTTGTTTATTCTCCTAATGATATAGCTTAACGTTATGTTTCATAATACGTATCTTATCGGTTTTACTGTATCGTGATACGTATCGTATCATATTATGACAAGGTTTTAGGCATGTAGGTGCAGTAGTGTTAAGAGTTCTGCTTCTGGAAACCAAAAATAAAAAAATTTGTATTTCTTCCAAATTTTGTAAAACATAGCTAACATATGTATAACTTATACAATTTCTTTAGGGTTAGGGAATTAGTGTCTGAGTTTTCCTCTGGAAACGAAAGTGTTACACCCGCCCGTCGGATGTACATTGATGAAAACAATAACCCTCATTGAACTGTGTTCACTAAGGGTTAAAAAGTAGTAAGCAGTACTTAATACAACAATAATGTACATAACACAATTATATGCCTTCTGAAGCAATCAAGTGGGAGCATATATATTAATGTAAAATAATTTAAAGCTACCTTTAACATAATATCTTGTACCAATTGCTCATCACCTTGCACTACTCGAATGTCTTCATATTCATCCTTGCCATCTGAAATTATTTGACAGCATAAGACTAACAGACTCAAAATTAGTAAATTTTTCTTTTGGATATTAAACTATTTTCTGGGGGTTTTATGAATTCAGTAAAATACACAATACCGTCAGGCACCAAACTTTTCCACAACTTGTACATTCTCCAATATCAGCGTCCTTGAATTCGAATTCCAAAAAATCAAAATTATAATACATAAAGTTTCAAGGAATATATTATTGCAAAATGTAATGAACTGTACTCGATCTACACAGGCTCTATTGCAGATCATTCATAGAGAGAAATGCTTTTATTTGACCAAAACCAATATACATATTTATAAATATATAAAGTATATAATGCAGCATTAGGAGGTATGTGGTCAAGGAGGCAGTGACTAAGTTACCAGAAGTAATGCTATCGCAGCTAATATTCATAGCCAATAGGGTTATGAGAGGCATACTGCATAACCTTAACACAAATAATACATTATATTAGTGGATAACAAATTATGCATATAATTTTAAAGAATCTGAGTTTAAAAATTAAACGGCATATGAATTAAAATTGTACTGATTGAAATTATTCAGCAAACGAATGTGCATCACATGATTACTTTCAGGCTTTGCTACTGACCAAGCCAAGGATAAGGGTTGGCCTAAAAAAATTAACAAAAATACACATTTTGTATTAATGCTTCAGGATGACAGCAAAGGATGTTCTCTGGCCATTACTAAGTTATATATATTACTAAGCCATCAATTATCCTTTCCTTATAATATTTTGCAACAAGAGAGCAGTTTGATAACCAAAGCAATTTGTAAGAAACATAATTATATATATATATACATTTGTCTTTGGAAGATGTGGCCAATTTTCTTTACTATTCAAATCCAACATTTGTGAAATCCCACAAAAAATAGCTTCGCCTCTGCATGAAAACAAAGGCAACCATTTTATGTTACACTTATATATATCCAATACACTGTGCTTTGGTCTTTCAGAAAGAGATAAATTTGTCATATTATAATCCAACATGGCTCTTTGATGACATCATCTGATCCAAAACGTGTAATCATAGAGGGCAGGACTCGTAGCTACTTGACAAAATTAGGTTTGGATAGTGGTTTTAGGTAATTTATTTGAAAAATTTAATTCATTAAGGATTAATAGTGTCTTCGATACCAAATCAAAATTATATATTATTTATGGCAATTAGACCCCGAAGACATGCCAACTACACTATTTTTTTATGTGATCCAGGGTTTAAATTCCTAAATCCCCCCCCCCTCATTAATTGGTCCCTACAGTACATTTCAATTTTGCAACTCCCCCCCCCCTTGCACATTTTTCTAGACCAGCCCCTGTGTAAATGGGGTTAGACTAGGCTCACGAAGAAATTGCTGCAATAATATATTAAAAGTACCCATTCTTTCAATTGAACTTACCTCTCTGCCATTGTAAAAAATGCTGAGATTTCTATCCCACTGGCAGTTGTGAAAACACGTGTGTGTTCAGCAAGCACCGGGCCTGGAAGTTACTATTTCTGAAATAAAATAAAAACAACCTCCCCGACAAGGAATTAAAGAACCTTCACCTGGGTTATTTAAACTGTAGTATTCGAAGTCAATCAGCAGAGCTCTGACTGATCGAGGTCAGTGAGGGCAGATTATATACTGACCCTAACTTGTAATTTTACCTAATTTTACCTAACTAATAATTTTGTGCCACCCTCAACTAATGTTCACTGAACAAGTATTAATGTATGCTACTCATTGATACCTGACTTATATGTGAGAGCCATTTATTAAGGTATGCATTGTGATATCAATTACGAGTAAAATGTATGTATTATAATTACTTTTAATTCACTGAACTTGGATATATGCGCTCAGTTCAAATGAAATAGTAATCTATATTAGTAATATATTACGTGAGACACAATTAAATAACTAAGTGTTGCCTTAAAAGAACATTGTCTGTCTAAAATTAGTGCCGGAATGAAATTATTTTTGTCTGCTTAAAAATCGGGTCGGTCCGTTTATTAGCGATCTTCTAAAACCGGAAGTTCGGTTCACTTCAGGCTGGTGTGCTAACCTTCCCCCCCCCCCCTCTCTCCCCGCCTCTTATTACGCCAAGTGCTGATACAGTAGTTTCATAAAATATGGTACTCTATAGACACACATATACCACCACTGAAAAAATAAACCTTAAATTTATCTCATGTATCATAATATGTATGTGCAATGGACATGCATCTTTAAAAAAAAAAAAAAAAAAAAAATATGTTACTCTCCACTTGTTCACCAAATTGTACTGTTTAGTGGCAGGTTGTATCTGGTTCAATTTGACAGGCCGCTTTTTAATGAATTTTCAAACTAACTAAGCTATATATGGAGATTTCTAAATGAATTTCTTTATGGATTATATAAGGAGATGTTGGTCATTCGTTGGTATAGACTCTACTATGCCATGAGCGAAGACATAAAACACATGACTACTGTATAGGTAGGGGTAGACCCCTGACTTCATGCCCCACTGCACATGCCCTCAGGGTGCGAAAATTACGTAACTCATTAAGGAAGGTGTGAAAAGTTACGTAACTCATTAAGGAAGGTGTGAAAAGTTACGTAATTCGTTAAGGAAGGTGCGAAAAGTTACGTAACTCGTTAAGGAAGGTGCGAAAAGTTACGTAACTCGTTAAGGAAGGTGCGAAAGTTACGTAACTCGTTAAGGAAGGTGCGAAAAGATACGTAACTCGTTAAGGAAGGTGCGAAAAATTACGTAACTCGTTAAGGAAGGTGCGAAAAATTACGTAACTCGTTAATGACCAATAAGTATTTTCTTTTATTTCGTTAATGACGTGATTATTACTCGTTAATGAGTGTAACGAAGTTAATTACATAACTCGTTAACGAGCGTAATTATTTCCCTTTGATGAAAATAATAACTCGTTAATGATCGTAATGACTTTCTTTAATTACATAACTCGTTGATGATCATAATTATTTTCTGTAGACATGATGAGTACATCCTTAGTTATGATAATTATTTTCTGTAGACATCATGAAATGAATTTAGTGAAAATCTGTAAGGATGCAGGGAGGTTTCCGCGTCAATGCACATGCATGACCAGCTGCCTTCATGACCTGTATTTAGTGAAGTACTGTAAAGATGCAAGGAGGGTTCCGCGTCAACACACATGCATGTCCATCTGCCAGAGCCTTAGGGTATATTCAATATCCAGTAAGCTATGAGAGAACATGAAGCAGCATTTTGACCAATGCCTAAGGACAGGGGGGGCATGATCTAAAAATACCTCAGACCTTTGTCACAGAAACTATTACTTGAGAGGATAACAATGACCAATACCATGAGCGGGGTTAGAGTGGCACCCCAGTCATTATGTAACGCGCATGTATATAAAGAGCTTTCTGTCTTCATTTGATCATACAAAAAACATCATGACTAAGAGAGGCTTGTCACCTGATCCACCCAGAGCAAAGATCCCTAGACCTTCACCTTATCAGGTTCTTCAAACTCAGCACAGAACTGCTAGGAGGTTTGGTTATGAAGAAAGAAGCTTCAGAGCCACATTTAACCAAGATTATGTAGGTCATAGACTGCTTGACATACATCAAGAATTAGAAGATATGTTTCAAGAGGTTATTGACAGAGCAGCACAACACCACGATCCTGAAGATAGAGCCAGAGTCATCATTCAGCATAATGACCTCAGACAAGACATTGTCATTCACATGAGACCTCAAAACCTAATAACAGCAAAGACCATTATGGATAGGATGGAAAAAGTCCTACAATCATCACAGAACATGAGAGTCGACAGCTCATTCCAGGTTGAAGTAGGGACTCTTCATCATGATAGAGGAGGAGGCAAGTCTTACATAACCATCCCCATTCTACCAGACGACAATACACAACTTGTCAGAGCCATAGTTGTTGCCAGAGCCAAAGCCGAAAATGACCCCCGAGTTGCAGAGATCAGTAAGTCGTACAGGGCTCACAAAAAAGGACCCCAATCTCAAATGGGTCTAGCACATACACTTTTAAGAGAGACCGATCTACCGACAGACCACCGAGTAACGACTCAAGACCTTCCAAGAATTGAGGACCATATCAATCTACAGATCATCATAATCAACCAAGATCACAACATCTTGTACGGAGGAGCACCCAAGGAGGCAACAATTTACCTCTACCAGGACGATCAAGGCGCTCATGCAGTCACAAATATTCAGAAGCTGTTGAACTCCAGCAAAATCTGCAAAAAATGCTTCGTCATCTACAAGACCACACATGTATGTTCAGCAACTGTTCAACTAGCCAACCAGACTAAGAGATCCACAAAAGCCTTAACCATCACTAACACTGACATCAAGGACAAGAACAACTCTATTATCAGGAAAAGATGTACTGTATACATCCCTGAACTGCCTAACGATTTCACCTGCGCTGCTCGAGCAATCGTTGTATGCATGGCTAATCTACGAAAAGACCCTCACTATAAACACATTCGTGAAGCACCAAGAGCTCACCGGGAGGGTCAAAACTCCCAGCTAGGGAGAGCCCTTCGACTTCTCAATGAAGTAAATCTTCCCTCAGATAGACAGATTGAAATCAGGGAACTCTACAAGTTCGAAGACTATCTCAACGTACAGATCGTCGTCATAGACAAAGATACAGGTCACGAGATAATCTATGCAGGAGTCAAGTCTAGAGAAGACAAGATATTTCTCTACAAAGACGGGCAACATTTCCACTCCATTACCTCAATATCAGGACTTTTCTCCAACAGGGAAATCTGCACAGACTGTCTCAAATATCACAACAAAAAGACAGCACATTTCTGTCGAAACAAATGCATGGTCTGTATGAGAAAAGACTGCACATGGGAACAAGCCATCAAATGTCAAGACTGCAATAGAAAATGTCGCAATTCCGCCTGTTTCTCAAATCATCGACAGACTGGGATTTACAAGGCCGGTCCTCTCAAGGGAGAAGAAAAACCTTCCAAATGTCAGCAATACTTCTTTTGCGAAGGATGCAACAAACTGCTCGACACCCAGAAAAGGTCCAAAGAAGATCATACCTGCGGAGAATGGCAATGTCGTCTCTGTCAAGACTACTTTACAGGACAGCATCTCTGCTACATGAGAGCCTCACCACCAAAAGTCAACACAGGCAAATTTATTTACTTCGATTTCGAATCTACACAGGACGAAATATTCCAATGTCAAAGAGGTTACCATCAACGACCAAAGAAGACCGGCTGCATTACATGTACAGACGATTACACCTGTTCTGCATGCAGAAGATGCAGAAATTGCGACAAATGGTACTGCGGACTACAGCAGCATATACCCAATTTCGTCGTAACCCAGTCTATCTGCAACGAATGTAATGACGAACAGACACACTGTCAACAATGCGGTATCAGATGTCTCACTCATGACAAAGATCAGGCATGTCCTGACTGCTACAAGAAAGAAGTAATTTTTAAAGGCGACAACACTGTTCAAGATTTAGGCAAATGGCTCATCAATGACAAGCACAAGGGCTACACATGCATCGCTCACAATGGTAAAGGATACGACTTCCTCTTCTTACAAGGCTATCTACTGCAGAACGGTATTCAACCTTCTCTCACCAAAGTCGGGACAAAAATAATGTACATGGTTGTACCCCAAACCGACATCAGATTCATCGATTCGATAAACTTCCTACCGATGGCTCTCAAAAAATTACCAAAGACACTAGGACTCTCAGCATCATTAAAGAAAGGGGATTTCCCCCACATGTTCAACACCAGACAACACTTTCACCAGAGATATTTCCCCAACTATCCTCCAATAGAATTCTACGGCAAAGACGTTGATCTACAATGGTACAATAGTCTACAAGGACCTTACGATATGCACAAAGACATGGAAGAGTATTGTAGGACAGATGTCAAGATTCTTAGGGAGGCATGCATGAAATTCCGCCAACTCATCAAGGACATAACTAGCTTAGAAACTGAGACAGGAACAATGGATGTCGATCCGTTTTCCCAGGTCACCATAGCATCCACATGTATGCAGATCTTCAGACAAAATTTTCTCAAGGAGCGTTACCAGGTAACCCTTGAAGACAGTACAACGGCCGAAGTCGTCATGGTAGGAGGTCAATTCTACCGCAACAATGACCCATTACCTTCTGGAGAGATTAAAGAAAAAACCTTCCTAAACTCCGATATTGCCCACATTCCACCTCAAGGCTACACAGTCCGTCACGGTCATAGTTACAAAGCTATTCAATGGCTTGAATATCTAAGTCATAGCAACAAGATCTTCATACAACATGCCCGGAATATAGGGGAGTTACCAGTAGGGCAATACAGAGTAGATGGGGCAGACAGCAAGGGAGTACTCTACGAGTTTTATGGCTGCAGATGGCATGGATGCCCAACATGTTTCCCTGAAAGATCTATCAAAGATCCTTACAATAGCCAGACAATGGGGGAGCTCTACCAGAAGACCCTGCAAAGAGAGATCTTTCTAAAGACAACCACACTCCAGGTCATCACTATATGGGAATGTCAGTTTGACAAACAAGTCAAAGAAGATCAGGAGATGAAGGATTTCATTGCTTCATTAGATATACCTCCAAGACTCTACATCCGAGATTCGTTCTTCGGGGGGCGGACGTCATCAGTACGTCTCCATTACCAGGTAGAAGAGGGGGAGAAGATCCATTATTACGACTATACAAGTCTGTATCCCACGGTAAACAAGTACAGTTCTCTACCTGTAGGTCATCCACAGATTATAACCAGAGATTTCGACTACACCATGACGTCTTACTTCGGGATATCTAAAATTAAGGTATTACCGCCGAGAGGCCTCTACCACCCAGTTCTACCCTATAGATCAGGAGGACGACTCAAATTCCCCCTATGTCGCACATGCGCAGACGATCACAACCAACTACCCTGTCAATGTAACACTGAACAGAGATCCATTATAGGGACCTACTGCACACCCGAAATCATGAAGGCTTTAGAGAAAGGATACACCATCCTCAAGATTTACGAAGTTTACCACTGGGAAAAGTCTTCAGACATTCTCTTCCGAGAGTATGTCGATACATTTCTCAGAATTAAACAGGAAGCCTCAGGATACCCCGGATGGGTCAGTACCTTAGAAGATCAGTCGACATACATCCAAAATTACCAGGAAGCAGAAGGGGTCAGTCTGAGAGAGGAAAACATCAACCACAATCCAGGGCTAAGGACTGTAGCCAAACTAGCACTCAACAGCTTTTGGGGGAAATTTGGCGAGAAACCCAACCGATCCAAAAGTCAATACATCACAGAACCCTCTAAATTCAAACAACTAGCTAATGACACATCGGTTGAAATCATGATGATCTACATGGTCAACGAGAACTGTCTACTGGTAGAAACCAAAAGTAGAGAAAATTTTGAACCTGACAATATCAAGACTAATGATATCGTCGCTTCATTCACCACATGCTGGGCAAGACTAAAACTCTACAGCCTCATAGACCAACTAGGACGACGGATTCTCTATATGGACACCGACTCTATCATCTTCACAGCCCGAGAAGGTCAAGATATGCCACCACTAGGTGACTTTCTCGGTCAACTGACTAACGAGCTACCATCAGGTCAATACATAACAGAGTTCATTTCTTCAGGACCAAAGTCCTACAGCTACAGGCTTAGCGATCTCACAGAGACAGTCAAATTCAAAGGTATCATCATGAACCCTGTCAACCGTCAAATCGTCACCTTTGAAAACATTCATCAAGTCGTAACCCAGGGGAAAGTTATAAGACTACCTACATACAATATGTTTGTTAGAGACAAAGTACATGGACGAGTTTTCAACAAGGCAGCCTACAAGACTGTAAAGTTAGTTCATACCAAAAGGGTATTACTAGATGGTTACGAAACATTACCATATGGTTATTAGATATATTTTATATGTCAAAAAAAGAAGTTTTGTTAGTATGTAGCTATATAGATGTAATTTATGTATTGTATATAGATGTAATCTATGTATTGTATGGTTATACCACATGTACACACAACCATTCATGTTAAGTTAAGATCCGCGATTATAGTTTAGTTCTAGTGTAGACATTGCGTGAATTCCTCTGCTATAAATAAAAGTGTCAAGCAAATACATATTTAGTTTGTCATGGAGACTCAGTCGATGCACAACGAGAACTGGCAAGTCTTGGGGGTTAAAATCCCCAAGAATGAAGTCGTATTTTTTAGTCAAATTATCATACTCTATGTAGTAATAATAGCATGTATCGTCAATCTATCAATCAGTCACCCCCTGAGCGAGCTCTGGGTAGGACTTTTAAGCAGTAGTATAGGATTTCTTCTCCCGAATCCTACGATAAAAGACAGAAGAGTATTACCCAATAATGGATAATTATTTAAAATCCATTTACTATAATACTAGAAAACCAGGTAGTTACTCGGGGGTAATCAAACTTTGGCAGAGTATAAAAGCTGATGGTAACCCTCATAAGATCAAATTGAAAGATGTAAAGAAATGGTTATCAGAACAGTACACATACTTGATACACAAACGACCTACATTAAAGTTTAAACGAGAATCAATTATAGTAGGGGAAATGAATGAGATTATGGACACTGATTTAATGGATGTTCAGAAATTCAGCAAGAGTAACGATAGAGTAAAATACCTGGCAGTATTCATCGATATATTTTCAAGATATCTAAGAATTGAACCCATGAGGAGTAAAACGGGGGAAGAGATGGTTAAAGTCATGAAAAAAATTTTCAAAGATGGCCTTAAAGTAAAAGAGTTAAGAAGCGATCAGGGTAAAGAATACACAGCTAAAGTAGTCCAAGAATACTTGAAAACTAAAAACATAAATCATGTTCTAGCTTACAATGTTTACCATGCAAACTATGCCGAACGAGTTATCAGAACCATCAAATCACGAATATACAAATTCTTTACAAAGCATCAAACTCATAAATATATCGATCATCTCCAAGAGATTGTATCTAGTTATAATAATACCATACATTCTTCCATAGGAATGTCACCCTCGCAAGTTACAGTTAACAATCAGCAAGAGCTTTACGAAAAGATATATTTACCCATAGAACTTAAAAGAGAAAGAACAACTATTGTATATAAATTTAACGTTGGGGATAAAGTAAGATTATCTTTGGCCAGGGTACAGTTTGAGAAAGGCTTTGACAGAAAATGGACAGAGGAAATTTTCATTATCGACAAAAGGACCGCTTCCCACCCTCCTCGTTATATAGTAATTGATTTAAACAAGGAGCCTGTCGACGGTAGTTTCTATGAGCCAGAAATGCAGAGGGCCTCTGTAACCGATGATGATCTATATAAGGTTGAGAAAATTCTCAGATATCGCATTAGACAAGGGAAGAGAGAAGCGCTAGTCCGTTGGTTAGGTTACAGTAAGAAATTTGACTCTTGGATTAAAGTTTCAGAAATTAGAAAATATGAATGACTTTTACATTATACTCAATAGTAACCATAGCTCAGAAATTTTTGAAAATACATCCACTAATTTCAAAGTCAGACTAAACAGACCTTTAAGACTGGAGGAAGGTTGGAAAGTTGCTCTATGCCAATACAACTCTACTGTACCCCCTCATCTATACATATGCAGTAACATTTGTAACTCTACAATTGTAGGTCAAAAACAGTTAAATATATTAAGATACATAAACAATAAAGAAAAGAACCTGACCCCCTACTACGTAGCAGTTACGCAGCACTTTATAGACAGTATACATATTTACATGTTAAACGCTACTACTGAACAAAAACTTGAGGCGTATGAGGGAAGTACATACGTCACATTACACTTTGTATATAAACCCTCACAGCCTACCTTCTAATCATTCCTCATAAAGTCGTCATTATGGAAACATACTTTTCTACTCAAGAAAATAGACCCACACCCTTTGTAAATGATGGTCTAAGACGTTATTCGGGGGCAGGTAATCCTCAGTACATTATAGAGACACCCGTTCGTCATAAAGATCATTCGGCGGTCAAGATCGAATTGACATCAGATATAAAAAAAGCTTTTGACCAGACCAAAGAAGAGATGGTCACCGTTAAACGTAAGAGGAAGGCGCCATCCAAACGCCTGGCCAAGAGAAGAAAGACTTCATCAAATAAACCTAAGTCCAAACCCCGAAAACCGTCATACAGTAGGAAGAAACCAAAGGGTCAACATCGCAAGAATAAATAATGGATCTTAAAACCACCAGCCTCCCTCAACTCGATCTTTTCTCACCACCTGTACTTCAAAAAAATGTAGACAGGCAGTATTATATGGATTATCGACCAGTCAACCAACTGACAGACGATGGTCCTATCCTATTCGACATCAATGAGCAAAAACATTTTTTGGATCTCTACAATAGCCAGCTGTACGTAAAAATGAGGATTGTTAAGCAGGACAACGGATCCCTAGCGGCAAATAAGAAAGTAGCCCCTATAAACAACACCTTACACTCTTTATTTGAAAAAATCACAGTTTCACTCGAGGGG
Organism: Alitta virens; assembly: GCA_932294295.1. Classification (NCBI taxonomy): domain Eukaryota; kingdom Metazoa; phylum Annelida; class Polychaeta; order Phyllodocida; family Nereididae; genus Alitta; species Alitta virens. Next base: position 34,584,870 of record OW028580.1, read on the forward strand.
AAAGAAATTAGCTCGTCTAACAACTACCCCTATAAAGCCATGTTTAGCACTTTACTGTCCTATGGCAAGGAAGCTAAAAACTCTCAACTGAGAACTCAGGGCTATGTAAAGGACGATTCCCAAGAGATTGACCTCATTGACCAGAATAAAGGATCTAATGTAAGAAGGGACCTCTTTCAAAAATCCAACCTTGTTGAATTTCAAGGTCCTCTGTACGAGGATATTTTTATGCAAAACAGATATCTACTAAACAATACCAGACTAACTATAAAACTGGATAGAACCTCCAACGATTTTGTCCTTATGAACCTTGAACCTACAGGGTCATATAAAATTCATCTGGAAGAGGTAATGTTCAAAGCTCATATGATTCAGCTTGAACCCCATACCCAGTTTGCTATCAGCAAGTCTTTAGAAACTAGGCCGGCGATCTACTGCTATACTCAAAGGGAAATTAGAGTAGAAAATATAAACACAGGTTTTACCTCAGGAACTCTAGATAACCTTTTCCCCAACAGATTACCCTCTAGAATCCTTGTCACTCTCATACCTGCTAAGGCTTACAACGGGGATTTAAAACTAAACCCTTTCAATTTTAAGCCATATGACCTGCAAAGAATATCTCTTTCAGTAAATAACGACACTATCAACACCTTTACGCCTACCTTTGACCATAATCAGGGGAATGGAGTCTCTTCTAGTTATCTCAGTCTCTACGAGACATTTAGAGAGCTGGGTAATGATTTCGGCAATGATATTACATTGTATGATTTTGCCCACAGTTACAGTATGTATGCCTTCAATATAAAACCCGCTTACGGTACATCTTATGCCCCTGACCATGGACATGTCAGACTGTCATTAAATTTCAAGAAAGCCCTGACCGAGCCCGTAGTATTAATGATTCATGCCGAAACCCCCGCCATTATGGAGATAACAAACACCCGAAACGTTACAGTTAAATAACTGACATCTCAACCAGATATCATTTACAATGGAGAGACCGGATACTTTAGATCTATCATTTGTAGCAGCCAATAACACCCCTATTTCATGGGAGAATATGTCTGAAGACAAGGTTCTTACACTTTTAAACACGCCATGCAATATAATAATATCATCACCTAGCCAAGGAGGGAAATCGACATTTGTTTATCGTTTATTGAAACACGACATGTTTCGAGAAACCCCCGAAAAAATTCTATACTGTTACAACAGCACCTGGCAGTCAATGTTTAGTACACTAGAATCAGAAATGGATAATGTATCATTTCACTATGGTATGCCAGGCAAAGATGATTTGGAAGCCTTTCAGACTATAAGTAAGGGACACTCACTCATCGTATTTGACGATCTAATGATTGATGCCATGAATACCGATGCTATTCTAAAACTTTTCACAATAGGGACACATCATAATAACTGCTCAGTCATACTGTTGACTCATAATCTGTTTTTAAAGTCAAAACATTCAAGAACTTTAAATTTAAACACACATACTTTTGTCATAATGGCTAACAACAGAGACAAGGGCCAGATTACGGCCCTAGGTCGACAGTTAGGGTATCGTCAGATGCTTCAGGCTTACCTAGCAGCCACTGTAACACCTTACTCATATTTCGTTATCGACTTACATACTAAGACAGATAAGAATTTAAGATTACGGTCAGACATTTTTCCTGACGATGGTCCTACAGCGGTTTATAAGGCAGAGTAATATTGAAAAAGCTTCATTTGTCATTATGACAGCGTTAAAAAGGAACATGCCCTTTATCAAACTGTTATCTATAGCCGAGAGTAAGCAGAAAGATGCCTTACTGAATACAATGAGTAAGAGTCAGATAGAATTACTTAGACAGCTAGCCAGAAATATTGTCGAGGGGGGGTTAATTGTCAGCAAACAGATCTATAAAGATCTAGGCAGGTTTAAAAACAAACTCATTAAGTTTGCAGATAGTACAGAGAGAGGACGCAAGCTACTCTGTCTAAAGCTTAGATCAGTTTGGCCTCGTATTATTAAAGCTGTTTTACCTCAGCTGGAGCTCTTGGAATAATGAAGCATTTTCTAATCCCCGAGTCGACATATCACAGACTTAAGAATAAGCAAAAAAAAGACATACCCTCTGAACCGACTGAAAAGACTGATGTAATATTTGAACAAACGGAGGAAGCTGACGATTCATTCATAGCGGATGCATTCCCCAAAGCTTCTAAAGAAAGGGCATTGAGACTTGCCACTTACATTAGAAGACATGATCCTGAAATAACATGGTCATCAAACGGGCTAGTCACTATAGACGGCAAACTGATTAAGGGTTCAAATATTATTGACTTACTTAGATCTGCCATTAATGGTACAATAAGGAAAACTGAGGGTTGGGCTGAGTTCTTAGAAGCACTGAAGCGAATCAACACCCCCTTGTCACTCATGACTCTAATACCCCCAGGGCTACCTGTCAAAAGACCCAGATGGCTGACACATTAAGTCATGTTCTGCCATGTCGATATTATGTAAACTTTCTATAAATACCCGCCAATCAACAGTCTATTTAGACTGTCTCACATGTATATAAGAAGATCAAAACAGTTTGAGACTATTCAACATCATGGCCCAGACAACCATCTTCAAGCATAATTTTGGTCAATCCTGCCAAGCGGCTTTCACCGAATATCATGGGCAAAGAAGGCTAAATCTCAGAATACAGGACGGATCCTACCCTGCAAAAAAATACATAAGCCTATCTACTGGAGATGTCAAGATGTTACTACAACTGATACCACAAATTTCAGAAGCCTCGGCGACAGGCGAAGAGAGATTTTTTGACATCGGAGAGAATATTGGACTATCAGTAATCCGAGGAGATGTCGACATTCGCCTGAGATGGACACCTCCTAACCAGACAGTAAAGGTTTTCACCACCAGAGGCGTCTATATGAAACATTATGAATTTGATCAGTTTGTTGATATGTTGAACCGCTATATCACATATTTCGTTTAATGTATGCCTACAAATAAAAATTTCAAACTGAAAATTTGTCTTTGTCATGTCTCAAAAGGATATAGACTGTAAGGTCTGACTCTTTTAATTTAGAAAAGAATATAGTATATCTTATAGAACTCAATGAACCATTATGAATTTGATCAGTTTGTTGATATGTTGATCCGCTATATCACATATTTCGTTTAATGTATGTCTACAAATAAAAATTTCAAACTGAAAATTTGTCTTTGTCCTGTCTCAAAAGGATATAGACTGTAAGGTCTGGCTCTTTTAATTTAGAAAAGAATATAGTATATCTTATAGAGCTCATTTGGTAGCTGGAGGCAAGATTTCATGCGTGAAGAAAATAGGGCCGCCTTGATATTATATAACATCTCTATTAATAGCTACCAATGAACAGTCTCTTTTAAAGCACAGTCTGTATATAAGGAGAGCAGAAACAGATTGTGGTTATTCAGCATCATGGCATCTAACATCATATTCACGCATGCATTCGGAGCCTATAAGCGCGTATCTTTCACATATCGTCAAGGACGAGAAATGCTAACGCTCAGAGCCCAATATCCTATGCCTGTACACATACGGCTGACTGTCATGGATACCTATGATTTAATACAACTACTAGATGATGTTTCACAGGCTTTGACGGATAAGGAACAGAGATTTTTTGACATCAATGGAAAAATAACAGTATCAGTTGACGATGGATGGATCGGTTTTAGTCTGAGAAGGATACCAGCATGTATAAATGACAAAACTTTCACCGAGGGACTTAACCTGAGACCGTATGATTTTAAGATGCTGTCTACGCAGAATAATGAAACCTTCATCAAGAGTCTTTACATGAGACATTATGAATTTGAGCAGCTGGGCCTTATACTGATTGATAATATTTTATCTTTCCTTTAAATATATATATATATATGTATCATGTTACTAAATAAATCATTTCAATTTGAAAAATTGTCTTTGTCATGTCTAAAAACAGAGCCAATGGTAGCAAAAATTACACTACATTCGTATTCGAATTACCTGTTTCATATGCAGTCCTGTAGAGGCTCCAACTTTCAATTACGTCTGTAACGGTTCTATAAAGATAGTGATGAAGACAAGTCCTTTCTACAGAAAATATAAGGTTAGTTCAGGACTAAAAGATCATAAAAACATTCATTACGCATGGTTTAACTTTACCTCTGTTAGCCTCGTTCAAATAACTGTCGCTGGGCCGGAAATGATGGTTTCGTGCACTTGTTAAGCTTTGTATCTTTGTGGATTATATATATATATATATATATATATATATATATATTATACCTTTAAAGGAAAGATTCAAATTCAATTGAGACGTATTGTAAAAATAAATCTATCAATTCTATCAGGTTACCAACATGTCCTAGCGGTAATTCTGAAATACTCTGCACCGGTTCACCATCTACAACAAATTAAAATGAAATTTCAAGACTGTTATACTCTAATATAAAGAGTTACCTACAGCAAGTGTCCTTAAAGCACATGTCGAAGTCACCTTTAGGCTGAAAACTGAGGTAAAACGCCGTCTTAACGAAATTAATTAAATTATTTAGATATAAGGTATAAATTAAATAGGTAGTTATAGATAAACGACGGTACTATCTAGAGACGCACGTTAAATCCTGATAACTGTCTCTATACCAGATATTTCGTTCGACCTAGTAAGCGGTATTTTTCAAAGCGCACGCCGAAGACAGCTTGAAACCTGGTGTACAACGCCATCTTAACGAAATTACTTAAATTATTTAGATATAAGGTATAACATTAATAAGGTGCCATAGATAAAAGTTGGTACTATCTAGAGACACACGTTAAATCCTGATAACTGTCTCTACACCAGATATTTCGTTCGACCTAGTAAGCGGTATTTTTCAAAAGCGCACGCCGAAGACCGCTTGAAACCTGGTGTACAACGCCATCTTAACGAAATTACTTAAATTATTTAGATATAAGGTATAACATTAATAAGTCGTCATAGATAAAAGTTGGCACTATCTAGAGACACTTGTTAAATCCTAATAATTTTCTCTAGTAAGTATGAGAAAAGACATTTTCAAGTTTTAAATATTTTATATATAAATATATATATATAGTAACATTTTACAGTGTGAGGGGTTTCAAATATATATTTACAAAATTGAGAAGGTTAAAATAATATATATCAGTTTTTACAGCTCATCGTCGGTCCTGGTCCAGTACTCTATAAGAAGAAATGGAGAATTTAAGTATGGAGTGTTAGATATATAGACACATTAATTTTGTATCATATATAATATATATAGATTTACTGACCTACGCTACTCCTCGAGCCCTCAGAACCGCCAGTTTGTCTTCATAAATAGTAATTGGGTATACGCTGTTGATGAAGCGCCCCGTCATACTAACTCGTACATGTGTTGTTTCCTGGAACCCCGTCGCCCAGCCTATGACTTGATTCATATTGTAGAAATAGTTGCGGTTTTCACCCCCCTTATAAAGAGGGTCTAGATGATCCTTGGTTAGACGGAGACAGATAGAAAAAATCTGATCTTTAGTTAATTTATACATAAACTGGGAATCCCATCTAGCATTCTCATATCCATTCATGTGTCTGGTAATGATATGAGTATAAGCTGCCTCAGTTATCTCCATTTTTAAAATATTTTAAAACTGATGCTACAAAGTCAGGGATCAGAATGACTGCTGAATGCTGTTAAAAGGAGGGCTGACTTAAATTTAAGGTTTAATCTGCAACCTAGAGCTGATTGGTAGTATATTGGCAAAAAGTGTGAATTTAGCCTGAAGGGACGCATTGGAGACCATTCTTATGGTTAACGGTCAGTTTTATTAAAGCTACAGACATAGACACACGTTGCTTAAAATGGCTACTACATTGTTAAACGCTGACGAGAACCCCTGCCATATCTGCTGTCATACGCCATCAACTCATAGCTTCAAATGCTGTTTCAGGGATGAACTGATGAAGATGTGTAGGGACTGTATTGAATCGATGGTCATGCGTAAACTCATGAAGGAAGTTGTTGAAGATCTACCGATCGATCTGGATCAGAACTACAAACTACCATGCCCCTTCTGTCGTCAGAATTACGAGCTAATATATGATCATACAGGCTGGGGAGAATACTTGGTTGAAGATTTCATCAATCTGGGACAGTCCATTTCGATCATCAAAGTTACCAAAGATTATTTCATGGGAGAGATAGCAACTACACGGGAGAATCTGAGAAGTCATCACAACTTTCAACTGGCTCAACAGAGAAGACGATTGACAGACGAGGTCCTTCTACCACTGACACAGATTCTGAATGTAGAGTACCGGCGAGGTCGCCAGCACGCTAATGCTCGACGTTAATCATGAACTTTCAATATGGGCTGTAAATGACACTTATCTATAAATATATGTAAATTAGACTGTTTTTTAAATGTATTGATGGTTCTGTATACCATTCTCAATGTTGATTGTAATAATAAATTCTAATATCTCATATTTGTCTATATTTTTATTTATATATCACTGAGTAAACCAGACTCTATAAACTAGTGAGTTTATTGGCAATGTGCTTTTTGAATACAGAGGCGTCATTCAGTATGCTCAAATAGATTTATCATGAAAAAGATTGTGTAAGACAGTCATAAATGCCTGTATGGGTTTAGCAGCTGGTTTAAGATATGCCTGGGGGGTTGACACTTGGCCATCGTACCCTGCCTTTGAGGCCCTGGTATAACTGCCTGTGTTACATAATCGCGCACTGTTCAAACGATAGACACCTAATATAACGCAGGTGATATTACTGAATAGATCCTGGCATTCTAAAAAGGGTTAATATTTGTCATGGCTACCAAAATAAAAGGTATCCGATATAAGTAATACATTTGATGACACTAGTATAGCCAATACGATTCAGCTATATATATATGAAATAATTAGGGAGAAGTCATATCACTTTAGACTGCTACCTAACTTGCACTTAATTTCGGAATTACCATCGGATTTACAATGATTGCGCTACTGTTGAGACTGGCTGTCTTATCGCTAGTATTAGGGTGTCGTCGCGAAGCTCCTGACGTGTTAATCTGCGGCGAGGACGATGTCGAGGACATACACTATCTTGACCTTGACAGCATTAGTGAAATTAGGTAAGACTTTAACTGGTAGTAAACTTAAATTAAAGGATTGTAATATTCATATGACTTACCTATAGGTGTGTCGTTCTTGCTAAAATGATTGTGAGACTCAACTTAATACATATATATATATATATACATGTACACCCCTATGCATTTGATAATTGCTCTCGAGATATTTATCTGGATGTTCAGAGTCATGGTACCGCCATCATACCTATTTATGCTGTATTAATTGGTGTCATTAAGATGCATTGTAATTATATGTCAAGATAGTATAAGGCAGTCAACAGAGAAGTTGTTTAAGAACTGTCTAACTAGTGAAATATCTCTCAGAAGGATAAAGACTATCCAGGCTTATATATAGTTCACATCATGATATAGTCGGTAAAAACAGAAAAGGCAAATTATGATAGTTAAGTTTACACATTTTTTTTATTTCAGATTTTTTACGCATTATGAGGAAGAGGTCATGCATCAGTTGTCTGAGATGGATGTCTCTTTGAGGGTTGTGTTTCAGTCCGGGCGAACGGAGACCTTCCCTCTAAGTTCATCGACAATGGCCTCGGATGGATCATCGACCATGGCCTCGACTGCCCCATCGACAATGGCCTCGGATGGATCATCGACCATGACCTCGATTGGGCCGGATATGGATAGCCCCTCTACCTTGCCCCCCCGACCTGATAATGAAGCGTCTACCACCACCGACACCCCAATAGCCGACTCATCCTCCACGGGAACACCCTTCATCGATAGTGAAGCGCCTACCACTGACCCCCCCGCCGATAGGACGACGCCTGTGACCATTATCAGGATGACAAGAAGAACTCCTCCATTCTGGAAGCTGGTGATTCCTCTGTCTGTCGGCTCAACCGTGATAGTGTTAGTTGGGGTAGTGTTCTGCATCAAGGGTGAGTATCAATACTGACTTAGTAGAGAATCTTAGATAGCTTTACGATTTCGTATGTAAAATTTATATATTTGATCTGTTACATCATTTGCAGTGATTGTAAAGAGAAATCGCTACGTGGAGATGGTCCAGCATGATGTCCGCAAAAGAGAGACTCTGGAATTGGAAATGTTACGCCAGAGATTAAATGAACCGGCTGTTGTCCCTCATGATGAGTCTGATGAAGAAGGTAAATAGTACAACGTTTCTATATGTTACATTAAGTACTGACAAATGAGGTAGTTATATCAACCTGGTAATATTTCTGTTTATAGTCTTGTTCAACTTTCGTCATGAGAATTGGGACACTTCCAGCCAGGGCAGTGATAACAGTGGTAAGTAAATTTTGCAGAGTTAAATTCTTACTTGTCTGAAAAAAACATAATAACTTTGATATATAACAACACATTATCTACATGGAGGGGGGCCCATTTTCATGTAAATTTTGCAGAGTTAAATTCTAGCTTGACTGAAAAGCCTAATAGCTTTGATATAACATGGGGAGGGGCATTTTCATGTAAATTTTGCAGAGTTAAATTCTAACTTAGCTGAAAAGGCTTATAACATTGATATGACAAAGCGTTATACATAACAGGATCATTTTCAGATCGTTCTATTCCAGAGGTGCGCCAGAGACGTCAAGCCTTCCTAAATGCACAGGAACGTATAAGGCAGTGCTACTAGGTGTGTATTTTCATTAAATTTACCTTTTTCTGTTTTTACTGACTGTATCATGATGTGAAAAATTAAGGATTTGTTTTTATTTTACAGATATCTCTTGGAACCCTGACTTTTAGTTTTTTTGTAATTTTATATATCCTTGAGTAAAAGTTGTTTGTAGTTTTTTTGATTTTTTAGATTAATAAAAATTTATATATGGTACACAGGTTTTGTTTTTGATTTTATGGTAATTGTTCATGGCTTATAGATAAATCTAGTAGAGTTTAAAAGTAAGAACACATGTATATCAGTTTTGAAATGTTTTATTTTCATGTCTATGGGTACATCATAGATTAGATAATGACAGCAATGTATCGTCTGTAAAATGTAGAATTTCGATTAATGGTGTCATAACTCTTGTAAGCAGTTCATGTTTTGTTCTGAGTTCATCTACGCTGAATCTAGTCATGGCTTCCTGGAAGTATACTCTTGCGGCGCAGGCTGCCTCAGTTATCTGGCTGACTTGTAAAACGCTGCGGATGTTCAGTATATGTCCTGAAGAATTGACGAATCGTATATTCTTTGTTTTGCATGAGGGACAGCATACCTGTTTTACAGGCTCGGGGATAAGTCGAAGTGTTGAAAAGGTGATGTCTCGAATGGCTGTTCTCCGAAGACAGGGGTAACATGTCTTCATATGTTTATTACCCTGTGTATAGCAACAGGAGTATGCGAATCTTGCTTCTAACATATTACAGAATTGGCATTTTCTTGATCTTCTCATATCTGCAAGAATCTGGTCAGCCAGTGCCAATAGGAAGAACATACTTCTAATGTCAAAGAGTGTGGGGTTGTGCTACATATATAGTTAGTTGTTATGTAATAGTCAGTTATTTTAGCCATGTGTGTCATGCTCTCTTGTAGCTAACTGGGTATTGAATATACCCTAAGGCTCTGGCAGATGGTCATGCATGTGCGTTGACGCGGAACCCTCCATGCAGGTCATGAAGGCAGCTGATCCTGCATCCTTACAGATTTTCACTAAATTCATTTCATGATGTCTACAGAAAATAATTATCATGTCTACAGAAAATAATTATCATAACTAAGGATGTACTCATCATGTCTACAGAAAATAATTATGATCATCAACGAGTTATGTAATTAAAGAAAGTCATTACGATCATTAACGAGTAATAATCACCTCATTAACGAGTTATTATTTTCATCAAAGGGAAATAATTACGCTCGTTAACGAGTTATGTAATTAACTTCGTTACACTCATTAACGAGTAATAATCACGTCATTAACGAAATAAAAGAAAATACTTATTGGTCATTAACGAGTTACGTAATTTTTCGCACCTTCCTTAACGAGTTACGTATCTTTTCGCACCTTCCTTAACGAGTTACGTAACTTTCGCACCTTCCTTAACGAGTTACGTAACTTTTCGCACCTTCCTTAACGAGTTACGTAACTTTTCGCACCTTCCTTAACGAATTACGTAACTTTTCACACCTTCCTTAATGAGTTACGTAACTTTTCACACCTTCCTTAATGAGTTACGTAATTTTCGCACCCTGAGGGCATGTGCAGTGGGGCATGAAGTCAGGGGTCTACCCCTACCTATACAGTAGTCACATGGTAAGTCAGTTTTACATTCTTAATTGATTTAAAAAATGCAAACTTTTCAGTGTATATTGTTTGATCATGATAGCCTAGGCTATGTAGTTTATTGGAAATATTGATATCGTAGCTGCAATATCATTGTATCTTGTTAATTTCAAATCACTAATAAAGGAACCAACACGAGTTGATAAATTCTAGTAATGTTTCTACCAACTTCATATTTAACTTCATTGAATCACACAGTGCAAGTTGTCACAGCTTATTTATTACTTCAAATGATAAAAATTAATATAATACAACTTCGAAATGGTTGTTAATTACTCTTTATCTATTTACAGGCATGCATTGTACATCAGCTTAATACAGGTCATTTGCATCTTACAACATTTTAGGGATTGGGAATTCACTGCCACTGCCAACTCCGAATTCTAAAAGCAATGATTGGAGTAACATATATATTGACTATGGGGATAAAGGATTTTATAAGTAATATCAATAAAATCGATGCGGGTAATCACATTATAAAAGAAATTAATAGGAAAAAATACAAGCATACACAAAAGAAATACGATAGAAAATATATTAACGTTTGTACTGTCAGGGAGAAACTTATCTTTAGACAAATGCCTGCCACATACATCACTATTAAAGCAGCAGTGTTTTCCAGTACATCTGTGCCACTCTGTATAATACGACTTACTTATCTGTACCCTTATGTATAACAGAAGGCAGGAAGCAAAGAAAAGCAAGTACAAAAAAAAAGGTACTGTCATTAAAGATAAAGCTAGGTCAATCTTATCAACATCATGGTCCCTTATGAAATCCCTTATGAAATCCCTTATGAAATCCCTTATGAAATCCATGAGTTGCAGAAGTTTTATCCAGACATAAGTGGTGAATACAGTGCAATAAATCACAACAGCCACATCACGAATAAGCATAACCGTGTCGTCTATCCATCGCAGCTGAAAAACAAGGGCGTTATTATTATTATTATTTTTTTTTTTCTTTCACTTTTTTTAGCCATAATTTAATCTGTCAAGAAATGATTGGCATAAACATCTTCTGAATTTTAATTTTAATTGCAGTTTGGGTTTTGTGTCTACTCTCCTGAACGAGCTCAGCCAAAATTTAATAGTTATATCCCAAATGGGAGGGAGTTTACTAACTTATATCCTGACGCCAATGGCGGCGGGATAAGCTAGAGATAGAAGCAACAAAAATGTTAGTCAACTCCAGACTATGAGGGATATAACTAACTTATACTCCATTAGCCATATTTACTAGTAAATAGTGTGATGGTTTGTTTTCTTTTACTACTTTTCTTACGCAAGACAAGTTCAGTTTGCACTTGGGAGGGAATTAACTAACATTTTCGTTGGAATTAACTAACATTTCCTGCTCAGAAGAATAGGAAAACAGTCTAATCATAATTATAAGTGGAGTATAAATATGTACACATATATAATACAATTAAAACCCCTGGCAGGCCTGTTGCAGTTTGAGTCTTTCACAACTCCCTGGGGAGTATATACCCAATGTGCAGCCATTAGTGCTCCTTTGGTCAAGCATTTTACAATTACTGCCTAGAAGCCATTACAAGTGTCTATTTACACCTGAGTGGAGTAAAACAGTGGTTCAAGAAGGATCTGCTCAGTTCCCCCAATACCCATTACATGACTGGGTTTTAACCCATGACCATGTCTGTTCAAGTCAAACACCTTATCCATGGCACTGAACCATGGCTCAACTATCCGAAGTACGTCCTGTATTTCTGCACCTGATGGGCTAATTGGGACAGGCAGGGACCATGGCAATGAGATGATGAATGAAACAGCCATCCAACTTAGGCTCAATCGGGAATTGAACCTGGGACCCAGTGGTTGGAAGCCCAGCACGTTACCACTGAGCTAGGCCCCCACCCAGCTCATCTATCAGATGTTGCCTTTCTTTAATAATGACAAACTTACAGCCTTTAAGTTAAATGATAATTTAAAAAAAAAAAGATGCTTATTCTTACTTGTATAGTTGAGTCATATCCATATCGGCACCAGGTGACGTAATGCTCACAGTTGCGAAATATCAAATGATACCTTTTTTTCCCTTGACTTGTTTTGACACGGTGCATGATCACTGGTAGAAGTCTAAAAATATTTAATAAATGTTAAAATAATCAAAAAAAGTACACATGATAGTTTGCAGGGTTAGATTAATTCAAAATTAAGTAGAGGCAGATGGCATAGAGAACTTAGTATGACTACCCTCTAGTCATTTTGACAACCCTCCATTTAGTGTACTCACCCCATAAAAAAGCATAATGTATGATGAACATCTTAAGGGGCCTTCACACTATCATGGATAAGACCTAGGTATGACGATGGCTGAATTTTTTGTTTCCCTCTTACTCATCCTTGACCATATATGATTCACTCGACGAGCATTTTACGTATACTCGCGCTTATTCGTAGATCACTCCTGGTCGCGCTTGACCACTCAAAAGCATACGTGGAGAGGGCAAAATTTTTTAGACATATTCAAAAATTTGGCGGGCGTACCACGAGTAAATTGTTTATATTAGTTACCGTGGGGAATTATTTCGTCTTCATGCCAGAAACACAAACGCAACTCCAGTCATTTTCAACAGGAAGTCAAATCTATTTATTTTCTTAACTCAGACATGGGAGAGCATCACACTTAAATAACATACAGAGGGCAGCACGTTACAGTTCACAACATACTCCCCACCTTGGAGTAAACTCCAAAACAAATAAAATAAAAGTTTACAGTGTTACAGACATTACCATAAACAGAAGTACTTACAAGTCTAATCGATTTGGCGGCTTAACAACCCGGCCGCTTCTAGTTACCTTATCAGAACTGTCTCGAACTTGAGTAACAATTTTATCTTCTGACTTAACAACTAATTCTTCAACCTGATCACTATTCTCAACCTGATCACTATTGTCAGCACTAGTTTCTGAATAGGTCGTACTAACACACCTTTGGCAGTCTTGATCTCTATAGCTCGTACCAAGCCATCCCGGCCAGGGAACAATTTCTGGACAGCACCTAAAGGCCACCTTAACCTGTTAGGCCTCTCATCCTGGACCAAAACAAGTGATCCTTCATGAACACAGTCTCGAGCCGGAGGTCCTCTACAAGAAGGTAGATTACGGATGTACTCTTGGCTCCAGCAACCCCAGAACGTATCTAACTGACTTTGACGATGTTCATGGCGAGCAACAAGGTTCTCAGATTCTGATTCAGACAAAGACTCCTCAGTGGAGTCAACAGGCTTAGACCAAGCCAATCTGCCAAGTAGAAAATGAGCAGGGGTCAAGGCGGTCCCTGACTGCAAATCATCACCAACAAAAGTCAACGGATGTGAATTCAGACAAGCTTCAACCTCATGAAGACTAGTTTCTAACTCATTCCTAGACAGAGACCTCTTTCCTATCGATTTCTTCAATGCAGATTTCATCGAACCAATCATTCGCTCCCACCAACCTCCCCACCATGGGGCGCGTGGAGCAATGAATTTCCAGTTAGGTCCTTCAGGACCATACAATTTCAAAACTAGATCTTCTGCAGCTTGGAAGCCCTTAGCATTGTCGGAAATCAAAGTTTTGGGCATGCCACGTCTAGCTATAAATCTACGAAGAGCCAACATCGTGGCTTCAGCTGACAACGAATCAACTAACTCCAAATGAATGGCCCTAGTTGTCGCACAAGTAAAGAGAAGAACATAAAGCTTCTTGCCAATCTGGTCACAGCAAAATAACGGTCCACCATGGTCCAGTCCTGACACTGCAAACGGTGGTGACTTCACGACCTGCACTTTTGGCAAAGGAGCCGTAGCCTGGGAACCCACCGGAGCATCTAACCTTTGACATGAGAAACACTCACGCTTCACCCTTTTACAAATTTGGCGAGCTCCAATAATCCAATAATAGTTCCTCAAACTGTTCAACATCAACTTCACACCAGCATGCTTCAGCAACTGATGTTGGAATCTCACAATAAGCAAAGCTAAGTGGCCCTTGGGAATAATAACAGGATGCTTCTCTTCAAAAAATGGACAGACCCGCAAAATCAAGCCTACCCCGAACTCTAAGCAAACCATCTTTGTTCAGATAAGGTGACAGCTTATACAAAGCAGAACCCTTTTTAACAGGCGAACCTGACTTCAACAGTTTGATTTCCTCTGGGAATTTCTCAACCTGCACAATCTTGATTAAAAGTGTCTTTGCACATTCAAACTCTGAAAATGACATGTCAGAATATATCCATTCCTCCTTACGAGATCTAGCATTGTGCACAAACCTGCGAATCCAACCAATAACATGGATACTTTTCTGTAAAGTACCCCAGCGCTCAGTCTCAACCATTTTGACTGAATCGCATCCAACAGACACTAAAGTGCGAGAAGCATCGTCCCGTACCAGTAAATCTGGAACTTCATCTAAAGGGTCTACTCTTGACATCTAGAACAGGGAACTTCCCTGTTGTAACCAAGAATCTAGGTCCAGACAACCATATTTCAGACCTCAGCAGGTCAGATGCAGAGATTCCTCGAGTGACAAGGTCTGCAGGGTTTTCTGTACCCTTACAGTGAGACCAGTGAGAAGGGACTGTGATCTCATGAATTTGAGTAACTCTATTTGCCACAAAAGGTTTCCACTTGGAAGGATCTCTGCGAATCCAGCTCAATGTAACCATCGAGTCTGTCCAGCACCAACAACAATCCTTTTCTAAGTTCAATGCTTTACGTACACTTTCTGCCAACTGACAGGCCAACAAAGCCCCTAACAATTCTAATCTAGGAAGTGTAACTTTCTTTACAGGAGCAACTCTAGCTTTGGAAAGCACAAGAGATGATGTGAGGATGCCCTCAGAACTCTGTGTCACAAGATACACACAGGCTCCATAGGCCCTTTCTGATGCATCACCAAATGCGTGAAGTTGCACAGAAACAATGTCACGCCAAGGTTCAGAAGTATACGGCCGCAAAACTCGGAATGACTTCAAAACAGTTAAGTCCCTCAATCCAACAAAGGTCCTTAACTCGATACTCTTCAGGGACTTCAGAGTCCCATTCAATACCAAATTTCCATAAATCTTGAAACACACCCTTCAAAAAGATGCTGAAAGGCGTTATCAAACCCAAAGGGTCAAATAGTCTTGCAATCAAACTCAAGACAACACGCTTGGTAATGACCAAATCTTTGTCAACGGCAATACCATCAAAAGCAAAACAGTCATCAGTGGAAAACCACTTCAGACCAAGAACCTTGAGACTATCAGTCTGTTCAAAAGATGAAAGATCATACGAATTCTGCAGCACATCTACACTATTCGATCCCCACTTGGTCAAAGTCATGCCAGCCTCAGACATGATCTTACTGGCTTCATCAACCATCTGCCTTGCATCAGCTTCGCTATCAGCACCTGACAACCAATCATCAACATACAAATTGGTGTTCAGCTCTTTGACAACCTGAGTGGGTTCATACTGCTCTAAATGATGTTTGATTGTGGCATTAAGTATGAATGGACTGCTTCTATTCCCAAAAGGGACTCTAAGTATGCACATGATACGCATTGCACCATTCTTTTCCCACAAGAAACGATGGACATCTTGGTCCTCTTTTCTCACAGCGATCTGGAGAAATGCCTTCCGAACGTCAGCAACCAATGCAACAGGCCACCTACGAAACCTGACTAAAATCTCAACTAGATTGGGCAAAAGATTAGGCCCAGTTTCAAGACAATCATTCAATGAACAAATCATGCCTCTTTGCAGAAGCATCAAAACCGGTCTGGACTTTGTAGACACACTAGCCTCTCGAACTACCGGACGATGCGGCAAATAGAAAACTGGCTGCTCAACAAAAACTTCATCTGGAGGAACTTCCTCCACCACTCCAGTGTCAGCCATATCCTGAATGGCTTGATCATACTGTTCCCTTAACTCAGGGTTCCTATCTAACTTTCGAGACAAAGACTTCAACCACATAACAGCAAGACCAAAGTTGTTGACTAAACGACTACCTCTCTCAGGAGAGTTCCACGGCAGAGCCACTTCATATCTGCCATCCTTGAATTTCACTTTCGACTTAAAGTCATTGAGAAGAGGTTCAACTGAAGCAGAATCTGATTCCACTTCCACATCCCAAATCCTTCTAAAATCAGAGTCCTGAATACACAAAAGTGGATGAGATAACTGTGAGCTGGGACTACCACTGACAGTACCAGACAACATCCACCCGAACACAGTTCGCAGGGCAACAAGTCCCTCTCTACTTTCAGTTACACCTGATTCTGGTTTGACCAGCTTCCAATAATAGTCTAATCCAACTAAAATGTCAACCGAAAGAGTTCTATCTTCCCTGTAATTCTCAACAAATTCTAACCTCTTGAAAGAATTCAAGACTTTCTCAGGAATGCTCTTGCGGTGCAGAGGCACACACACCACAGGCACTTCTATGGCAGAAATCGCAAAACCTCCTGGGGCCGATCCCCCTAACTCTAATGAATACACATTTCTCAGTTCCTCGCCATTGGCCTTTCCATTGCCAAAGGCGGCAAAGGAAATGGTTTCAGAACGTACAAAAACAGGATCTACTCTCTCAACTAGTTCTCTTGTAACATAGGTTCTATCAGAGCCAGAATCAAATAGAACATTTGCCAAAACTGTGCTCTTACGACCGTGAACCTTAATCGTCATGGCTTGCATTATAACGTTTACACCACATTGTTTGGCCGTCAGAGTTGCCACTCCTGTGTGCGACACACTTTTAACATCTTTACTCTTAATTTCAGACTTACCAGAATGTGGTACAGTTTCTCTATTTGAGTCATAGCATAACAGATAATGATGAGTACCATTACAAGAACTGCATGTTTTTTTTTGCAACTGGAGGCCAAGTGGCCCTTAGCTAAACATTTGAAACACAATCCTTTCCTTTTCAATTTTTCTTTTCTCTCGGAAAAGCTGCATCGTACCAAGTTCCAACATTTGTAAGTAGGATGAGACCTATCACAAACTTCACATTTGCTACCTGACTGATAAGCTACTGTAGGTAATGCTGTAGCAGTACCCAAAGATTTCCATTGTGTTTTATCTTTTCTAGCTTCTTGCTTGCTTTACATCCGTTTTGTACAAATTCTTGAAAGTCTGACACCTTTCTTTACTCTCAATTTCCTTATTTAGGAATTCTAGTAACCAAAACAGGTCATCTTCTTTTCCTTCACTTTGCCTAGCCCATTCCATTCTAACTTCTGGGGGTAGACGAGATAATACCAGAGGGGTAAGTATAACACCATACTGCTTACCAGTAATACCCAAACTCTCAAGGCTACGTACATGATTCCACAACTGATCTTGCAGTTGCCATAATTCATTAACATTGGCTTGCTTGCTTAAAGGAGTCATGTTTAACAATCCTTGTACATGGGAAAAAATGATTTGTTCCCTTCTACCAAATCCACGCTTCAACAGATCACAGGCATTGTTGTAGTTCTTTTCAGTTAATGCTAAACCAGCAATTGCTTCCCTAGCTTCACCTTCTAGAAGTGACCTCAAATAGGTAAACTTACTGATGACAGGCATATCTGATGAGTCAATAACAGCTTCAAACTGTTCCCAGAATGTTGGGAATTCAAGAACATTACCATTAAAACTGGGTAACTCTTAACTTAGGTAACTTTACATTGTACTCTCTGTTACTACCAGCTTCACTAACTGAGGCAAGTTCATCACGACTCTCAAATTTTGACAACACTTTTACAGCTTTTACACGCCAAGTAGAACATGTATCTCTATATGCAGAAGCTTCATCAATGACATCATCTAAAGTACTCAATTCTACGACATATTCATATTCATCCTGAGCCTCATCAACAACTGACAATCTCTGATCAAATTCACTCAATAATTCAGACAATAAGATCCTGTCTGGTTCAGCAGTTACAGCAGTTTCTAACTTTTTACAAGTTTTGTTCAACCAACTTCTGGCGGTTGTCCGCCGTCTAAGCTTTTCAGCTTGTACATCAACTTGAGATTTATCATCAATGTCTGACATTTTGAAACTATTGCAGTGTTACATATTCACAACAAAATGACAATACAACATCAGACACAAAGATGCATTCAAGTAACACAATATGCATAACATGAGGTAATATGCATTGATTGCATTCAAACAGCACAATACACAGTGCAATGAAACAATACAATATGCACAAACACTGAATCAACACAATATGCAATGCACCATCACTGAAACAGCACAATAATCAATATGCAACATCACATGTAATGATAATTAAACAATTCTTCTATATTACAAATTCACACTTTTCATTGTGAAACAAGTTCATTGATATTGTTCAAATGCAAGAACTTTGCAGTGACATAAAATTCACACAGTGACAGTTCAGTTCAAGTTCACAAGTTTGACAGTCGAAGACTTCACCTCTAGACCAACTGATCTTGACCTTCTGAACGAAATCTTCACTTTCTAAACGAAATCTTCTAGTTTCAGGATCGTTCCGGACATGTATCCACAATCACGATCAGACATCACAAAAAACGTTGCAGACGAACAACGTGCTCCACATCAGCCCACAAAACGATCTCAATTCCAAACGAATTCTTCACTTTCCGATCGCAATATTCACTGTTTGAATGATATCTTTAACTTACAGGATCATTCAAGACATCCACGCCAACAGCAGACATCCCGCAACGTTGCAGACAAACCACGTGGTCCACATCAGCCCACAAACCGATCTCACTTTCACGATTTTCGCGGACGACACACCCACGAAATCTTCATAAACGGCTTCCTGGACATCCCAGGCAGCAAAAGCCACCCTTCCCGGGTTCCAGCACCAATTTTATGTGGGGAATTATTACGTCTTCATGCCAGAAACACAAACGCAACTCCAGTCATTTTCAACAGGAAGTCAAATCTATTTATTTTCTTAACTCAGACATGGGAGAGCATCACACTTAAATAACATACAGAGGGCAGCATGTTACAGTTCACAACAGTTACGTAACTTGCTCGGAAGTGATTCAGCGAGCGTTCTACGTACGTTCTACGCACATTCTACGTACGTTCTATGTACTTCCATAGCCATACCTAGCCATACATAGCCATACGTAGCCATACGTAGCCACTGTCCATCCATATATACTCGCCATTCACTCTACGAGCAATCTAAGAGTGCCGCACGGATGCCTCATGGATGCCTGACAGATGCCTTACGATAGATGTTCGGCGAGCGATCTACGACTGCTTCACGTACGCTCATGGAAAGAATTTATACGTGATTAACAGAGTCACAAATGAGCACGTATAGATACGTATAGCCATTTTTGACATATGTGGTCACTCGTAGGTTTTGTATGTGACAGTGTGAACGCCCCTTTAGAAAACCTCTTGAAGTATATATCTATAAAACATGTGTATCTATTATTATTACCTTGGCATACTTTTATCCTTGTTATGTATTATTGCCTTGCTACTTCCGACAACATCCCAGAAATTGTCTTTTCGTACTCGAGCCTCAGCACATTTCGGTGAGTTCTGCACGGAGTTATGATTTAATGCAAGACCAAGATGACAGTTTGAGTTTCCAGTGAGGTGGGAAACTTGTCCATTACCTGCAGCCATAGAAGATACTATTATAGATTGTAGAAGATGGCCGATGCCTGCCCAATGTTTAGCTAATTTGACATGTTATTGTATTGTACAATTTTGGTCATTTAAATTTATTTCCTTTGCATATACAGACTGGTTGTTTTTGTGACACCAATCGAACACAATATATATGGAACCTTTTGTAAATATAAGTGATCATAAAACACTTATTACTGTATTAACCCACTAATCACTCACTGAATGTTTCTCTCATTAATTGTCATATTCATTTAGGAAATGATTTCAATGACATACTTATGTAACAAGTGGTACCCCCCCCCCCTTTTTTTAAATTAATGTTGTGTGACTTATAGTTAGACCTGATAGGCAGGGCAGACTATTATTGTCCATTGTTATGTACATTTTATGTATTGTTTAAACTGCGAATCGTCTATTTTTTTTATCGAATTGTTATCTGGACAGGACAATTGATTCTGCCATCATGTTGTATCCAGTATAGGTAATATGACGGTGAAATTATTATCATGATTCATGATCATAAATTAGAATAGTAGGGACTTGCCAGTGTTACATCCCACCATATAATGTAGGTTACATTTGTTTGATTTGTTTTAAAGTTCATATATATCAGGGTTTAATTGATGTGATGTCAAACATGTCAATGACATGAAGTATGCATGTGTTGACAACTAATAAAGACAACAAAGATTTCAAGCTGGTCCAGCCTACTATTGAAGGTTTTTTACTTGGAAGAAATATATTAGGAATTTTTTTTCTCTTCAACACAATTCATTCCATGGACAGTCACAGCAAGTCATATGCTTGTATGAATTGCAGCCTGGTGGCCTAATGGTTAAAGCATCTATAGGCCAGCTCTGCTGAACTGCTGAAAGTGTCGTGTTCGATGTTTAATTAGAGGTGCCTTATACTATGTGTCTATGCTAAGGCAAGTAAAAGACCCCCCCCCCTCCCATGGGGTAAATGTGTAACATGGTGTGGACTCAAATCATTATCATCTCATCATTATGTCTGCCTCTGGCAGCTGGTCATAAAAGCAGATATTCACGTCCAGTAGCATTGAGACATTGACATTGGTAATTTTACCATAGCTACCTATGCAAATGGCCCAGTGGCTGTAGATTGAAAGGAATCTGATAATTTCAATCATATCTCCTGGCCGCATCTTTCTGAAGGTTTCTTCACTCTCTTTATTCCTCCCATTCTTCCAAAATTTGTAAATTTTATATGAATCCCGCAGTCCTCTTACAGGAGGCATGTTGCAGCTTCAGGTTTATTCTAGCAATTGATGAATACATTTATGACTGACTCTGGCATCACATTCATTGATTTTTCTTTGAGTTGTTAACAAACAAGTTGTACGCTGCCTGGAGATGACATAAACAAAATTGTTATGGTATATGTTTTATTTCTTTATATTAATACTCACCCTCCAAAGAACTTTTGGGTCTATTAAAGATAAAGCAGATTTTTTTAAAAATATATATATTTAACAACTGGTTAATCAGCAAGTAACATGGATTAATTAATGAAAGCCACCTCTGGTACTCTCATATTTATTTCATGTATAATAAATGTATTACAATTGGTATAATAATATTATACAGAATAGTTAAAAAATTCAAATCACATTTAGTATGTCATTTACATATCGACAATTGAAAACAGAAAAAATTATTATTGCGTACTGTAATTCATAGCTCATAATAAAGAATTTTCAACTGATCTTAGAACAACTACCTGGACAAATAAAAAGCCAAAAAAAGCCATATCTAGCTGCAGGAGACCTAGATGGAGTGTCTTATTATATGAGCGATTGGCCACTAAAAAACTTTGCAGTCAAATTATGATAAAGACGTCACAATGCAGCACTACACTGACCCACTGACCTTCCCTGCCCACTCTTTAGGATTCCATAGACTTGTTTTTGAAGAGAAATGAAGGCAGAGGTCTGATAATTATTATTTATTCTCTAAAAATGATGAGCTCGATTTTGGTCCATGAAACTTCCATCACCATTTTGCACTGAGAATTATGGGAAAATAGATTCTGATGACATCACAACACTTAAAGTGATATAGCTTGTTTATGACGTCATTGCGGGCACCTCATTTTCATTTTAAAATCCTCCCAGAATGCATTATTCACAAAAATGGCGCCTTTGACTAGGACAGATTTCTTGCCTGACGAGATTAAAACTGTTTCAGGTTCGTTATGATGACATGATGACAACAATTTCTCTTCAAAAAACTACAGACAAGTGTGTCCAGTTTTATTAGAAAAAGTGATTTCAACGCCTTTCAGTTGTGCTTGGGAAAAATAACGACTGAGAACGTTTTAAAAGGGAAATCGGCTCATCTAGAGACTACCCAATAGTCGACTCAACTAAAATCCAACATTATATAAAGAAACACTGTTATTTACCACATAATCATTAAAAGGATTAGTTCCATAACTTATACACATTGAACTCAGAAACTCAAAACTAATTTATTTATATTAACAGCAAAGGACATGTATATAGACTCTATACAATATCATAGAAGTAAAAATAAAAAAAAGTAATATAATGAAAATAAAAGTGGTTAATTCACAAATAAAACTATATATATATATGTTTTATTGACATTTCAATATCAAAGTTTGATACATATGTCACAAATTCACAATGTTATATAGAGTAATTATAAATTTTTGAAGTGTACATATTTAGACAATACAATTTGTAGTCTACAATCTAAAAGCTAAAAATTTCTCAGCACCATAGGTGTTACTAACTGCAGCACCGATCAGTCTTTGCCTAGTTTCTATAGCACATTTCATACATTTAAGGAAGAAATATAAAAAGAGTAAAAAGTAGAAAAGACGGGAGCAGATTCGATAAGTACATCTATATAACATATAAGCATTGGCATAAGCACATTCGCAGATATGAGGTAAGTTTAAGCATATATTTACATATATATATTTGTGGCTTATAACTTTGCTAAGGGAAACACCTTTAAAGCCCAAAGACCATATATTAAGGAGCCACCCAATTACATAACTTTATGATTTTTTTATATTTGCATACTCTGCAATTTTTATTGTTTCGACTATAGTCGCTGAATCGCTAAACAAGCTACTGTTTTATTTTAATCTGTGCGACCGAAAGTATTTTTTTTCTTTTCTATATCCTATTCTATTATACAAGAAGAATACTAGTATAAATCATATAGGACATATAGCTTCAGATCTATGGTCTATCTATTATATAACTCTATATACTATGTATAATACGCATATGATAAGTTAATTTTGCGAGAGTAATTCTGTCAGCCCATGCCGTGGGTCCACCTAACTACTAAAACCAAAATATTTAAATACATTTGTTCTCACAATAACCACTTAATAAATGGCACTTATAAATGTCAGGCTACACTTACAGAACACCTGAAATCTGCTTTACCAAATTTGTTATAGTATTCTATAAATAAAGTCAAAAAAGAGAATGATGTAATTACAAAGTATCACTGAAAATTCGGTCAATTTATCAATGTATGTAATTCTATACTAATTCAAAAGAAAATACTTTCCTTGAATTTTTAATGAAATGTTTACATTATTATGAAATACAATGTTTAACTATTATCAAATACAAAGACATTCTCAAGAATTTCACATCCCATTTTATAAATTGACTTGTTGCCAAAATAGTTTTACCTTACACTTCGGTTTAAATAATGGAATTTAGTAAATCATAAAATGTATCGTTATGTCACGCTAATTGGTAATATTTTTTGGAATAAACGGAAACTGAAATCATTCACTTTGCAATACTGAGATAATTAGTCGCAATAAATTTTACCTTTTAGTTTTAATTAAGGGTACATTTTTTGCATTTTGATGACAAAGACATTATAAATACATTAATATTTGTAATTTTGTATTCTTTTAAAATGTGAGTCAATTGGGGCAAATGCATTATTTTGTTAATGCCAGCTCTTTTATTTTGTATGAAATTAAATGGTTTAATTTTCGTTCTCATTGTACAATAAAGATTCTAAATCGACAATCTTAAGATGCAAAGAGTAATGTAGTTCTAATTTGAAAAGATGCAAAGAGAAAAGTAGTAGAAAAAACATTATAACACAAAAGGTATCCAGTTTGCTGTGTACCTTAACGAGATCCTTATCATGCTTATCGAGAAACAATTTTTAGTCTTCAACACACCTGACAATACAGCAACTAAGTCTGTTTTCACACTGATGCCACCGTTTTGATTCAAATGAAGACTTTACATCTCTAACTAAGTACCCATTCCACATTGAAAAATAAATTACCTCAACAGCAAGCAATGACTTGGTGATATCATAGCAAGGTTGACCAATATGCAAGTAATAGGTGTCTTTAATATCCACAAGGTAAAGTAATAAAATGCTTGAAGATAAAAAAAATGCTAAACCGTGGATAATCATAATTATAGGAGATATAATAGTTGTTTGCAACATCAGCTGAAAAAAAAAAAAGAAAATAGTCACTATGCAACCTCTTCAATTTTTTTCATTATATATAAAAAAGCTTTAGCTGTGCCATACGCATTTGTTAAATCAGTAGATTTTGGAGATGAAGAAGAAACATTTTAAAGACTATTTTAAGTAATACAACAATGATCTCGAGATGAAAATTAAGAACATGAGGCAAACCGAAAATTTCTTTTTCTCATTTTACACTCTCTGTCAATGTTACTTACCTGCTCACTTGAGCCATATCCATATCGACACCAGGTGGCATAATGCTCACAGTTATGAGCAATTGCATTGTACTTTGTTTTCCCCTGACTCGTCTTAACTCGGTGCATGATCATTTCTGGTGGTGAATTCGGCACTGTTAACACGAAATTTATTTTTAAGAAAAAGGATAGATATCTGGCAATGTGTGAACAGCAGAGAAATGGGAGATTTGGGAGTGTAAATTGTCCAATGTGAAAGAGAGGGAATGCAAATCTATGATAGTTTATAAGAAAGCTTTAATATAAAGAAATGGATAACAAGTAAAATCTCTCTTTAAAAAGAGACCTGTACCAGACTTGTGTGATAATAGTCGATAGTAGATATTAATGACTGAAAAACATATTATTAATATCTAAAATAAATCATAAACTTTGGAAGTGGTAACCAAGGACTTTATCTAAAATTAGCTAAAGCTATGGTCACTGTAGAGCTCACTTGTGCGAATTATCATGATTTTATAATCTTCAGGATAGTAGGAATTTGGACAAAATTGTATTTCTTCATATGTAATTATTTACATAATATATGCAGTCTTTAAGATGTGTTTCATATCTTTCAGAAAGATTCATCAATTTTCTGCATTTCTACCAAGCAAACTGCTCCTCTTAAGAGACCTACCCTGGTGACGGTCTCATAAGGGGGTTGGTCGCATAAAAGGACCTTCTGAGGGTACAATGTTTGTAATGAATAAATATTCCCAATAACTATATCTTATTAGAGGGGGGTGATAATCATGAATGTCAGAATTTTTATAGGAAACCATCCTAACTTTGTTAAGGTTCAAAAATCCTTTCTAATGATGTATTACAGTTGAAGACCCACCCCTGAGGTGAATGTGTAAAATGGTATGGACTCAGACCATATCATCCCATCATTACATCTGACTCTGATAGCTGGTCATGTAAGCCTACTAAGCTTCTGACCTGTATAATACTTAAATGACCTTCCTGCATAATTCACAAAATTGCCAGCAAATATAAATATTAAAATTTAACCTGTAGTGTTTTGCCAGGATATACAAAATCTGTTTTGGTTGCGAAGGAGTGTTCCCTACCCAAGTAAAGCTTTAAGTGCAGTGGCAAAAACTGAAAAGAAGGGCATTCCATGGACCAGTATACAAGAAGTGTGGGAATTGATCAGAAATAACATGGTTATAATAGGTAAACTTGTATGTGTGACAAGTAATCACTGGTAATGTGAGTGGCCTATAAAGAAGACAAGCATCAGGGCTAATACTGGGCTTATCTGACAGTTTTATAAAATACATGTAGCAAAAGACGTTTCACAGACTTCTATGCAACATACCTAATCTTTGACCAGCAAGTAAAATGACAATTGACTCAATAGATATGTGCCCATACAAATTACTAATGCCCCTATTGAAAAGCATTGCTTGTGTTAAGATAAATTAGAACAGTTTAAAATTCTTGGCTATTGTGGGGTGACTTAATCCTAAATGCCCAGGCCCACTGTCTGTCAAACTATTATTTCAAGTAAAGGCTTTGCGTGACATATTCATATATATATATAAAAGCCTAAGAAAGTACTTAAAACATTTGCTCTCAAGCTGGAGATTCCTGGGGGTCTGAATAATTTTTAGATTTGTTGAAATAAAAATTTCTTTATAAAAAAAACAATCCATGCGCATATAATCTTTGTAATATTATCTTTTCATGCAGAAAAAAATTTCTAGCCCTGTACTGCTTTTCAGTGCTTATAATATTCAGGTTTACACCGTGATTCAAATTAAGTTAGCTTAAGTGACTGAAAAATTGTAGTCAAGAGGTGTCAAAGATGTCAAAGGCAAGAGCTTGAAGGACAAGTCAGAGAGGGAATGTAAACTAGAATGCTTGGGATGTGCGGAGCTCTGCCCGTAGCAGCAGAACACTTTGATCCACAGTGGGATCCAAACCGCGACATTTTCCGCCACTTTCGCCGGCGGGCTGCATGTAGGGAGAAGAAGCAAATTTTTCAAGTGAAGACAAGAGGTTGGCTGGAAAAGTGATTGTACATGATGAGGAAGCGGTGAATGAATGGCAAAAGGAACTTGTGAAGTTCTGTAGGCATGAAGAACTTGGTGAAACGATGCGATGCGGCCCGCATGGTCGGAATGAGCCAGGCACGCTGAGTTGAAAAGCAACAGACGCTGTTCGCGAAAAAGTGAAATTGATATCTTCCAAAGCGACCAATAAAGGAGGAAAGCAATAAGAGACTGTAGCACTATAGTATTACGATCTCGGTACACAACTACCTCACCTACTGGCACTTGGCAGGAAAGTTGCACACAAGATCTTGTGTGCAACTTTCCTGCACTCTAACAGTAAGCTAAAGAGCAGCTGCCCACCAGCCAAGTGCTAGTAGGCGAGGTAGTTGTGTACTGAGATCGTAATACTATATCCCCAATGACCACCTGAGGTTGTGACCACTCTTAGTCAACAACCTCACCCCACCAATGGGATTCGAACCAACTACCCTACACATGGGGTCAGGGGGGACCGGATTCTCCACCATCTTGTGTGCAACTTTCCTGCACTCTAACAGTAAGCTAAAGAGCAGCTGCCCACCAGCCAAGTGCTAGTAGGCGAGATAGTTGTGTACCGAGATCGTTATACTATAATACAACATAATCTGCGTACATACTAAGCAGCAGCACGAAAAACTGTGGCTAACTTGTGTTTTCATCTGGAATACGCACGGCAGGAAAGGCGACATCACCAAGGAGGCGACATAACTCGTGAAATCGAGGTGATTACAAAAGCTCTCCCCCCTCTGGGGGGCAGAGTTAATTCTGTACATCGACTCACGAAATGAAACACAATTGTGCCCAGCATTCGGTAGGACTTGTTCGAAATGTAAAGGGAAGGACCATTTTGCTGCGAAATGCAGAACATCCAAGAAGTGTATTCAAGCAGTGTCTTTGGAGAGCCAAGGAACCAATAGTAGTGACTATGAGCCTGTCAATTGGGTGTCAGCTGAGAAATCAACTGTGTTTGGTGTGTCGAACAAGCTTATCAAGGCTGGAATGCTAGTGAATGGAACGCCAGTCACTTTCCAGTTGGCTATTTGTTAAATGTGAAGTATGTGAAGCGCTACAAGATCCAGCCCTCTTCCAAGACTTTAGTAATGTGGAATGGTTCTCAGATGAAGCCTCTTGGGAAAGTCGAGTAAAAGTAGTGAACCCCAAGAATGATGGTCGTTTTGCTTTGAACTTTGTTACTGTGAAAGAAGATCTCCACCCATTGCTTGGTGCTTCTGCAATTCAAAAGATGGGTCTCATTACAGTGCACAAAGATCAATTTGAGATGGTTGCTCAAGTATCACATGACAATGATATCATGCTAGAATTTCAAGATGTGTTTAAGGAAGGATTAGGCTCACTTCCAGGGGTAGTCCATTTGGATGTGGATCAGACCATGACACCCCATATTGCAGCTTCGAGAAGAGTGCCGATTGTCTTAAAACCACGTCTGAAAACTGAACTTGATAAGTTGGTTCGACATGATATCATTAGATGTTACTGCTGTGCAACGTCTAGGCGGATTTGTTAACTATTTGGCTAGGTTCCTGCCAAAGATCTCTGATGTGATGGCTCCAATTCACAATTTCACCAAAGCAGGTGTGCCTTGGAACTGGTCTGATGTTCAAGAAGAGGCCTTTCTAGCAGTTAAAAGGCTTGTCTCAGAGGCACCAGTTCTGCGATATTATGATGAAAAAAAAACCAGTGACTATTCAGTGCGATGCAAGTGACAAGGGGATAGGAGCAGCCTTGCTTCAGGAAGGGCAGCCCCTTGTGGAGACCAGGTATGCTCAGATAGAAAAGAGCTACTGGCGGTGGTGTAGTCATTTGAAAGATTCCATCAGTATACTTATGGCAATCAAATTACAGTTCTCTCCGACCACCGACTCCTGGAATCGATCATGAAAAAGGATCTAGTGAAGTGTCTCGAGCGTCTCCAAAATATGTTGAAGCGTTTGCAGAAATATTATGTGACTCCCACATATCACCCAGGCAAGAAGATGTTTCTAGCAGACACATTGTCAAGAGCTTACATCACCAGTGATCAGCCTAGTTATTTAGCTGATGTGCATGAAATTGACTATTTACCTATCAAAGAAGAAAGGCTGACATAAATTAAGGATAGCTACACAGAATGATCCCGAAATGCAAGTACTTTAAACAGATTATACTGGAAGGTTGGCCAGAGTGTAAGAATAGTTTGGATGTAGCTGTACGACCATACTTTCAGTTTAGACATGAAATGACTGTTCAGGATGGCCTTATCTTCCGAGGTTATCGTGTTGTTGTGCCTGCAGTCAGTGAACAATTCTTAAAACATTCATCTCACATTGGAGCTGAAGGATACTGCCGAAGGGCCAGCAAATGCCTAGACAGGCCGGGTATGAATAGTGAGATAAAGGAAATTATTGCAAAGTGCTCCACCTGCCGCAAGTTTATAATATCCAATGCGGCTGAACCGCTCATGCCTCATGAAGTGCCAGATCGTCCCTGGGCAAAAGTAGGTGTGGATTTCTTCGTTTTTTATTGAAAGGACTACCTGATTACAGTGGATTACATGAGCAACTTCTAGGAGGTTGATAAACTTCCAAACACTCTGACGATAACCAAGATAAAGCATCATTTTGCAAGGTATGGGAGACCACGGGCCTCAATTCAGTAGCCTAGAATTTGTTCTCTTGAAATTGGTCTTTCACACATACAACTACAAGCCCGTATAATAGCAAAGGGAATGGCAAGGCAGAATCTGCTGTCAAAATGGCCAAAACTTTATGGAAGAAAGCCCAAGAATCCAATGCTGACCCTTATCTAGCAATGTTAGACCACAGAAACACACCTTCACAGCGTTTCAACTATCACCTGCACAAAGGATGATGTCTCGCCGAACTAAGCCATTGCTACCAAAAACAGAAGAGCTACTGAAGCCGCAAGTGCATGGTTGTGTGAAAGATGCCGCAAATCACAATCAAGTGCGACAAAAGAGTTATTTCGACAAGAAGGCAGTGCCACTTAAGCCACTGGTGCGTGGTGGAGTAGTGCGGGTAAAGCCCCACACAAATGACAAAGTATGGCAGAAAGTACTGGTGCTGGAACAACTTGACACTCGATCAATGTAGAAGTTGATGGTAATGTGCTTTGTCAAAATCGGGTTGACCTCAAGAAATCTTTGGAGGCACCACCTCCACCACGTGTGCCCCCTACTACTATAGTCACTAGTGCACCTGATATCAGTTTGCCTGCATTTAATGCTGAAGTCCCATCGACCCCTGATGTGCCCCAAAAATCACCCAAAAAAGTCCAAAAAGTCCACGCACACTAGGGTGCATCAAATTAACATGATTTTTAAAAACCTTTGAAATTCAACTTTCTGTAGTCACAAATCTGTTCTGTGACTAAGATAAAGTATTCTTGTAAATTTTTAGATAAATTGAGCTATGCTTAGGTATGCCACCGTCGCTTTGAAATTTTGTTATTGATTTTTATATGTTCCCAAATAACTCAAAAACTAAGGCCAGTAGAGCTATAGTTACTATTAAAGTTGAATATAAACTTGGTGTTTCTGGACATTTTGAGCTTATTTGCAAGTCTCTAGGACCAATCTAACTGATTATTCTTGAAATATGGAGTTTTTTTTCAAGTACTTGATGCGAATCTCAAATATTGTAATGCCTAAAGATATATCTTTCGCTATTTTGACATTCATTCCGAGATATATCAATGTATACAGCTGTCCAATGGTATCCACTATCATAAAAGAAAACATGGTTAAGAAATTTTAATCAATAATGAATATTCATTACCTAAAAGTATAAAGTATTAGAGACTCATTATGAATTGCTTTTCTCCATTAAAACAACAAAGAATGTTCAGATTCATATATTTATTACTTTTTTCATAATTATTTCACAGCAGTTTGTGTAAAGCCCAACCATATAATTTGTTGATATCAAGTACTCAATAGCAAACAACACAATGCAAAATTTACAAAAACTCTTACAGCGAATACAGAAGGAATGGCATGTCGTTAACATGTAAAAAGTTAATGAGAATGAATGAGGTTATACTATGTTCAATATTTACAAAACACAAAGTGTCAGTTTATGCATCAGTTACTTTCCTCTTTCTCAGGTTAGGCAGGCTTCTTCTGTCCTTCTCCACTACCTGCAGGACATTCTGAAAGTTGGTTTCCTTCCGGGCAGACTGCTGGAAATCCGAACACATCTTCACTCCTCGTTCTGCACTGTCATTGATGACATTGATGGCCCTAACATTTTCCAGGGAGGTCTTGTAGGAGCTTGAGGATGACCACGTCATCACTTCTTCTCGCAGGAATTGTGGTTGTAGCTGTAGACTCTCAAACAAGAACCAGGAGTCAGCTGTCACCAAGTCTGCCAGTTCAGTGTTGAGCCCAATGTCTGTTGGGAATACTGGTTTACCATAGCCCAAACCAAACCTTGCTTGTGGCAGAGATGAACTGTCTTCTGGTTTAGCATTCAACAAGGCCTTGGCGATTGATGACTTCTGCTCATCTGTGACAACAGTGCTAAAAAGAGCCAATGGAATCATCTCTCCTACCAAGTACCACATATATGACGCTGGAAAGCTTTAAGGGCACTGCTTGAGATGGTGGGGTTGAGAGACTCGTACTGAATCAAACGCTTGATAAACTGGAGGTCATTGTGAGGTGCATCTACAGCGTTCTCACAAGAAAGCCACCAATGGCTGTACACCAAAGTTAGGAATGTTGCCATGTCACGGATTTTCTGAACTTGTTGCTGGGCAGTGATGGTTCCACGTGGTAATTTTTTTATTTGGTCTTCCATGATACAGATCTTGATCAAGTAGATATTCTTAGCAAGCCATCTAGCCTTGTGGAGAGCACCAGGGGTTCTGAGCTGTTTGGGCACTTGAACATTGCCTTGCAGAAACAGCAGACATAGTTCAATGAACTCCTTGTAGTCGTCCCTCTTCAGTGATAGTTGTGATGATGCTTTCTGAGAGACCTCATCACGCCAAGCCAAAATTAGCTTTTGGTTTCCCTGGGAGAAGCCTGCCAGATCCAGAGGTTTTAGATTTATGTCAACCATGTCTGGAGTTTGGAGCTTGTCCCAATGTTTTCTGAGTCTAACAAACAACATGGTCTCAGGTGACTTAGAGGCTTCTATCTTTAGGTCATTAAACACATGAAATACTAACACAAGCCACTGAGACATGCCCAGTGTTACTTGCAGTTGTGTCGAACACCATATTGACAACATTATCACTGCAGTTCCAGGTTGTCAGAGCATCTTTTGTCAGCTGTGTGATGATTTCTCCAGCTTTATGTTCTCCCCCAGGCTTGTAAGATGGTGTACCAAGAATCTTGACTTCATCATTGTCCCCTAAAGCAATGACCAGTCGCTCCTCCTTGACATTCTGGTTTGTTAGCATTGGCATAAGCTTAGAATCCCAATGTAGTGAAGCAAGTTTTGGTGGAGTCCAAGAATCCCTGATGTCCTGTGTTATTGTCTCTGATACTTGCCTTCTAACACGATCAGCATAAGCATATGACAAACAGACCTTGGATGAATCTCCACCTATCTCATCAATTAGTGCCTCTGTATAGGCAGCCTGTTGTGAGGGTGTCATCTTCATTCTTGTTGCCAGGGACACCAAGCGTTCAGATCGCAAGATGTTGTTTGGACCAAATGCAGGTGTACCACTCTTCTTTTTTTTGCCACTGCTCTCCCTAACAAGGCTAACATCACTAGTTGTGACAATTTCTTCATCACAGTCACTGTCTGGAGTGTCTGAGTGAGAAAAAGTTTTCTCAAAATTATCCATGTAGGCCTTCTCTTTCTGTCTGATCTTTTTCATTCCTTCTGCCCTGTCTTCCTTTCTCTGAATTTTCTGGGCTAACTTCATATCAAAACAACCAAATGTTGCCACTCTGTCCGACTTTATAGATTGCAAAAACTTTCTGTCCTGCTCATTCTTGATGAGTTCTTCGGCATTTTCAGGCCACAGTCGGAATGTCTTTTCCAGATCTTTTTTGGTTTTCTCTTCACAGGGATATCCCTCAATTTCTTGTTATCATTTACTAGCTTAACAAGCCTTTGACAAGCATACCATTCAGACACCAAGGGTATATTTGCCTTTGCATAGAAGGTCTCTATTTGCTGCAAAACTATTTTTGCAGCTTCATTTTGTGTCCGGTTCTTAGAAGAACCATTCTTGATGTGGAAGAGCATGCACCTCAGTACTTGCATTTCATTAGGAAGTTTGCTGCCTGTAATATTAGCATCATTGTCATTGATACCAGGCCCAAGACCAAATATATCTGTTGACTTGCGAGTTTTAGCCATGGCCTCTTTGACTTCGGTACCTGAACTTCTGTCTTCCAAGATCTCAAGACCTTCATGCGGATTTGTAAAATGACTCTTGTGCCAAGTTTTGCCAAATGATATTTGCTACAATTAGCCAACTACAACTTTCAACAACTAATCAACAACTAGTCTGCTGCCTGTCGATCACATGAGACTAGGCCAAGTAAAAGACCCACATCAATGCTGGAAACTAAATTCTAACCATTCTATATCACATAATTTCACAGGCATATTTCATTTTATCTGGACACAACTGAACAAGCACTCAACAACAATACTTCATTAAGATAAAGCAGATTTTTATTTTATTTAGGCAATGACGGGTGATAGAAAGTCCATATCTGAAGAACTGTTCCACCTAGAGACTTGCAAATAGGCTCAAAATGTGCAGAAACCCCATATTTATATTCAACTTTCATAGTAATAATAGGCTTATTTGCCTTAGTTTTGGAGTTATTACTGAAAAACCATATTTTCATAATAAAATATAATTAAATATTTTCAAAGCGATGGTGGCATACCTAGGCATAGCTCAAATAATGTAAAATTTTCACAGAATATGTTTTTTGTGTGGTAGAACAGATTTATGACTACAGAAGATTGATTTTCCAAGTTTGGGAATTCTGATGCACCCTAACGCACACCACCGCATGATTTGCAAAAGAGTGCTCCAATCAGACAGACTCGTTTAGGAAGAATTGTACGACCTCCTGAGAAGCTGAAAGAATACCAAATGTGATAGTGTGCATAAAGATGAAAGATTCCTTGAGATAGTGACTCTCTTGAGACAGTGACTCTTTTGATTGACATATTGACTTTTGTTTGAGAAATGACTTTAGTTTGAATGTTTTGATGTTTGTAATGTTCTTATGTTTCATGTTGTAATCAATCCATGTATGCTCAACACTTGAATTGTATTCTGCTCAAGATAATGTACAAGTTATTCATGTTCGTGTATATCTTTTTATTTTTCCATGTTCAGATGATTATAAACTTTTTGCTTAAATTCTAGTCAGGTATTTGCTATTGGTATGATTCTTTAGATATTCAAGTATACTCAAGTGCTTACTTTAACTTTAACTTTGACCTATTAGTTGTCAAATGTTTAAGATTTGCCTTTAATAATGTTCTAGAGTAAAGTTTGTTCTCTTGCAGTTTCTGTGCTTTTAGCTTTACAAGTCTTATTAGATTTAATTGATGTGTAAGTTACTAGGATAAACATAAAAAAAAAAAAGTTCCCCCTTTCTAAGAAGTTATCTTCTTTTGGGGGGAAGATGTTGCAATGTGTATTTCTTAGATTATCCACTAGGGTAGCAGGGTCGCCATGTTTGAAGCGCCCTCTTGTGTGTTGTGTTGTTATGTGTATTGGACAAGAAATAAAGCACGTTTGTTGCTTAGCTTGAATCTGAAGTCCATTTATTAACGCACCAGCCAGGTGAAGATCGTAACAGCAATCACGCCTGTTCTTGTTTACCCTCGCCACAGTGGTAATTGTATTTTTGATATTATTGTGATGTCACAGGAAACTGGTGTTAGTAATGTTCATTCATGCAAAATGTGGTATGTTTTAATAGCAGTTAACTCCAAACCATGGTATATCCCATGCTTAAACGATCGCTTGTTTAATCTGCTAGGCGTCGCTCTGACGCAGCAGTATTGCTGCCCTCTTGTGTTTGTATGTTTATTTATCAGAAGAAGCGTAGATAGAGAATTTACAACATTACATTATGTAATTATAATGTATATGGACAAGATAAGTGACCTAATCATTTCACAAATTGAGTATGTGTCCCAGTCATTAAATATGTTTGTACCAAAGGCATACATGTGTTTGTTGTTTGTAATAACCACCAGAGGGCCTTTTTGGTTGATTACCAATTTAGTCCCTAGAGGGCACTCTGATTGCAGTGCATGCTGGGAAGCTCCTGGCTCCGCATTCAGAGACTCCACCACTAGATCTTAGAAGCTAGTACTGTTGTGCTAGCTGGTGGCCCTCAAACAGTCTGGTGGCCGTTTTTTTCACCCATATGACCACATGGTGAGTATAAATGATGAATGAATGGTATTCAGGTTTTTCGAGCACTTTAATGTAACCTTCTTACAAATATTATTTAACCATTTATAGGTATTGTGGAGTAATCTGTTACCTGCTATTAAGCTTTATATGTGGAAGACCCCGGTCTGGGTAATGTCTTTTTATGTCATCTAATATATTTATGAATAATAACTATATTATTTAAAGTTGGTTATCAATGAACAAATGAACGAATAACCATTAATGCTGGTCTCTGACTATAATGACAATGAGAGAATAGGCACAAATAAAAAAAGATTATATAGTACACAGTAAAGCAATGGTTAAAAGATTCAAATTACATACAGCCATTTAACAACAATTAAAAACATAGTCCATCGTGTGCTTTAATGTGATTTTGCTAATAATAAAGAATTTTCAACAATAGCCTAAGAGCAACTAACTGGAGCTTGAAAGATGACTCGACTGAAAATCCCAAATTTTTCAACAACTCTGTTATCATCCACATAATCATGTAAGTGATTATATAGTACAATCTCTGACAAATGTCTACATGACATGGAGTAGCAAGCAAAATAGATAAAATTTTACCAAGAAGTCAATCCCTAACTTTCAAACCCATAAAAACATCTCTGTACAATTAACTTCAAGTTTCCTATCTTTCCAATGAAGATTGTATGCCAGTTTTTCATCACGATACAGTTAGTTTCATTAAAATCTAAAATTACATATTTATGATATATTACATTAATTTCTTACATTTGCCAATGCTTACACTTTTCTGGTGATAAATGTAAGCTGACTATTAGCTATGGAAGTCGCTACAGCCATCTAGATTCAACTTTTTTTTTTTTTTAACTAACTGAAGCCTTCTCTTATGGTCACAAAGAAAAAGCAGAAATTAGAACAGACAATAAGGCAAACTTCCAAGTTATTTCTTTCCTCGAAGTGCAAGAAATGTTTGATTTGAATTGTTGTGAACATTCCTGTCCATTTTGTGCTGCTCTTTATATGGAAAAATATGCACGAAAAACAGGTGGACATTCATTTTAAATCCTAATATAGTTTTATAATTTATACACAAACTCTTCAATCAAGTACTATATATTAATCAATGCAAAAAAACATATTTATTGCAGATGGTCAAGCAGACCAAAAACTGTATTCATAATAGAGACATATGGAAATAACATATATACACACATATAACAGAGGAATACTTGTAAATCATATTGGACATACTGTAGCTTCAGATCTTTGATCTATATATAACTGTCTTCTATTTAATAAGACAATTTTGCAAGAGTAATACTGTGAGCCTATGCCAGGACATCTATGGGCTATGAGAACTGTACTGTGGGTCCGCCTAATCAACACAGTTGTTCCCACAATTGCCACTAGCTAATTTTAAGTATTTATCAAGTATCTCTGAATCTTGATTCTGCTTTGCTAAATTAAGCAAACTGAAAAGTATTAGAAATTCAAAGAAAAAAGTGAAGGCTTTCCGTTTTTCCTCTTCCTTATCGATATAGTCTTCACTTAGTCTACATCTTATGATGACAAAGCAACGATCTATGTCACCACAATGATGCCACCTGTTTGATTCTGAGTTGGCTCCTTGTCTGAATAAGTACCCATAAAACTTTGACAAAACCATTATCTCAATAGCAAGTGATAAACCGATTATGTAATGGTAATTTTTACTAAAAAGCAAGTAATGGCTGCCTATAATATCCATATAATGAAGAGCTAAAGCAAAAAAGGATACACTAAATGCTAACAAATGGGTTAAAAAACCTACCACTATCATCAAAACTATTGCAACTACCATCCATGTCACCTGAAAATAAATTTAAAAAAGAAAAAGTAGTTACCATGTAACCTCTCTAAAAACAAAAACATACATACAATTTAGGTTACTAAAATACGGAAGATCAGTGAAGTTGGCTACCCGAACCTAGCTACCTGACAGCTACCCGGCAGCTACCTGAAGATGTAAAGTTAGCTACCCGAACCCAGCTACCTGACAGCTACCTGGCAGCTACCCGAACTTTCCATGTATATAACTCAAAAACAGTTGAGTGTAATTTTTCCGTTTTTGCGCCAAAAGATACTTAGGGCAAAGGTTTATGTTCTAGAAAATTTTCGGAATTTTCCGAGCACGTCTAAGATGTGATAAATCAAAAAAATTGAAAAAATGATGTTTTTTACCGTAACGCAAACAGTAGCTTTTTGGAGTGTCCGGTTGAGAAAGCGCCGGTAGAAAACAAAAATTAACTTTTGTGTCTAACTTTTAGCATAGACAAAACTAGTCTTTACAACCCTTAAAGGGGTCAAATTCATTAGTACTTTCGGGTAGCTGCCAGGTAGCTGGAATTTGGCTCGCCTCTTTTTTGCCACCCTCTCGTAAACCATTTCACGGATCTTTACCGTTTTTGACACAAAGATACATTCGGCATGTTATAAACGCAAATATTTGCGAATAAACGCAAATGTAAATTTGCGAATAAGTGCAAATATTTGCGAATAAACGCAGATTTATTAAAAAATTTATTGAAAAAATGCATATTAAAAAAATTTATCTTCAAAAAACGCAAAGTAAAAAACATTATGTCGAAAAAACACGTAGTAAAGAAAAAATGATGTCGAAAAAATGCAAATTTTTAAAAAATTATGCACAAAAAACGCAAATCAAAAAAATTATGTTGAAAAAAACGCAAAATTAAAAAAAATTATGTACAAAAAACGCAAATTTAAAACAATTATGTTGAAAAAACGCAAATTAAAAAAATAATGTCCGAAAAAAGCTAAAAAAAATTTCTCTTTTTTCAAAAATCGCAGACTAGAGAAAAAAAATATGTGTGTGGCACTAATAGGCTTCCGTCCTAAAATGTGAGTCATCAACACCATTAAAAAGAAACTTCCATTGGCGGACATAACAGATTTTTCACGTTTGCATCAGAACCGGATTCAAACCTGTAAAACATCAATCACAACCATTTTGGTATCAATAAATTTATAACTGCCCAAAGAATCTGACTCTGGTGGAATTATTTTTTATCAAAAATCGGAATAAAGTATTCCTTTTGTTTTTTGTGTTTTAACTGTTTTTTTGTTTCTGTTATGCTTGCCAGATAGTCAAAGCATGTTAGGTGTTGTTAGCAGACAAGCCATTATATCCCTTTACAGCTTGCAGAATTTCCACCGGAAGCTATGTGCAATCATTGTGATACATAAATATATAATTGATATGTCGGATTAGTGCAAGGAAAGGAAAGCTTAAAGAGATCAGGGTTGAACTTCGTTTACGCTAACGTGGGACATAACCTGATAACAGACATGCATGCCGAAAGCAGACATACCCAGTCTTGACACAAGACCCTTTATCATGCCTTTCCACAGGAGAGGGTCTTGGGGAATTCAGGAAACCAAGGATCCCAGTGGGGGAGCAAGGAACTTGACAGAGTTGAAAATTCTAATTAATTAGCATACAAAGACGCAAATCCCTGTTCATATTAAAATGAGGCAACGTCATGCCTGACAAGTTTTAAGGACACATTTTGTTCGCCGCTTAGCTAAACTTAACGGGCACAGTGATTGACCTACTTTCGTCGCCTAGCTCACAGTGCTTTAATACTCACTAGACCTAGACTGAGACATACCAGTTTATTGCTATTAACTAGCACTTGTTATGTGTAGATAAAAGAGGATATCAGCTTTTCAGAGTAAAATTTTAGGTGTATTTTCATTATTTTAATATGGATTATGACATATTAAATCCAATAAAGGTACCATATATTATGACATAAATGATGAGCCCTGTTTACACTATCGCCAGTAAGAGAGCCGATCGACCACAGACATCAGAGAGGGACTATACATGCACACTTGTGCTCACTCATGCCGCTGTTAATCATAAATCATTTCGACAAACTTCCGCGGGGCTTCCTTGGGCCAAGGAGGTCAGTCGAGCGTTTACCGAGTGTTCCACAAGCTGTACAAGAGTAAACACGAGTGGATGGCGAGTATGCATGAATGGAAAGCCTCCACTGCATATCCGCGAGTGAGCATGAGTAGCCACGTGTGGCCTTGAATGGCCTCGGCCGTAGATCACTCACCAACCACTCTCCCTGTGACTCCAGTGAAAAGGTAAACAGTTTTACTCGTTGAACGTCCGTCTAACTCTTAAACATGCTTAAATAATTTTGCCCTCTCCATGGATATTCATGAGTGATCTGGGAGGACTACGATGATTAAATTATGTGTGAACAAGGATAAGCACGGTTAACAATTTTTCTCATCCTCGCTCACTCGCCATCCCAACAGTGTAAACGCCCCTTTAGTCCTGAAGATTTATTTGAGGAAATACAAAAGAAAATGGGACATTCCAGTATGTAGCACAATACAGATGTTATAATGATTTTTTTATTAAATTAAAAAAGATTTAGCTGAGCCATACAGATTTGCTGAAGCAATTGTCAAATATATTATGCAGCACACATAGATTTTGAAGATGAAGAAAAAAATTTTGAAGAATATTCGCTGGATGTTTTACTCATTATGTCATTTCAAGGTCTTTGTACAAACCTGGCGACTCATTTCATATCCATATCGACACCAGGTGGCATAATGCTCACAGTTACGACAAACTGCACTGTACTTCGTTTTCCCTTGACTCGTCTTAACTCGATGCATGATCACTTCTAGTGGTTGGGGGCTAGTCAGATCTGTTAAAAAATTGTAAAATAATTTCAAAAATGAAATAAGAGGATACCATCTATTGTCAGCGCAGTGACTAACATATTATGATAGTCAGGTCATTGACTTAACAGGAAAATATATTGAAAATGACATCTGTCTTGAATTACGGAACACACGCTTATTACCTTCTATAAAGTGTGAGACCTTGTTATTTATTCTTGCTTTGTTGACTCCGACAACATCCCAGAATTTGTCTGTTCGTACTTCAGCCTCTACACATTTTGGTGAGTTCTGCACAGAGTTGGGATTAACTGCAAGTCCGTGATTACAATTTGAATTGCCAGTTAAATGGGACAGCTTGCCATTACCTGAAATGGTATAGTAATTGTCTTACTGTTGAGCCCTGCCTTTATAAGAGCCATTCTAAACCATGGTGCCATCTATGATCTCAACCATGTCTTCAGAAATCTTAAGTAATTGTTCTCTGAATTTACCGATGCTTTTGGAATATTTGATGGCCAACTTTGTTTAATTTCAGTGCATTTATTTAACACAGCAAAGTAGCGGGTGAAAAACCAATACAATGAAAAAAGGACAAGTTAAAAAAGACACAGAAATAGCTGTGTCAGTTTTCATATGTCAGTATAAATGTAAATGTACAATTATGCAATAAATACTAAATAAATAAATATTACTCACAACACTTGCACTGTTGATGCCTAATAATGATAATGGCCCTCACCCAATCCAAAGTTTCTAACAATTGTCCATCTTGTACAATATATGAAACAGTGCTACAAATGACTTAAGAGCATGCCAAAGCATGTTGACTGTTGAATGACTTCTAGT
This sequence comes from Alitta virens, assembly GCA_932294295.1. Classification (NCBI taxonomy): domain Eukaryota; kingdom Metazoa; phylum Annelida; class Polychaeta; order Phyllodocida; family Nereididae; genus Alitta; species Alitta virens. The sequence continues at coordinate 34,625,697 of OW028580.1, forward strand.
CGAGTAACAGTTAAACTTTGAATTTGCTCTTTCCTGTAAGTTTGATTTGAACCCATAATTCCATGTTGACATCTGACCTGCTTTATTGAATATTCATTAGCATGGACATGTAGAGTTGACACAGAAACTGTGAATGTTCTAACATGTAACAAACTGAAGGCTGATTGAAAAGGAACAGAGTAGCTGCTTGTGTCCAACTAGCACTCTTCTTTGCTGTCAAGAGGCACTACCAACGTGGACTATTCTATTCTGTTCTATGTTTTTTATCCCAAGAACTCACTAATAACAACAGGCTTCTCTGCAATATTTTCAAGAAAATGTGAATTACTGCCAAGTTGTTCAGTGCATTGTATTTTACATCATTATTGAGATATCACCATTAATACCAAGGCATTACATCTGAGTTGGGTCTTAATAATATTAATATCATATGAGATTATTCTTTTAAATTATCAAAGGTGACTTAGTTTATTGTGTATTTATGTGTAGAGACATTACAGTATTTTTTAGAGACTATACATACATAGCAGTATTATTTTAACATGTGATTATGGTGCATATTAAATTTTCATTTCGTATGTATAATATAATTTCATATTGTATTATTCTTGCATTGATTTCTTTACTTTTCTTTACCATTTCTATTGCACATACTCGATGATGTTTTTGATGGTTTAACTTGACACAAATCCAATGAATCAATCCTACTTTGTGTTGCAAATTATAGGGGCTTCCCCTTCATGATAAAACCATTCCCAGTCACATTGAATTTTCAAACAGCAAAACATATTGCCATGATATGGCCAATATATTTAACTCATTGGAGCAAAATGAAACTTGAATTAAATACCATTAAAAATGTAACCATGAGCAACCACCTGGCTTATTTTAACTGTAACTAACTATATACCGCAAACTATGTAATAATAATTGATGCATTGTACAGCTTATTTATCCAATTTATGAACTTGGCATTTAACTATGTTTAGATTATTACATCTGATTTTCTATTGTTTTAGGAAATGTTACCAGTTACCTATGCAGATGGCCCAATGACTGTAGAATAAACTGCGGATAATTTCAATCATATCTCCTGCCTGCATATTTCTGAAGGTTTCTGCACTCTCTTTATTTCTCCCATTCATCCAAAATTTGTAAATTTCATATAAATCCCGCAGTCCTCTTGCAGGAGGCATGTTGTAGCCACCCTGACAAATCAAGCTGCATGGGAGTATGGTTGTAGCTTCTAATGCTTTCCTGGGGGTGATTCATGAGTCACGCTTGGTAGCATATGTTACACTGTCTATAAATAACCTAAATAATTTGCATTCTGCAGTTGAATACTGCACAAAAACAATTTTAATACTCCAGGGGGTATTAGTTACTACATGGAGACAAGAGTAGGAATGGAATCTTTTTGTCACACATAATTAGATAATTTTATGGCTTTTCATTAACTCCACTAGAATAGCATTGAATTTGCCTATGTTTCTTCAAATTTGGCGTATTCACCCCCCCCCCCCCCCCCTCCCATTTTTATTGGCCATTTTATAGTTGGTGGCTATCCACTAGAGGATTATTTGTCTTTTTCCCTGTGAAAATATGATTATTCTGAGCCAAAATAAACAATTATTTAGCTAAAAAGTCAATTTTAAATGAGCAACAAAGTTGTTGTTCACATTCTCATAATTTCAGTGGGCTGACTCTGCATCAACAATCCAAACAACATGTAAATCATCAGTGCGAATTGGCGCGAAATGTATTTTTAAAGAAAACTGACAAGGTAACTGCAACAAGGGTGTATAATCACCCCTCAGTGCCACAGTGAAGTATGTGAGGGTCATTTAGGGGGTGATTTGTGGTCATAAATGGGGTGATGAACAAACTAATGTGACATTTCACAGATTTTTAAAACTTCACCTGAGACACTGACTGAACCTTGGAACTTGCTTGGTTTCCACTCCTTCTACTCTTGTCTCCGTGGTTACTAGCTGGTTTTAATTTTTACATTGTTGGAAGGTTTCACTGTTGACATGCATCAAGTGCCTCAATTCATGATTGAATGCACCTACTCAATTACTTTAAAGAATTACCAGTTCTAGAATTACCTTTTACTTTTTTTTCAATGAGCTTTTGAATAGCTTACATTACATCAAGATGCAATTAATGTTACAGGTACATAGGTAAAAAGCATTTTTAATTCTCTCATAGCATGAACGACCTCTCACATGTGACATGTTGTTAAACATAATTAATTATGTTGTCAGACCAACATAGGGTCACTCACTTGGGTGTCAAGCCGTTGTGGTGTGCTACAACAGTGTTAAAAAAGGGAAAATAACTCTATGAAAAACAAAATAATTCAAATTAATATTGTGACGTGAATTCATTATATCCAAAAAATTATGATATAATATGATTTCTTCTATTATTGTGCTAAGTTCAGGTAAAGGAAGAAAGTTCCAAGTCCATAATGAAAACCTACAGCAACAAAATGAGGTGGTGTTCCATGCCTGCATTGCCTCTTTAGCCAAAGAACAACTTGAAGGTGTAACATACTGAGCACTTAATGAAAGCCCAATTGCTGGGGTTTAAAGCTCTCATGTCAGCAAAGACTTTTGTTCGTGTGAAAAAGTGTAACAAAATTCACAAACAAGCAAGTCCAAGTCCATCACCGGTGTAAAATACAAAAATCAAGATCTCATATTTAAACTTGACAATGGAGCTCCATACAATGACTACCTGCAGGACGATGGCCAACTGCACCTGTGTGTGTGACCCCGCGGTTGGAGGCCCAGAGCGCTACCTCTGAGCTAGGCTCCGCCTTGGCCATCTGCACCTGGGCAGAAGTGGGACAAACAGGCTTAATTGCCTAGAATCTCCAACTCACGCCCAAAGCCTAATACACCCATTACTATTTTATGTCTCAATGCCACTGGGTCTGAAGCTTAGTCAGCTTATGTGACCAGCTGCCAGAGGCAGATGTAATGATGAGATGATAAGGCTTGGAGTCTACACCTGTTACACATTTACCCCATGGGTGGGGTCTTTTACTTGCCCCAGCATAGACACAGAGTATGTACAATGCCCTCCAATTTTACGTCTCATCAAGCCGGGACATAGTTCATGAAGTGAAAATCTGTATTTTATTACCATTTTCATATATACAGTACATATATACATTTACAATAATCATTTAAAGAATCATCTCATAAATCTATATTTGCCTTTACAATTTATTACAAAATAATCAAATTATTAAATTTATCCAACAAAGCATTGGATACATGATCTTAAAATATAATACATTTAAACTAAAAGCAGTAAAAAAAACACACAAAAAAAACACTTTCTTGTATAGTATGATATTTGCATGGCAAATAATATTGACAGAAGGCCCTACTTTTTAACAGGACCATATTTTGAAGTGTGGTAACAGTATTATGTAACCCTAAATAAACATATTGTGTAAGTAAATGTTAAAATAAATATTCACTTGCACATGTAGCAATAATGTCTTATATTATGCTTTGTGAGCGACATTTCATAATATATATAGTAAATATAAAGACTTTCAGCACTGGAATGAAAAATTAAGATGAGGATGCCAATGATGACTCATCATAAAAATTATTGTTTTTCAAGTCGCCATTCTATGTACACAGGTTAAATTACACCAGCGGCAGCAGACATCGTAGGAACGAACGTCATTTCAAGCATCACGATGTCATCGCTAGAAAACTTTTTTTTTAAAAACGGATCAGTTGGCAATCAGTCTTCTATTAGTTCGCAAGTTGGTTGTATGAAGGTCTTACGATGGTCAAACATAACCTTTGGTGATCTTTATCAATCTTTGACAATCTATTTTTTTATCTTAATATGGTCTTACAGTGGTTGTATATTAGTCTTGTGGCAATTATACAATTATTAGGGATCTGTCTTAAAAATCATTTCAAGACCTGTTGTAATATAACCGTCAGATTTTTCAATACTATACTTTCAATTCCATTAGCGTTAACAGCTATGTCAGGTATGTTTTTGTGAAGTATAGTTTTTTTTACCTAACACAATAGGTCTATGGATGGAAAATGAATGGACATTAAATTGAGCGCTGGGGTATGAATTATCCAATTTGGTTTCAGATCAGAAAAATATGTCAGTTAGGCCTTTTTGGAGAATCTCATGTATTTCCATAACCTTGCTGGACAGGCTAATAATATTGATATGGGAAAAGATAATTGTTTTGGAATTATTAAGTTTACAGAATTTTGATAGTTGCTCATGTGGGGCCTCTGGTGTGTCAGCGATTAAACTACATGAACTACAATCTTCATTTAGCCTACTGCTGTCTGATTAATTTCTTGTTAAATTCACATTGTATAAACTAACCCTACTAACTAAATAATTTTCTTGATTAGCATTATCTGAGTTACAGCTTGGAACTTGTGGTGCAACTTTTCTGAGGTCACAATTGACAGAGTTTACCATTACACATTCCTCTACACTACAGCTATTTACATTTTCATCTTCAACAGTCTCAGTAAACATAGCAGTATCACTTTCATAAAACATATTATCAGTTTCATAAACTTCATTAAAATCATGATTAATCTCTTTTGACCCGGCCGTGTTCACATGGCCTGCGACCTAATGATGTTGACAGAACTTCTGCTTGTGGCCGAGTCCTCTGCAGGAGACAAGCAATGAAGTGGAGCACTGTGCCTGCAGGTAGTCTTCGTGTGAGATGCTTCACCACAGTTTAAGCATCTCAGTTGTTGTTGTCTTGGTTGCGGTTGGGTGTGTCCATGGAGTTTGCGAGGTGGGGTTATGCTCAGACGGGGGGTGAAGTGGCGGGGCCGTGCAAGGGACAACTCTGAGCGTAGAGTCATCAGGAGTCTCCCAAGCATGTTGAGTCCTTCGCCGTTTGGGCCTCTCCCCAGTATGGACTTGCAGTGTCTTCAATGAGTGTGCGTTTTTGGGATTCCTTGAGGGTCTGTAGGAACTGAGGGCATTGACGAGACTTTGATCGTAGGATCTCATACATGGTGCCTTGTTTGATGTCTTCCCATATGTTTACATCATAACACCTGGACTCTGCTGTGTCTATGCCGCTGAGTGGTAAAGGTCACTGATTCCTAGAGTACATGTAGACATCATAACATAAGCACTCATATAACTAATACTTAAATGTAGATAAAGTAAGGGTTTTCTTTTGTTGATTTTCTTATCAATATACTTTTTATATCTCTTGATGGTTTCCCATTCAATTTTCGCATTACAGCACTGTTCTCGATTACACTGATGCCAGAGAATATGTTGTGAAAAGAAGTACGCGAAGCATCTTGTTGCAGCTGCTGCTTCGAAAATGTATGAAGTAAAGAAAAGTATATTCAAACACATGTTCTTGTCCAGAACCCTGTTGTCACTCATCAGAACCAGCGAAGCAAGAAACAATGTTATCCGTTGCATCACAAAGCCTCCTCTAAGCAACCTAAGTAGCTTCAGTAGTTTCCTGTCGACCTGAAAATAGAAAAACTGAAATGTGAACCAACAGTGGCATTTAGGGGGGAGGGAGTTTGGTTACAACCCCCCTCCCCTTGGCCTAGTACATTTTAAACTAAAAATATATAAAAATTGTCAACCCCCCGTGAAAATGTTTCTGGTTCCGCCTCTGAACCAATATCATATTAAGAGCCATTGGCAGTAAATTAAAGCTAAGATAGCACTCCATTCGTCTGCTAAGGCCTTGCAGCGTAAGCAGAAAAATATTTAGTAATTCATGTTAAATACCACTTCTTGATTTCAGGGGTATAGTTTTGTAGCGTAGCCCTACATAATAATACACAACTGCAATGTTTTGAGTACCTAAATATTTTGTACCTACCTGATCACTTATGTTATGTCCATACCGGCACCAGGTGGCGTAATGCTCGCAGTTGCAAAAAAGTAAGTTATACCCAGTTTTCCCTTGACTAGTTTCAATCCGGTCCATAATTGATGGTATTGATCTAAAAAGCAACAGTGAAACTGTTAATCCAATTTAGTAATAATTTGCCCAAAAGAGACGAGAAGTAATTAAAAAAAAAACAACCAGGAGATGAGCTCGTCTGTGATATTTGTATTACTTTAAACTCACTATGTTTGGAACTAATACATTGATCAATGAGAACTGAGCAAATTTATATGGAAAAACATTTTGTATGCAAGAACGAAGGTAATGCTTGCTAGAGATTGTGACAGCCATGACTTGCGAGGAAAACTGCAGCCTGTAGCAAGATGGCGGCAGAGTCAGGCAAAAGCCCTTGGTGTGATTCCCATGCTAAGGGCTAATAACAAGAAAAGGTCTCTTTTCTGTAGCAGAATTGTTTGAAATAGTCAAAATATAAACTCGGAATTGAAGTATTATTTTTTACTATAGTCTATTATAGATTAGAGAGTATTTAAGTATAGTAGTTTGTGGCTGTTCTTCAACTACTTCTGAACACAACTAGATTAGAGAGGGAGTTGTTTGTCAACAACTGCAGGTGGCAGCACCATACAGATCTGCAATGTAAAAGTGCACAAACACCAGCGACATCACAGCCAATCTATCTGATAAATATAGGATATTTTAAGGATTAGATTCAGCTACAAAAAAGGGGAATAAATTCTGACTCATTCAACGGATGAATATAGTAATAGAGACATTCAGTAAAAAAAATACCAATATGACTCATCAAATACTTGTGAAGCATAATTACATTTCTCCCTCAGTTTTGCTGTCCTTGTTGTGTACTCTTGCCCTGCTACTTCCAACAACATCCCAGAAATGGTCTTTTCGTACTCGAGCCTCTACACATTTCAGTGATTTCTGCACTGATCCATGGCTGCAGTGCGAGTTGCCTGTGAAATGTGCCACCATGCCATTGCCTGGAACAGGAGAACATTTCTGATTGTCACAACTTAATATTTTAACTCAGCTGCATTATAATTCTCTGATAAAATGTACTAGTTCAATCAGATCTCTTCATTCAGACCATGTGACTTTCGAATATTTTGTTATATTATATGGCTAGCAGAAATCCTAGCTTCTGATTGGCTGAGAGCCATACAATATTTTTAAAAATTGCCTTAAAATTGAATCGTTAAACATAAGTATTAGGTTGTCAATTATCATAGTACTAGGAATTGGCTAGTTAGGTAAATTGTCCATTACCTCTTGGACCTCAGAGTGGTTGGTGGCACATTGAAAAAGCTGTTTCCAAGTGTTTGGATTTTCATTTGTATATATATGCGTGTGTGTGTTTAATTATTACTTCTTTTTTTTGTACATATCTTGTTCATTGTATGTTATCTTGCTTTATTTTTATTTATTTATTTATTTTTTTTTTTAACCCTTCATGATAGGTGCTCATTATATATCAGTATTACCAGTTGTGTTAATTGTACTAGGTGCTCAAAGATACATATATTTATTAGTTCATTACCTGGTGCTGTATATAGTTATTTATGTTTTTACTATAGCATTTTAGAAAAATTTCATCCCTTTATTTTATTATATTTTCTTTATTTTAAATGTATATATTATTATTTTCTTCTCTTCCTTTACTTTATTTTTTATGACACATGTATCTGCACTGATATTGTGTTGTCAATAAAAGAATATATATATATAAATTTGTAAATAATGATTAAAAGAATAAGAAAATACTGAATGAAAAAAATTATTGAGTAAAATAGGCCCTGGATTTCTCTGCCATGTTAAATAATCAAGGTTTCAGAAGACTCAAAACAGCCCTTTTTCTTGAATAATGATTTTGTTATACATATATATAAACCATGATATAACTTTTTTTAAAGATGTTAACAATGATTTTAGATGTAAGTTAACACAATTTATTTTAACGTGAATAGTATAATACTCTATGTAGTTATTTTCATGTATGTATTTTTTTGCAATGCTTACCTTCTCTCAAATTCATCAATTTGTGTGTTCGTGTGTGTTTTTAATATAAATAAACTAATTAATATATGCGATATGAAAAAATTAACTTTACAGTTTAACCACAAACACTGATTTAATCGAATCATACTAATTGGGTAAGCAATTTGCAGCAAAGCCTACCACCATTGTAAGCAGGGGCGGAGCCAGGATTTCTACTGAAGGTTGGGGGAGGGGGGAAGACCTAGGGGGGGGGGGAAGACCTAGGGGCAAGAGATCCATACAGGGGGGCACCTGTACATAGATATAACAGTCCAAAACAGCCACCATTGACAGGTTCAACTGAGGAGGGGGGGGGGGATTGGACAATTTGGGGGACAAGATCTCTTGGGAGGCATTTGTTCACATGTAGCTAGGACAGTACTGACAGTCATGTAAACATTGTGACCGAGAATTGTGTCCTGCTATTGTATCAAGTTGCAAAGTGGGTTCTATTCTGATAGCATCCTATTTCACAACTAGCACCAGTTAGATACAGAATATAACCATGACCAACCATGAGTAGGCCTAGTATATCATTTATTAAATCATTGTCATATTATTACTATTAAGGCACTCAAAAATTACTTTAAAATTCTGCAATAAACAACAATATTTTGTCAAATATTTGCTAAATGTCATATTGACATGAAATGCTGCCATGCATATATATATTTAAAAGTTACCACAACAAATGGCCCAGTGGCTGTAGATCGAAAGAAACCGGTCAATCTCAATCAAATCTCCCGGCTGCATATTTCTTAAAGTTTCCTCACTCTCTTTGTTTCTTTGCTTCCTCCAAAAAATACGTATTCCATAACTGCTCTTACTGTAGGTATGTTGCATCTTCTAGAACCTTCATGTGATGCAGTCTCAATGAGATAAAGTGAAACCACTTTGCAGAGCTGACCTAAATAAGGGTGGCACAAATAAAAGCTCACTGCAAAAACTTCCCCCGGTGAGCAAGGTATTTATTGCAAAATGGTTAATAGCTATTATTTGCGATGTGTATTGTAATTCTGAGGATACATGTGTAGTGAGTCTAATATTCAATATCTGTCTGATGACAGGGCATCTTTTTTGTTTTATTTTTTTAGTAGCGGGCACCTGTGGTTTAGATTTATTTTGTACCACTCACCTGCCGTGGTAGGAATCCTCATATACAACTGTTAACTGTTGTACATGAGCCATGCTGCGCTACCATTGGTATGCAGCCAGAAAGTGGGCGAGGCCTGAAGCATTTTATTGAATAACTTTGTCAGTTTTCATCCGATTTTCAAATTTCAAAGTTTTTCTGAAAACTAACTCAGATTGTCATCTTTAAGCATATATGATTGTCATTAATAAATGACGGAATGCTGTTTAATGAAAAACAAAAAGACCTTGCTGCTATAGAAATACTGGGTTTCAGTGGTACAAAACAGTTATACAATGGTTACATTGTGAGACATGAGAAATGATGAGATATGTATTGTACGCCCTTAAATGTTATGAAGATTGAAATGTTTGGGTGTAGGTACATATTTTCATGTCCCATATGTAACCATTGTATAATTGTATGATTTACACAAATGGGCAGGCGGCTCTACTAGGCTACCCTGCTAGGCTTATTATAATAGTTTTCTTTTTCTTTCATTTTCCATTGATTTATATCATGCAAATATATATAGGCTGGTGCGAGGGCACTAGTTGACCGAGGGAATAATATGGTGGCAACTGTCACTCTTCATACCAGGTTCCTGAACGACGTTGGCAAGGAATCAAATTTTGGGACCCAGATCTGTGCTAATTGTAAAATTCGTATAATTTTGTATGTGGTTTTTACTTAAAATTCTTGGATTTTTTAAATCAAAATTTACAATGGATGTCGAGTTTGAGAGTTGACCCAGCTTGTCTGAAGCATGCTTGCCATCACATTCACAGGTTTGCCATCACATTCACAGGTTTGCCATCACATTCACAGGTTTGCCATCACATTCACAGGTTCGCCATCACATTCACAGGTTTGCCATCACATTTTGCCATCACATTCACAGGTTTGCCATCACATTCACAGGTTTGCCATCACATTCACAGGTTTGCCATCACATTCACATGTTTGCCATCACATTCACATGTTTGCCATCACATTCACAGGTTTGCCATCACATTCACAGGTTTGCCATCACATTCACAGGTTTGCCATCATATTCACAGGTTTGCCATCACATTCACAGGTTTGCCATCATATTCACAGGTTTGCCATCACATTCACAGGTTTGCCATCATATTCACAGGTTTGCCATCACATTCACAGGTTTGCCATCATATTTACAGGTTAGCCATCACATTCACAGGTTTGCCATCACATTCACAGGTTTGCCATCACATTCACAGGTTAGCCATCACCCTTTAGTAAATATTGTTCAAGAACTGGTCTTTAATGTAAACAACATTATAGTTTTGTTCCATCAGAGGTATACAGTAATGGCTTATGTTGCAACGAAACATGTTGCCACAAGAATCACAATATGTCATCAATCCTCTACAGTTAGCTAAATTTTGGCTGTACAAACATGGTATTCTCTCACCAAAGTAGTCTCTATCGAACTTGCAAATATACTTGCTAGGAAAGCAGACATCTGACAGAAAGGGGCACACAAAAGAATCATTGTCATGTGTCAGTTCATGACTAGTCTCAGCTTCACCACAGCCAGGGGTATTTTCTGGAGTGCACAATTTTGCACCAGTTTTATGATAGCAGCTGTGTGATGCTGGTTTTATATTTCTCAAAATCAATGGACTCCATTCTCTGACATATCCTTCACGATCTGGGCATTCTCTTTCATCATAGCCTTGAGGACAGTCCTCCACAAGATCACAGAGTTTGGATTTATCTATGCACGTTCGACTGTTACACTTGAATTTCAATACTGAATCACTATCACAACTGTCTTTACAATTTATTTCATCGCTGCCATCCAGACATTGAGGAGTGCCATCACATCTGTATGTCTGTAAAATACATTCTTCATTCAAGCGCTTAAACTGCTGACTGTGGCAGGCGTCATTCACCTGAGGATCTTTGGTACAAAACCAGGAGTGAGTTTCTATTCCTTGGCTTGAGAGGGTGAATGAGGTACTGTTTCTACCCCTTTTTCAGATTTATTCCAGTTTATCTGAGTCTCTAACCATTCGTTAGTGGTTATAATATCTGAATTCAAGAACAATGACGCGAAGTTTGAAGTTTGAAGTTTGCAATTTGAAGAACATTCATAACCAACGTTTCTCCTTCATAGATTTTATTCTGATGTGGGGCTTTCATTTCACACACAAACGAAACATTGACAAATGTCTTGTCACAGTCAGTCGATATCCAGCTGTCTACAATTGGAACATATGAAACACATTTGCCAAAACTAGAATCAGGATGATACTCAACTACTCTTTTCTTTAGATACAAGAAAACTTTGTCAGCCATTAATCTCTTTTGCTCTTGCTCTTCCTCACTGTTGTTCATCCCGACTATGGGGTTTATGAATTGCCTGGTTGGTGTATTCCATTTATTATATACCACAGGTGCACCATCCAGCCAAGTGTAGTTATTTGTATCTCTTAAACATGGGTTCATGTTTCCAGACTGTGTGAATTAAAAAAAAAGATATTTTTGATAATTAATTATGTACATTTTCATCCTGAAATTGATAGAAAAAAATTACATTTCTATTTGTATTATTTGTATTAATAACAAACACCAGCATTGTATAACTGTTACAGCAAACCACGAGCTCCAATACTTCACATTAAATGTTGTTCCTCGACTTCACCAATGCAGAATACGACTCAAAATAAACTTTACATGCGTGACAAGTTAGTCATCTCAGCAGCGCTTGAAGCTAAAAGGACCTTGTATCTCACAGCCTTTCTGCTTGACTGTGAAAACTGTTGTTGTGTTACGTAATGGCTATTTGGGGCGCAATTATGTCTTAGTTTATGCCCCCCCCCCCCCACCCCGGCCATCTCTGTAACTCTTTGTTTTCATCTATAGATATCACCGCTGGGTCCCGGGTTCGATTCCCGGTCGAGCCCAAGTTGGTTGGCTGTTTCATCCTTCATCTCATTGCCATGGTCTCTGCCTGTCCTAATTAGCGCAGTAGGTGCAGAAATACAGGACGTGAAGCCCTAATCACCCACCCACTCACATCTATAGCTATCAGGGGAATAATTGAATAAGCAGTAAAATCATATCAATTATCAAAAGATCAGAGGTAAACGTGTATATTTAAATTTTAACTCATAAAAAAATAACTAAATAAGTCATATTGGCACTGAACTTACTGTTGGTAGATTTATTAAATGATATAGTGAGGAAGATGAAAGAATTTTATTTTTATTTTTTTTTCTACAAATATGAAATGTCCATATTAAATTTTTATAATTTCATTATATAATTTATAATTCATAATTTTATTTCATATAAGAAATCTTAGAAATAGTTCTTAACAAGGAAAAATTATTTTTTTGTTATCACGCTTAATCCGACCCCCACGAAAGACCACTGCCTCAATGCAGAAGGGGTGGTCTCTCATCCAGGGACTTACCTCACAATAAGAATTCCTTAGTCCAAGAAAAATCACTGGGGATGCAAAAAAATGCAAATTGCAAGAAATGCAAATTGAAGAAATCAATTTTATCAGTCTCTGCGCGATACAAGGGGGCGCTGGTAATCATGGCTAGTGGACTAACTGTCCTAACTGTACAGCTCTGTCCAGAATTAGACCGATACATTCATGCATACATACAAAAAAGTTCATGAATGAGTTGTACAGTATGTAGACTTTTAACCCCCCCCCCCCAAAAAAAAAAAAATTTGACCGAGATTTAGAGAGTTATTTTCCAAATGTTTCAATTAAAATTGGATATGGTACAAGTTAGCATCTAGAGATTAGCAAAACTGACAATTGAAGTTGGGATTGGTGTCACTTAGAACTATTTTTTGAAATCTTAAGCAACACGTTCACTAAGTAAATGGGTCAAAGCTGGCAAAAGAGAAAGGTGTTCATTTGGACTTCATGAATATCATATATACAATAAAATGAAGCCAGCAGACACCCCAATGACAAAAGAATTGTCGCTAACAGAATGCCACCTGATAAATTTAAACCTAGATTCTCATAGTTTTTTGAGAACAAAAGAATTAAACTGTCATGATAGATTGAATCCATAGATGTAACAATTTAGAGTTGAACATTCATTTCAGTAAGACTCAATTAATTAATTTTTGTATGTATATTTTGAAGCCATCCATAGTATGAGTGTTAATTTTGTCTTAAATATTTTTTAATATTTTGTTGAAAATTACAGTTTTAGCTTATGACCCCCCCCCCCCCCCACCTCTCACTAATTCTGTAACTTCTTGTTTTCATCTATAGATATCAGAGGAATCATGGACTGAGCAGTAAAATCTTATCAAAATATCAGCGGTAAACATGTATATTTTAATTGTAACTCATAGAAAAAGGAACTATTTTAGCCATTTATGGCACTGAAATTACTGTTGGTAGATTTATTTAATGTTGCAAGTTCGATTGAATGTTTGAGATATAGTGAGGAAGATGAAAGGATTTCGGTAAATATATTTAATCATTTTATGATCATAATAATCATATAATTTATAATTCATAATGTAATTTCATTTAAACAATATTTATATAAATAGTTCTTAACAAGGAACTTGTTTTTTCTGTAATCCCGTTGAATCCATATCCCCACGAAAGACTTACCTCACAATAAGAATTCCTTTGTGTAAGAAAAACTACTGGGGATGCAAAAAAATGTAAATCCCCTTTTACGCTTCTATTATCAGGATTCCTTGAGATATGATCAGGTAAAAAGATCTGTTTCTTATAAGAATCCAAAAAATTGACCCATTCATCAAAGGCATTCACAGACCACAAAAACCCATCATCTTTGCGACACTTTGCCGTAGCCATCTTGAGTTCTTTGCACGGGAAGCAAATTTTCTCTACCTGAAAAAAGTTTAAGGTTGCTGAAGCTATTCTCCAGTTTTCTCTGATTTCCAAAAATGGCTGAAAACATTGATATATTAGTATAATAGTAGTTGAGATGGAGAGGTATGGTATGAGAAAATAGGATTTCCCCTTATTTGTGGTTCAGTATATATGTCTACAGAATACGAAAAAGAGGCACAGAAGAACTTCATAGCTTTGTGATACATTTATTTAACAGCACCTTCAATTTTCGTACGATTTACAAGATTAAAGGTTTATTATATACAAAAATGTATTGGTAATTCGATTATGGCTTGAATGGAAACATCTTCAATCGTATTTTTTTATAAAATGACTCCGAAATCGCATATCGGCGACACTCTTCATAACGTCATTATGTCTGTAAGGTAATTTTCCAGCATACAAAATTGCTTACCAAGCAACAATATCACATTAGGCTTGTTGACAATACAAGCAAGTGTTCTGGGCATGGTCAGCGTGGTTGATTTGACAAATAACTAATAAAACTTGCCAGGTCAGCTCATTTGGCCGTAAGCGCTAATGGTTGTAACACCCATTTTATTATTGTTCCATTTGTCTGAATTACATCTAGTCACCATTCTGTACATGGTATTTCAATTCTGTTTTTGTTCCACTTGTCCAAATTTCAAAATTATAACGCTTTATATCTGTAAAAGTATATTACAGGCACAATAGTGCAAATGAATATCATTGCTAGTCTATAAACTAAAACTTCCAGTTTAACTGAATCCCTAATAATTGCTTGCTTTTCGTTTTCAATATCATCACAGAAAAATAGTTTAGCAAAGCAGTATTTACAATCACATTCATTCCAGTACATTGAAGAAGATCTTTCTAATTGTTCAAAGTTATACCTAACAAATTTTGCAAAAAAACTAGTACCGTAAATACATGACATTGGAATTGTAACATGAATATGCACAAAATCATATACTGTAAGCAAGATTAGTTGCAATACAGCAAAACCTATGCAAAATATCATGCATATTATGCCTATTATATCAAATAATTTCTTGCTCATCTGAAATGAAACAAAACATGCACAATAAATACAAAATACATGAAAAATATCTCTAATACCTGAGGTACAATAATATTAAAACATATATTTCTCTATTAGATAATGTGTACTAAACTGTTAATTTCAAATACAGTCTGTACCATTCATGAAACAATGTGTAAGACCATAGCATGTATTTATGCCCGCTTGCTTATCCAGTTGCCATATGGAATTATTCTTTATATTATCAATTTTATGTAAACTGTGTGCCATTTTTTATTCCAATAAATAGAACCAAGTCAACTCAACTGAATATAACTTCAGAAAAATTAACCATTCAAATGTGAACCAAGAGCAACGAATATTCTCAGGAAATCTAATAACAGACATCAACCATTATTAAATTAACTCAATTCCATAGATATAGGTTGAACAATTTACTTACCAGACCCGTTGTATCATACCCGTAACGGCACCAGATAGTGTAATGCTCACAGTTGCGAAATAGTAAGTGATACAATTTTTTTCCTTGACTTGCCTTAACCCGATGCTTGATTGCTGGTAGCATAAGGGGTCTAGAATCCAAAGATTCAAAATAAAAAATGGGTAGATGCATAAAATCTGAAGTTTATGACATGCTAGTTTTTTTTTTTTTTTTTTTTTTAAGTAGCATAAGGGGTCTAAAATTCAATGATAATATTTTTTTCTTTTTAAATGGTCAGATGCATAAATTCTAAAGTTTATCACATGCTAGTTTGTTTTTGTTTGTTTTATGTTTATAGCAGATCTTAATAAAAATCATGAAACTGAAGATTTAAAAATCATGTCTGTTATTACCCTTGGAAAAAGTGACATGGTGTGTTGATTCTTGCTCTGCTTCCTCCTACAACATCCCAGAAATTGTCTATTCTAACTTGAGCCTCTACACCTTTTGGAGAGCTGTGCAGCAAGTTGGGATGACTTGCCGGACTGCATCGACAGTTTGAATTTCCCGTGAAGTGAGCCAGTTTGCCATGACCTGTGAAATTAAAATCACCTTTTTGTCAATCAACAATGCCTCTCTTTTAATCAAGACCCTCTTCATTGTTTACGCCTGACTATTAATTAAGACCATCACTCCTGACAATTATTCACAACCTCCAAACACAACTAAGTCTGAACCGTTCAACACATTTGAGCAATATTTTATGAAGTTTATTGTTAATATCCCGCAATAGAGTGTGAACCTCATAGAAAAACCATGAGGTTCACACTATGAGGTTCAGTGTTGTGAACCTCATAACATACATTTTCCCTTATAAAGAGAACAGCCTGGCCAATCACAGGACAGCACACACAAACTCAGTGACGTCATGAGAGTCATCACTTCAACTGGATATACTTCACAAAATCTATAAAATAAACAAAATTAGCCTCACCTGACATAGGAAACCCCATTAACTTTTTGATTCCTTCAATCTGAGTAAAATTTTAACATGGAAGAAACTCCAGAAAGTCAACAATGAAAATTTGCTGAAGTGTCAGTTGAGCACTGACAATGGCCCAGTTCATATAGTTTCTGGGTAACAACATGTCTTGAATACACTTTTGGGTCCTAAATGAGCATTAAGTCCAAAAATATTTCAGTAGATATAGTTACATATACTCAAATGTCCATAAACTCGCCATTTTAAGGCCGAAAGTGCTTCATATTGAAGACTCTCTCCTTGCTGAATCATGACGTTGTTGTTTTGAAATGGTGACGTCATCACCATGGTGACCAACCAGAGTGAGGCAGAACAGATAGAAAAACAAAATATCCTTACTCACTGCTGGAAAAATAGTTCTCATAAAAAATAATAATGGAGAGGTTATTGCGGGATATAAATAAAACCTTATAACTGTGTGGTTCAGAGCCTTGAACTTCACTCGTGATGAGGTTGGGCTGGAGAACCCACTCGTCCCTACGGGACTCGTGGGTTCACCAGCCCAACCTCATAACTCATGAAGTTCAAGGCTCTGAATCACACAGTTATTAGGTTTTATTATATTACTAGTTTGTACAACACAGTGAAACAATTTGACGAGCATGGCTGCACAACAATGCCAGAGAACAATGGACCCGTTGGATGCCATTTAAACATGTTTTTAGGACCTATCCAAGAAACCTTAATTTCCTTTTACAGGTGTTAAGGATATTGAGAAAATATGCATTTGCCAGTGATTTATTTAGTTCTAGGTGAAGAAAAGATTCTGTTTCTGGTTATAAAGCTAGCATATAGCTTTATAATTTTGGTCATTGTAGGCAATAGAATATATATTGCATAATAACATCAAAACTACTATGTGCTACTGCATAGACCCCTTCTATTTGTGGCTCAGGCCACGCCCCCTTTTGGCTTAGGCCACGCCCCTTTATGAATACTAATGAGCTAGGCCACGCCCCTTTTGCATACTAATGAGGTACGCCGACCCCCCTATGAATACTAATGAGCTAGGCCACGCCCCTTTTGCATACTAATGAGATACGCCCACCCCCCTATGAATACTAATGAGGTAGACCGACCCCCCCCCTATGAATACTAATGAGGTACGCCCACCCCCTATGAATACTAATGAGGTAGATCGACCCCCCTATGAATACTAATGAGGTAGACTGACCCCCCCTATGAATACTAATGAGGTAGACCGACCCCCCATCCTATGAATACTAATGAGGTAGACCCACCCCCTCTATGCATACTTATGAGGTAGACCCACCCCCCTCTATGAATACTAATGAGACAGGCCTACCCCATCTTTAATACAGAGTGTAAATAAACAAATTAATTCTTTAATCCAGTCTGTGTAAAATAAACAAATTAAGTTTTTTAATCCATTGTGTAAATAACGTCATTAAGTCTTTAACCCATGTGTAAATAATCCATTAATCCTTTAAACTATAACTAAATACTTAGCCCCTAAGCCTTGATCACAGGGGTCAACATAATTTAGGATTCTTTAATCCAGTCTGTGTAAAATAAACAAATTAAGTTTTTAATCCATTGTGTAAATAACTCCATTTATTCTTTAATTCCATTAATACTTTAATCCGCTGGGTAAAAATTCCATTAAGTCTTTATTGAGATTATAAACTTCACCCAATCAATGGATTTGACCAATCAGGGTAGTAAAAAACGGAATCCTTTAAACTATAACTAACTACTTAGTCCCTAAGCCTTGATCACAAGGGTCAACATAATTTATGATTATAAATTTCAAACAATCAGTGGCTAGATCTGGTTTAACTGATCAAGCAGGATTGAGCAGTCTATTTCTCTCTCTGGCAACAAAATCAGAGACCTGCTGGTCAAGAATCATCATCACCAATTCTGAAGAACTCATCATGACTTCCTCAAACCAAGATATAGTATTTTTTAAGAGAACATTGGTAAAAGGGGACACAGGAATTTTTGGAGTTGGTTGATGTTATGCAGTTGTACAGTCTTTCCCGTGAACATGAAGAAACTGAACTTTAAACTTGCAATCTTGCAAGCATGACTCCGCGCACAATAGAGTCAGTTATATTTCAATCGATGTTTTTTTAGTGAAAACAGTAACAAATTAAAGAAAAAAAAGTTTAAAATGTTAAACCAAAAATGTTTATAAGAAATTTATGATAAAAAAACTCTAAAAAACACTTAAAAAAAAAAAAATAAGAAAATTCGAAATGTGTACATACATATATGTATAATCTTAAGAACCCTTGTAGTGTATTACCTATGCCAGCGTTGTAATAAAGAGCAAAATTTCCTCCGTTTTCCTTGATTTTCAGTGTTTTTCATGCATTCAGGGGTAAATTTACATATTTTTCATGATTTTTCAGTGTTATAATGTCATATTTTAAAGTTATTTTATAATAGTTGGCAAACATTTTGTAAAAATAAATAAATATACATAAAAGTTTTTCAATTGCAAAAAGTTTGTGAAAAATGTTCGATAAAAAAGAATAATAATAATAAATTGTTAAAATGTGTGCATTAATAATCAATAAGATCTATGTAGATGTGTAATTTAGTATTATTTACCAGCTATTGCTGAGATGACATACCACTGCAAAATATATCATTGCAGAACCAGAATGTTGTCTTTGAAAGGCATGTAACATGTGGCGCCATCTATAACAATAGCAATTCCAAATATGCTGAACCAGGATCTAGCATTGGCAAACTACATAAATGACTGCATCCACCAACTTTCAGTCAAAATAAATTAGTGTCTCTAATTTTTATTTATGACATATTTATCATGGATGATATTTTACTGTCAATAAAATAAAAATTATATATATATAATAACTCCTTGTTTTGACTTAGGCAGTCTAAACATTGAGATTATCTTAATGCTGAAGTAAGTGATGCTTATGGTGAGTTACAACTGTACAAGGGTTAGTGATCTTAATGTTGAGTAGGTAAGATATGTCAATGTCTTAATTGGGAGGTGGGTTGCATAGCATGTGTTGAGGTATGTTAAATTGGCCTTACTCTTCAAACAAAACATGTCAAGAAGTTCTCCACCCCCAAGCAATCTTTATTACCTATCTGAATCAGTTGTCACAACAATTAGTAAAGAGGATTAAGTGTAACAAGGGTAGTGGTATAACCATCTGCTAATGTTGTCAAACCATTGCTTTCAGTTCTAAGAAATGTTTAATCTCCTATAAAAACATGCAAAAGAGATCTCCTCCCCATGCCATCTTTTAAATACCTGTTTGTTAGAACAGGTAGGAGGATTAACTATGGGGGAAAATACCTTTTCTACATAGCAAACCAATTTGGAAGATAATTGAAAATAAATATTTCAATAAAGTAATGTTAGTGTATCTAGAGAGGCAATTATATTGAATGTTTAACTTGAGCACTCACTGTAGGGTAAGTCACAAAGTGCAAAGATGTCTGTGTTCCTATTTTTGTTATTGCCTGTCTTTAGAACTCATAGAATTGTCGATATATATGTTGAAACTTGTTCAAATACAGCAGCAATACAACAGCAATCCTATAGATAAATAAACAAGGTCCATACAGGTGGCACTGCTACTAAAAAGGTCTTAGCTATTTCCCTATGTTCCTTGATTTTCATTGTGATATTTGTAAAATGTTCACCTTTTATCAAACATTTTTATACACTTTTATTGTTTTGCTTTTATTTATTTATTTTTTATAATTTTAATAATTTTTTTTTTTTATGTAAAAAAAAAAAAACTTATTTTCTTTTTGCAAAAAAAACATAAATAAATAAAAAAGACAGAAAAAAATAATACATTTTAAAAAGAATAAAAAATAAATAAATAAAAGCAAAAGACAATAAAAGTGTATAAAAATGTGTGAAAAAGTAAACAAAATGTGTGCATAACCCTTATCTGTACCTAGATAGGACAGGCTTTTTCATGCATTTCTATGGATTTTGGTAATAAAGGCCAAATTTTCCCTATTTTTCTTGATTTTCATTTTGACATCCATAAATATTTCATCTTTTATCAAAAATTTCCTACTTCTTTAATAATTTTTTTAAATATTTTTATTTTATGATTAAAAACAAAAAAATATTTATTGCAAAAACAAAATACAGAAAAAAAAAATAAAATACATTTTAAAAAGTCTAAAAACGAAAAAAAATTGCAAGAAAGATTTTTATAGAAAAAAAAAAGCATTTATTGCGAAGACAAAATCTTAAAAATGTGTGCATAGCCCTTATCTGTACCTAGATAGGACAGGCTTGTTGATGCATTTCTATGGATTTTGGTAATAAAGACCAAATTTTCCCTATTTTCCTTGATTTTCATTTTGATATCCATAAATATTTCATCTTTTATCAAAAATTTCCTACTTCTTTAATAATTTTTTTAAATATTTTTCTATTTGATGATTAGAAGCAAAAAACTTTTTTATGGCAAAAAAATAAAATAAAAAAGACAGAAAAAAAATAAAAATACATTTTAAAAAGTCTAAAAACAAAAAAAAATTGCAAGAAAGACATATCCTGAGATTATTCTTTTATCCGTTGGGTAAAAATTCCATTAATACTTTAATCCGCTGGGTAAAAATTCCATTAAGTCTTTATTGAGATTATAAACTTCACCCAATCAATGGATAGTAAAATCTGACCAATCAGGGTAGTAAAAAACTGAATCCTTTAAACTATAACTAACTACTTAGTCCCTAAGCCTTGATCACAAGGGTCAACATAATTTATGATTATAAATGAAGTTGTCACAAAAGACATATCCATTAGACCCTCTCCATATACCATGCTTGTCAGGGATAAAGTTCATGGTCAAGTCTTCAACAGAGCTACTTACAAAACTGTCAACCTAGTATACACTAAGAGAATTTTACTGGACACTTATGATACCTTACCTTATGGCTATTAAATTTGTTGAGTATATATTATTTGCTGTAAATCATGTAAATATTTTGTAAAGGCTAAAAAATTGTGAGTGTGTGTGAGAGGGTATAAATAAAGAGGTGACAAGTACCAAGCACTCACTTTATGATGGAGACCAGAGAGGTGCAAAAGAGTCACAACTGCAGGCACAAGGATACTTTAAGGACGATTCTGATGATGCTGATCAAATTACAGGCAATGTTGGAGCTAATAAAAGACAAAAGATGTTTGAAAAATCAAACTCTGTTGAACTTCAAGGTCCTCTTTATGAGGATATATTCATGCAGAAAAGGTTTTTACCTAATAACCTTCGTCTCACAATCAAATTAGACAGAACTTCACAAGAATTTTTCTTACTGAACCTGGAACCTACTGGATCCCATAAAATACACCTAGAAGATGTCATATTTAAGGCTAGAATGGTTGAACTTTATCCACCTGTCCAATATGCAATTGCTAAAAAAATGGAAAATAAGCCTGCACTCTTTCCATACACAAGAAGAGAGATCAGGGTAGATAACTTACCAATGGGCTTCACATCAGGAACATTTGATAACATCTTCCCAAATCAACTCCCATCAAGAATTTTAATCACCTTTGTATCGTCTGAAAGCTATAATGGTCATAAGAAAAAAAATCCGTACATCCTCACTAATTATGGTCTTACACGAATCAGCCTGTCTGTCAATAATAACACAATTGCATCTTACACACCATCCTTTGATTCAAAACAAGGTACAGGGGTAGCTCCCTGTTATCTTAGTCTGTACGAGGCCTTCAGAGAGTTAGGGAATGATTTTGGTAATGATATCACACTCTTCGACTATGTCCACAGTTGTACAATGTATGCTTTTAATATTAAACCATCATATGACTGTACCTATGAGCCTGATCAAGGACATGTCAGACTGTCTATCCATTTCAAACAACCTTTAACAGAAGCTGTTTGCTTATTAGTCCATGCTGAAACACCATGTCTAATGGAGATTACAGGGACACGGAACGTAACTCTTAAATAGAGCCAACCAAGCTGACTCATATCATTTACAATGGAAAGACCGAGTATTATAGATGTATCTCATACTCACGAGAATGATAACATACCTGAGAGTTGGAAGACTATGTCTGAAGACAAGGTTCTTGTTCTGATACCCTCTCCATGCAACATGATTATAGCCTCACCGACGCAGGGGGGTAAATCTACGTTTGTATACCAATTATTTAAACATGCCATGTTTCACAGACCTCCTGAAAAGATACTTTACTGTTACAATAGTACCTGGCAGTCAATGTTCACTAAAATGGAGACTGAGATGGATAACATATCCTTCCATTATGGGCTACCAAATGAAGAAGAGCTTGAAACATTCCAAGCATCCACCACAGAGCACAAGACTATTGTTTTGGATGATTTAATGAATGAATCAATGAATGCTGACAACATTTTGAAACTTTTCACTATTGGCATGCATCACAACAACTGCTCAGTTATTCTCCTAACACACAACCTATTCCCAAAGTCCAAACATTCTCGAACCTTAACTTTAAATACCCAAGTTTTTGTAGTCATGGCAAACAATCGTGATAAACAGCAAATCCAAACTCTAGGTAGGCAGTTAGGCTACAAGAGATTCCTTGATGCTTACTTAGCAGCAACTCCTGTACTTTATACTTATTTCATAATAGATCTACATAATAATACTGCAGATAACCTTAGATTGAGATCTAATATATTTCCTGATGATACAAGTCCTACTACCATTTATAAAGCATTGTAGATAAACTGCTATGCCATTTACCAAGATGTCTGCATCGTTAGTAGTCAAGAAAAATATACCGTTTATCAGATTCTTGTCAGAGACAGATGACAAGCAAAGAGATGCTTTACTCAAAACTATCAATAAAGACCAGATGGAGGTCCTTAGACAGATAGTCCGTAACGTTCTTGAGGGGGGGGCTAGTCCTCACTAATCAAGGCATTAAAGAACTGAGACGCTATAAAAACAAGCTCATTAACTTTGCCGACAGCAAAGAGAAAGGAAGAAGAAAGAAGTACTGTCTACAATTAAAAAAGGCTTGGCCCCGACTTATTAAGGCTGTACTACCACAACTTGAACTTTTAGAATAATGAAACATTTTATCATCCCGGCATTAACATACCATAAACTCAAGTCAACACAGTCTCAGCATACATTGCCAAAAGTACAGCAGAATGACCAACAAAGCATCCGGCATGAACATCAACCGATACTGCTTGAACATCGAGAAGAAGGAGAAGAAGAGCAGGAGAGTTTTGTCACTGAGGCCTTCCCAAAGTCAACAAGAGGGAAAGCAACACGTCTCCTCAATTACATCAAGAGGCATAACCCGAAGATAACATGGTCATCAAAAACTGGAGACGTCAGTATTGATGGTACATTAATACAAGACTCGAATATTATAGACCTACTAAGGACTGCTGTTTCTGGTACGGTTATAAAGCCGACAGGATGGACACAGTTTCATATAGCCTTAAAGGCTATCAACACTCCATTATCTCTTGTAGCTCGATACCCTCCAGGAATACCAGCCCAAAAAACATTGACAAAATGGCTGACTCATTGATAAAGAAAATTGTGTTATTCACACCAAACAGCAGAAAAACGTTAAAAAAATTCAAATAAAACTTTAAAAAAAACTTCAACAATTTTGTGTAAATGTGTGCATACGTATGTATGCAGGAGTTTAAAAACCTTTAGTCATGACTTACCTATGCAACCCTTGTAATAAAGGACAGGTCAATGGACTTTCTTGATTTTCCAGATTTATCATGTTTTTTCTTAAAGTTATTTTCATAATATTTGGAAAAATTTAGAAAAGAGAAAAAAAGTTTTTATCAGTAAAATTTTTTTGCTTCAAATTAAAATAATAAAAAAGTTGGATAAAAAATTACAAAAATTGTGTGAAACAAATAAGTTTTTAAGAAAAGATATAAAGTTTTTAACAGTAAAATTTTTTTATTAAAATTAAAATAATAATAAAAAAGTTAAAAAAATTACAAAAACGGTATGAAACAAATAAGTTTGTGAAAAACAAAAAAGTTTTATGTAAATACAAGTACTTTTGTGAATAAAAATTAAATCATAATTTTTGTGTTGGAAACGAGATTTGAACCCACTACCTTGTACATAGTAGGCTGGCACTCTACCACCTGTACCAGTCCTGTAGATGGATGACTGAGTACCCATACGATTACTGTGCCGGTACGAGACGTGATTATTCATTACTGACACATTGTTCTTTAGTTAGAATTAGTAACTCTTACACTGATATTATTTATAGTTAGCTTTTTACCATACAGTTACCACTAGGCGCTGTCACGACAGATCAAACAACTTCTAAGTCTATTTTTAGCTACCCCCCGTCGATATTAACACTAGGGGTGCCATAGTTACGCCGTCACACTATCTCTCTGGCTTTTTGTGTACTATTTCTTCTCTCAACAACTTCTAAGTCTATTTTTAGCTGCCCCCGCCGTCGACATTAACACTAGGGGGCGTCATAGTTACGCCGTCACGCCATCTCTCTGATTTTTTGTGTACTATTCTAACTCTAATATATATTCATAATTAAATCACCAACCTTCTGTCTGATCTGTAGCTTTGTGCGTTTTCACTCGACTGCCACGCTGTCGTCCCGGGTTCGAAACTCTCTGCTACTTTTTCATATCTTAAAGAATGTTACTTTCGTGTGTCGAATACATGTATGTACAAGGTACAGTGTTTTTTGAGGAAGGGCTTTTTATTTATTTTTTGTGTCTTTTTATCAAAGTTTTTTCATCTTTTTTATTATTCATTGTTCAGTCAGGTCAATGGTAGAGATTCCCTCCATTGGCCGAGGAGTTGGGGGTCTTGTTGAGGAGGGTGTGAGGGGGGTGGTGGAGGCTGTATTTCTTGACCCTGGGGCTATTGGTATATTGAGGAAGTCTGCAAAGGGCACTAGGACCTGGTTCATGAGTCGTCGACGGTCTTCTTTTTCCCTCGTCAGACTCTTTTTGAATTCTGATCGTACCTTCAGTAGTAGTCTTGTCTGGTCGTCAATCATCTTTTTGGAAGATGATATCTTTGATTCCTGAGTTTTTATGGTGTGGTTCAATGACTGTGCTTTTTCTTCGTAGGCAAACCTCAAAAATCTTGATGTTTTAAGTAGCTGAAAAGTGTCAACAAAGTCTCTGATATCAACCCGAAAAAAGATCATGAGCAGGGCCCTTCTGATATCCTGTTGTTGCTGTTTGTATGGCAAGTGTCTGAAGACATTCCTTACATATCTTCATCTCAGCAGTAGTAGTGTAGCAGTATTGAAACTGGTAAGATGCCTCATTCTCTGTACAGATATTGCAAACAGCCATATTGATACTTGAAGTCTAGTGGTCTTTGCAGGAATGATCAGGCCAGTCAAAATCCTTTCCAGCTGCAGGAGATGTATAGTCTCTCAACCATGAAAATACTGACCATACATAGAGCATCACATGTAGGTGTGAATACACCCTCCTAACCCTCCCTGTAGCAGAGTATCCTATCTTTAAACCAATCACTGTTCCCTGTAGATAATCCTTAAGCAAAATAACCAGCTTGGTTAAAATGCATAACACTGTTACCCTGAATTATTCAAAGAAGTAAAAATGTCTTACTACTTTAATGATCAGACGTTCGGGCATGCTCTGAAGCATTTCAAGGGGGTTGAAGTTGTTGGACCAAAATCAGGTTTGTTTTTCAAGGCCTATAGTAAGAAGGAACTTGAGGATCTTGTTAACATGGCTATGATGGGGACAAGAGTGCTGAAAAGTAAGGAGAAGCGACTGCAAGTATGGATGACAAGACTACCTAGACCTGTTGGATGGAGTGAAAGACCTGGCCAAGTTACAGATCATCTCAAGATATGTCTTTCTTGCAATTTTTTTTTGTTTTTAGACTTTTTAAAATGTATTTTTATTTTTTTTCTGTCTTTTTTATTTTATTTTTTTGCCATAAAAAAGTTTTTTGCTTCTAATCATCAAATAGAAAAATATTTAAAAAAATTATTAAAGAAGTAGGAAATTTTTGATAAAAGATGAAATATTTATGGATATCAAAATGAAAATCAAGGAAAATAGGGAAAATTTGGTCTTTATTACCAAAATCCATAGAAATGCATCAACAAGCCTGTCCTATCTAGGTACAGATAAGGGCTATGCACACATTTTTAAGATTTTGTCTTTGCAATAAATGCTTTTTTTTTTCTTTAAAAATCTTTTTTGCATTTTTTTTTCGTTTTTAGACTTTTTAATATGTATTTTATTTATTTTTTCTGTATTTTTTTTTTTGCAATAAATATTTTTTTTGTTTTTAATCATAAAATAAAAATATTTAAAAAAATTATTAAAGAAGTAGGAAATTTTTGATAAAAGATGAAATATTTATGGATGTCAAAATGAAAATCAAGAAAAATAGGGAAAATTTGGCCTTTATTACCAAAATCCATAGAAATGCATGAAAAAGCCTGTCCTATCTAGGTACAGATAAGGGTTATGCACACATTTTGTTTACTTTTTCACACATTTTTATACACTTTTATTGTCTTTTGCTTTTATTTATTTATTTTTTATTCTTTTTAAAATGTATTATTTTTTTCTGTCTTTTTTATTTATTTATGTTTTTTTTGCAAAAAGAAAATAAGTTTTTTTTTTTTTACAATAAAAAAAAAAATTGATTAAAATTATAAAAAATAAATAAATAAAAGCAAAAGACAATAAAAGTGTATAAAAATGTTTGATAAAAGGTGAACATTTTACAAATATCACAATGAAAATCAAGGAACATAGGGAAATAGCTAAGACCTTTTTAGTAGCAGTGCCACCTGTATGGACCTTGTTTATTTATCTATAGGATTGCTGTTGTATTGCTGCTGTATTTGAACAAGTTTCAACATATATATCGACAATTCTATGAGTTCTAAAGACAGGCAATAACAAAAATAGGAACACAGACATCTTTGCACTTTGTGACTTACCCTACAGTGAGTGCTCAAGTTAAACATTCAATATAATTGCCTCTCTAGATACACTAACATTACTTTATTGAAATATTTATTTTCAATTATCTTCCAAATTGGTTTGCTATGTAGAAAAGGTATTTTCCCCCATAGTTAATCCTCCTACCTGTTCTAACAAACAGGTATTTAAAAGATGGCATGGGGAGGAGATCTCTTTTGCATGTTTTTATAGGAGATTAAACATTTCTTAGAACTGAAAGCAATGGTTTGACAACATTAGCAGATGGTTATACCACTACCCTTGTTACACTTAATCCTCTTTACTAATTGTTGTGACAACTGATTCAGATAGGTAATAAAGATTGCTTGGGGGTGGAGAACTTCTTGACATGTTTTGTTTGAAGAGTAAGGCCAATTTAACATACCTCAACACATGCTATGCAACCCACCTCCCAATTAAGACATTGACATATCTTACCTACTCAACATTAAGATAACTAACCCTTGTACAATTGTAACTCACCATAAGCATCACTTACTTCAGCATTAAGATAATCTCAATGTTTAGACTGCCTAAGTCAAAACAAGGAGTTATTATATATATATAATTTTTATTTTATTGACAGTAAAATATCATCCATGATATATATGTCATAAATAAAAATTAGAGACACTAATTTATTTTGACTGAAAGTTGGTGGATGCAGTCATTTATGTAGTTTGCCAATGCTAGATCCTGGTTCAGCATATTTGGAATTGCTATTGTTATAGATGGCGCCACATGTTACATGCCTTTCAAAGACAAGATTCTGGTTCTGCAATGATATATTTTGCAGTGGTATGTCATCTCTGCAATAGCTGGTAAATAATACTAAATTACACATCTACATAGATCTTATTGATTATTAATGCACACATTTTAACAATTTATTATTATTATTCTTTTTTATCGAACATTATTCACAAACTTTTTGCAATTGAAAAACTTTTATGTATATTTATTTAGTTTTACAAAATGTTTGCCAACTATTATAAAATAACTTTAAAATATGACATTATAACACTGAAAAATCATGAAAAATATGTAAATTTACCCCTGAATGCATGAAAAACACTGAAAATCAAGGAAAACGGAGGAAATTTTGCTCTTTATTACAACGCTGGCATAGGTAATACACTACAAGGGTTCTTAAGATTATACATATATGTATGTACACATTTCGAATTTTCTTATTTTTTTTTTTTCAAGTGTTTTTTAGAGTTTTTTTATTATAAATTTCTTGTAAACATTTTTGGTTTAACATTTTAAACTTTTTTTTCTTTAATTTGTTACTGTTTTCACTAAAAAAACATCGATTGAAATATAACTGACTCTATTGTGCGCGGAGTCATGCTTGCAAGATTGCAAGTTTAAAGTTCAGTTTCTTCATGTTCATGGGAAAGACTGTACAACTGCATAACATCAACCAACTCCAAAAATTCCTGTGTCCCCTTTTACCAATGTTCTCTTAAAAATACTATATCTTGGTTTGAGGAAGTCATGATGAGTTCTTCAGAATTGGTGATGATGATTCTTGACCAGCAGGTCTCTGATTTTGTTGCCAGAGAGAGAAATAGACTGCTCAATCCTGCTTGATCAGTTAAACCAGATCTAGCCACTGATTGTTTGAAATTTATAATCATAAATTATGTTGACCCTTGTGATCAAGGCTTAGGGACTAAGTAGTTATTTATAGTTTAAAGGATTCAGTTTTTTACTACCCTGATTGGTCAAATCCATTGATTGGGTGAAGTATATAATCTCAATAAAGACTTAATGGAATTTTTACCCAGCGGATTAAAGTATTAATGGAATTTTTACCCAATGGATTAAAGAATAAATGGAGTTATTTACACAATGGATTAAAAACTTAATTTGTTTATTTTACACAGACTGGATTAAAGAATCCTAAATTATGTTGACCCCTGTGATCAAGGCTTAGGGGCTAAGTAGTTAGTTATAGTTTAAAGGATTAATGGATTATTAACACATGGGTTAAAGACTTAATCACGTTATTTACACAATGGATTAAAAAACTTAATTTGTTTAATTTACACAGACTGGATTAAAGAATTAATTTGTTTATTTACACTCTGTATTAAAGATGGGGTAGGCCTGTCTCATTAGTATTCATAGGAACATAGAGGGGGTGGGCCTGCCTCATTACTATTCATAGAGGGGGGTGGGTCTACCTCATTAGTATGCATAGAGGGGGTGGGTCTACCTCATTAGTATTCATAGGAGGGGGGGGGGTCGGTCTACCTCATTAGTATTCATAGGGGGGGGGGGGTCGGTCTACCTCATTAGTATTCATAGGGGGGGGGGGGTTGGTCTACCTCATTAGTATTCATAGGGGGTGGGCGTACCTCATTAGTATTCATAGGGGGGGGTCGGTCTACCTCATTAGTATTCATAGGGGGTGGGCGTATCTCATTAGTATGCAAAAGGGGCGTGGCCTAGCTCATTAGTATTCATAGGAGGGGTCGGCGTACCTCATTAGTATGCAAAAGGGGCGTGGCCTAGCTCATTAGTATTCATAGGAGGGGTCGGCGTACCTCATTAGTATGCAAAAGGGGCGTGGCCTAGCTCATTAGTATGCAAAAGGGGCATGGCCTAGCTCATTAGTATGCAAAAGGGGCGTGGCCTAGCTCATTAGTATTCATAAAGGGGCGTGGCCTAAGCCAAAAGGGGGCGTGGCCTGAGCCACAAATAGAAGGGGTCTATGCAGTAGCACATAGTAGTATCAAACAGGGATTTCTCACATTTCTATTTGTAACATTCCTTTGAAGAGCCAAAAACTGCCAACTTGAAGAATATTTTCTTGCTGTCGTATGTTTGACATGTCTAATTATTAAATGATTCAGACATTCCATTATAGTGTTGACACTGCCGTCTTACATCTCAATGCTACCAAGTCCACAAGTACAACACAAGTCCACACTAAATGTGTATGATGGCTGAGTCATTGGCTGACAGGCTGACTTGACAGGCTGACTTGACAGGCTGACTTGACATGACTCCACATGACTTGACATGACATGACTTGACATGACTTGACATGACTTGACAGGCTGACTTGACTGTTGCCTGGCCAACAGCTTCAACATACCTCATGCACTCAATGCAGAAATGCAGAATTCCACAAAGTTCAAAGTGCTGAACTGTAGAGTAGACACCACCAACTGCTGAACTGTTGAGCGGCCTGACTGCTGGTAGACTAATTGCTCTCTCTGTGGGCCACTGCCTCACCCACAGACAATAATAAAATAAAGTTCAAGTCCATGACACAGCATAAAACCAATGGTGCAACACAATGGCCATATGTGCACAAACCTTTGAACACAACTGTATCAAGTTAAGCATACATAGCACAAAATTCATTAATACTAATTAGTAACATTGCTACAATAGCATAAACAGCATACCATTACAGTGTATATTATGCACAGTATGAAATATGTTGCCATATGGCAATCCACAAAACCATGTGCTCATGTGACAATTACCTTGACACTTGTCAAGTTAATTAAACAGCTATACGCATGAAAATTGCTACACAGCACTATCAAAATTGCTACACAATGTTTATGCTGTGAGTATTGACACAGTTGCAGTTGCTCCTCTCAGCTCCAAGGCTGCTATGGATTTGACCACAGACTGGGATCAAGGTCTCCATCTGGGTCAGGAGTGTGCATCCAAGCATGAGCCACTGAACCAGAATATCTCAGTGATTTGGGAATCTGTACAGTGCACTTGCACTCCGAAAGACTGTAGGAACTTGGTCATTAGATTTTGTTACACTCATCATTTTCT
The DNA here is from genome assembly GCA_932294295.1 of Alitta virens. Taxonomy (NCBI): domain Eukaryota; kingdom Metazoa; phylum Annelida; class Polychaeta; order Phyllodocida; family Nereididae; genus Alitta; species Alitta virens. Next base: position 34,656,953 of record OW028580.1, read on the forward strand.
AATATAATAATGTAAGTGATATATTTTTACCGTAACAGTCACACTACTATTTAATATAGTAATATAAGTGAAATATTTTACCGTAACTGGCAACATTCGCATCATCATCTAATATAATAATATATAAAGTGAAATATTTTACAGTAACAGTCACATCATTATCTTATAATATAAGTGAATTATTTTCTGGTGAAGTTGAAGTATGGTTGTCTTACACTTGAAATGAAGTTTTGCAGCTTTTGTGGTATCTTGCTGGCAAATTTTTGCACAATTTGTTACTGTGATTCACCTGTAAATTTATTACATTTTAGGATAGACTGATGGTATCTAAGAACAGTAGTGCGGGGTATATCAAATTAAGGTATTTTACCATAAAATCTACATTAATTGGCAAGAAAACCATCGATTCGGAAACTCATTACACAGTGCACCTATTCCAATGCTTTAGGGACTTTCCCCAACAGTTACAACCACTGCCAACCAGACAGATTTTGCAGCACCAAGTAAACAATATTATGTCAAAATTATGTCTCATAAATAATTGCATGAATGTTTATGCATATCATAATCATGAAATTCAGTCAGGAGTCATCTGAAACTCCAAAAATATTGCCTTACTTACCTATGCAAATGGCCCAGTGGCTGTAGATTGAAAGGAATCTGATAATTTCAATCATATCCCCTGGCTTCATTATTTTGAAGGTTTCTTCACTCTCTTTATTTCTCCCATTTGTCCAAAATGTGTAATTTTCATATAAATCCCGCAGTCCTCTTACAGGAGGCATGTTGCAGCTTCTAATGCCTTCCTTATTCATGAGTCACGCTTGGTAGCATATGTAACACACCGTTAAAAAATGTCTGGCGGATTTTAACTTGCAGGTTCTTTGAATGTGGTTGGGTGAATTAGGGCTTTACATTCTGTCATTGTGCACCTGACACTAACTATTACAGGTGGGGACCATGGCAATTAGATGAAGAATGAAACAGACATCCTAACTAAGGCTTGACCAGGAACTGAACCCGGGACCCAGTTGTTGATAGCTCAGGGTGCTACCACTGAGATAGGACCCCTCCCCAGGTTCTTGGAATGTACATTCTTTGCAGTTGTAAACTATGTTTGGGACGATTCTGTGCCTTAACAACCCATGTCATGCTGTATTTGTCAACACAAAACATTGACGAAATTTTCGACAAAATTGAGGGCTGCATTGCCGATGAATACCTTTAGAATATACATAGTACAGGCCACCGCGTCGTCGCCATCGTCGGCTGAAAATGTGAGATCGGTAATTTATGCCTGTGCATTGACTGGCTCATTCCTTTTGAACAATCTTTTATGAGCTATTGACATAAACAATGACATAAACAAATGAAATAAAAAAAATTTTGTTGTATTTATTCACTTTCCTCAGAAGTACCAGACTTCATTAAGAGATCATACACGTCACATTAGGCGGGTTCACATTCTTGTGTACAAATGTATTTAAAAATGAGGTATATAGTGCAGTACAGCGGACCCAAATTTATGCCCTAATTTGGCGTCCATTAAAACTTAAATTTTATAAAATATTTCACAAGTTTAAAGTTCTTGCACAATTAAAATAACAGTTGGTGTAGAATTATTTGAGGATCAGTAGACCCTAGAAAAGGGAAAAAAATAAACTCTGTCTTTACCATGAATATGACAACCACTGTCACAACTACATTAGTTTGTGACGTCATCAATTGATTTCAAGCATTTTTACGTCATAGGCCTGGCAATGAGGCTCGTTAAATATGGTCATAACTCTGGGTCCGCTATACTGCACTTTTTCCGAAAATTGAGTTTATATTCCCTAGATCATTTTGTCTTCCTTTTTCAAGAAAAATTGGGACATTATAGTATCCAAACTGCAGCAATGACTATCACCGTCCCAGTATCTAATACAACTTTACAATGGAATAAGCAGTGCTCATGATTTTGTAATCTTGAACCTTGTCTAAATTTGACTGACTTGTGCTTCCCCAGTTAGAAATGGTTTAGTGTATGCATGCCAGGTTGAATGTTAGAATTAAACATCTTAATTAAAGAGAATATTTTTAGGAAATGTCTTGCTAATTTAGATACCTTGAAAGAGAGTTTCTCACATAATTTGGTAACATGTCATTTATTTTTATTTTCTTTCTTATAATTATTATGTTTTTTTTTTAATAATTTCATTTATTGATATTTTTTAAAAATGTTATACTTGTTTTTCATTTTCTCTTGAGTGACATTGCAATTATTATCTACAACTGTGTTTTTAAATTATAGTTATTATTACAATTTAATGAATATTGTGGGTGTGTATGGTTTATCAGGCACTTGGTTATATTTATATACACAGTATTACACACCTATGACATATTTGAAAGTTTTCTTTCTGCGTCTTGATTATGTATATGAAATTGTGTGGGCTGTGTAATGCGTATGTATATATTGTATGTGACTTTGTCAAGTAACTGTCACAAATTATCAATTTTCAAAATTCCATCTATCTCCATACCAAGATTACTCATAGTCTGTACTTTTCTAATCACACAATTTTCAATTAAATTCAACCTTTATGTTATCTTGTTTTGATTTTACCACAATACAACATGATTTATCAGTGTTAATAAAACATTATCTTGTACCATTAAGAAACCCTGCATGTTGACTTATATTATTATATTTAACAAAAATACAGATAGTGCTCCCAATGCATGACAGGACCGACTAATAGCAATGGCCATTAATGGATAATTATAATGTAAAACTTTGACTTCTTAGACATTTAAACTAAACATTCACTATTATTGTAATGTATATCTGGAAAGATAAGGGAGGCATGGTTAGTAGAATAAAGAATTCAACTTTAATTGGAAATGTATTTACAAAAAGTCAGTTGATTATTTTCAAACCTCGTTGGCCAAAATAAATTAGATAGCTTTGATCCTGTGTAATTGGTTTTTTTATTTATTCTAGAATAGTCATGCTTCCGTCTTTTGACATCTGAATCCAATCAAAGAAGACAGCCAGTGGACGAAAAATATTGTGCATAAAACATAAACTTTCCTTTAATAACGTTTATTCATTGAATTACAGTAATAAAGAAATACAAAGTTCCATTTAACAATCATTATGACAATGCCTTAAATGAACATGCATCTATTGTTGTTGCATTGGTCTCAATGAAAGATGGCCATGGCATTAAAGTAAACCAATCTATCAATATTACAGTGACAATGATACAAATGCATATCATTGCTAGTCTATAAGCCAAAACTTTGCATTTAACTGATTCCCTAATAAGTTCTTGCTTTATGGTTCTAGGAACATCCCATTTAATTTTTGCAGCACAGCAGTGTTTACAATAACATTCATTCCAGTACATAAAAGAAGATCTTTCTAATTGTTCAACAATATAACTAACAAATTTTGCAAAATACCTAGGTCCGAAAATAAATGACATTGGAATTGTAAAGCGAATAAGCACACAATCATATACTGTTAGCAAGATTACTAGCAATCCAACGACACCTATGAAAAATATCATGCATATTATGATTATTATAAAAAATAATTTCTTGTTCATCTGAAATGAAAAAAAATGCACAATTAATACAAAATACATGAAAAATATCGCCAATATCTTCTATACAATAATTTTGAAACATAGATTTCTATATTAGATAATATGTACTAAACTGTAAATTTCAAATACAGTCTGTACCATTCATGAAACAATGTGTAAGACCATATCATGTATTTATGCCCGCTTGCTTATCCAGTTGCCATATGGAATTATTCTTTATATTATCAATTTTATGTAAACTGTGTGCCATTTTTTATTCCAATAAATAGAACCAAGTCTACTCAACTGAATATAACTTTAGAAAAATTAACCATTCAAATGTGAACCAAGAGCAACGAATATTCTCAGGAAATCTAATAACAGACATCAACCATTATTAAATTAACTCAATTCCATAGATATAGGTTGAACAATTTACTTACCAGACCCGTTGTATCATACCCGTAACGGCATCAGATAGCGTAATGCTCACAGTTGCGAAATAGTAAGTGATACAATTTTTTTCCTTGACTTGCCTTAACCCGATGCTTGATTGCTGGTAGTATTAGGGGTCTAGAATCCAAAGATTCAAAATAAAAAAGAAAAAATGGGTAGATGCATAAAATCTGAAGTTTATGACATGCTAGTTTTTTTACTTTTTTTTTTACCTTTTTATTTTAAATTTTATCAAAAGCAGTTCTTGATAACAATCATGAAACTGAAGATTATAAAATCATGTCTGTTATTACCCTTCGAAAAAGTGACATAGCTTGTTACTGATTCTTGCTCTGCTGCCTACGACAACATCCCAGAAATTGTCTATTCTGACTTCAGCCTCTACACCTTTTGGAGAGCTGTGCAGCAAGTTGGGATCACATGCCGGACTGAATCGGCAGTTTGAATTGCCCGTGAAGTGAGCCAGTTTCCATCACCTGTGAAATTAAAATCACCTTTTTGTTAATCAACACTGCCTCTCTATTAATCAAGACCCTCTTCATTGATTACACCTGACTATTCATTAATTAAGACCATCTCTCCTGACAATTATTCACATCCTCCGAACACAACTAAGTCTGAACCCTTCAAGACCGATGAGCTGAACATGGCTGCACAACAATGCCAGAGTACAATGGACCCGTTGGATGCCATTTAAAAATGTTTTTAGGACCTATCCAAGAAACCTATAGTTCATTTTACAAGTGTTTTTAATTATTGAAAATAAATAAATTATATTGAGAAAAAAGGCATTTGCCAGTGATTTATTTAGTTCTAGGTGAAGAAAAGATTCTGTTTCTGGTTATAAAGCTAGCATATAGCTTTATAATTTTGGTCATTGTAGGCAATAGAATATACATTGCATAATAACATCAAATAGGGATTTCTCACATTTCTATTTGTAACATTCCTTTGAAGAGCCAAAAACAACTGCAAACTTGCAGAATGTTTTCTCTCTGTCATATGTTTAATATGTCTAATTATTAATTGATTTGGACATTCCATTCATATGTTGATACTGCCAGTAATGAGTAATCTCATTAATCAACCCAAAATGACAATATAAGTTAAATATTTGCCGTAACAGTGACAAATCATTATCTTACATAATAATACAAGTGAAACTTTTTACTGTAACTGTCTCATCATTTTCTAATACAATGATATAAGTGAAATATTTTACCTTAACAGTCACATAATTTTCTAATATAATAATATTAGTGAAATATTTTACCGTACCTGTCTCATCATTATCTAATATAAGTGAAATATTTTTACCTTAACAGTCACATCATTATCTAATAATATAAGTGAATTATTTTCTGGTGAAGTTGAAGTATGGATATCTTTTTACACTGTAAAAGAAGTTTTGCAGCTTTTGTGGTATCTTGCTTGCAAAGTTTTACACAATTTCTTACTGCGAAATTTGCTGTTGGCTTACCATAAAGTAGAACATACACTGTTGGCTGCTCGCCATAAAAATGCTGTATGGTAGATTTGGTCTTTTCACAGCAATCTACTGATCACATTTTAGGATAGACTTACGGTATTTTGCCATAAAAATGTTAAGAACAGTAGTTTTGGGTATATAAAATTAACAGTATTTCACCATAAAAACTACATTAATTGGCAAGAAAACCACCGAAACACATTACACAGTGCACCTATTCCAATGCTTTAGGGACTTTCCCCAACGGTTACAACCACTGCCAACCAGACAGATTTTGCAGCACCAAGTAAACAATATTATGTCAAAATTATGTCTTATAAATAATTGCATGAATGTTTATGCATATCATAATCATGAAATTCAGCTGGGAGTCATCTGAAACTCCAAAAATATTGCTTTATTTACCTATGCAAATGGCCCAGTGGCTGTAGATTGAATGGAATCTGATAATTTCAATGATATCTCCCGGCCGCATCTTTCTGAAGGTTTCTTCACTCTCTTTATTTCTCCCATTCGTCCAAAATTTGTAAATTTCATATAAATCCCGCATTCCTCTTACAGGAGGCATGTTGCAGTGTCTGCTTTATTCCAGCAAGTGATGAATACATTTTATGCTTGGCTGACTCGTACTCACTTCAATGCATACAGTTGACCTCATACTAAAAAAACTTTACTTGAAATCACCGTGCCGTGACCATTTCCACACAACGTTCAAAAATTTTCTTTTTTTATATTATTACTTGTAAACAACTATGAAATTGGTCGATGCACAGAATCAAAAAACAATTATTTTAACGGCCACTCAGCCAATCAGACGTGGCAATTCATCAAAGGACTCGCCTGCTGAATAGCATGAAAGCGTTGCAACCACTTTTTTTAGACCAGCAAGTTTTGTCAGTACCTCACTCAATGCAATGTAAGAATGAAGCAGCTATTTATTGCATCGACACCTTCGAAAGTAAACCAAGGAGACAAATTTAAGAACATTATGAATTTATTTACAGCAAAAAACACTGAACAAATGCGAATTACTTTACTGAGTGAGACCCCTTTAAAAGGCCAGTGTAGCCCGGATTGGGTTGTTGAAATAATATATAATTGTCTCATTAACTAAATATGCAGCCCAACAATACGAGATTAAGTTTGGCTCAATGTCGCTATTGTCCATTCAATATTTATATTCTTTATTGCAGGCAATATTGACATTTCCTACGAAATGAATCAGTTCAATTCACTTATTAAAAGACAAAACAATGATATAAACGAAGAAGACAAAAAAATGTACATCACCCCACACAGGCGTGATCCCTACTTAGCAATAGACAATTACAGTGATGGTTAGCACTGGTATGAGCCCCTGGGGTTAGCCCAATATGCCTGGCTGAATACTCCCCCGGGAATTGAGAAAGACTCTGGACTGGTCTGCAAGAGTTTATTTGACTGTTTTAGAGGTGGCAGACCATGTGTGCTTTGCAAAATTTAAACCCAGAAACATTTGATGTCATGATAACTCAGGCAAGAATGAAAATATAATAAAATAAAATAAAATAAGAAAACTCTTGAATACTTCTCGTTTATTACACAACAATAACAAACAATATAAAAATATAATTATTGGTCTGAAAATATCTAACAAAAGTAATTTTAAAATGTTTCAGGTTCATTGATCTGATAACATCAGTTTGATGAAATCTGTAAATAGAAATAGGATTATGAAAAAAAAGAATCTGTAGTAGTCAGTCTATATTTAACCAAAATAATTATGATATACAGTAAATGTGCATAAATTGGATGAATAATGTAGAACTTTTGTAAAATAGATTTTTTTCAAAAGTACCTTTATAATTAATATCCCTTTGATTATCAACTTCAGCAGTATCCATCATTTCATCTACCTGAAAATTACATAATAATGAAATAATAAATTAATGTTATTATATAGTGCCTGTTTCAGAAGTGATTCCCACTCTAGTGTTTGAATTAAAGAATCTTGTTTGGATTATAAATAAGATTTGGTCAGACAATTTGCTGTAAACCAAAAATTTAATGAAATTTTTGGTTATATTTTTGGTTATATCCTTTGCTGTTTCCCAAAGCAACATGACGCCATTTTGAAGAATATATTGGCAAAAAACACCAAAAAAAAACAAAATCGAAAATATAGCAAAAGCGTAATCATTATCTGGAGGTTTTTAGACACACCAAAAGTTTGGTGGTATGTCTATGATTGGGCTAATACCACCATGTAGCTAATTAAAGGTCTGCATACGACAAAATATTCTCAAAGAATGTCTATCCCTGATGGTATGTAGCTGTGTTGGCTGAACATTTGTAAAAGACATCAAACCAAGACAACTTCTATTCTGCAACTTCTCACTGATGTCAAGCCGCTACGGCAAGTTTTGTGGGATGCTATCCAAGATACACTGTATAATGCCATTCAAACAACATTGGAAATATGGGTTTTTATATGTAGATTGTATATATGAATAAATAATTTATAAATTTGCATAGCGCCCATTTTAGAAATGATTTCTGCTCAACGGCAATTGTATAGGCCTACATATAAATTGGGCACTTTGCTATAGGCAGGAAGAATGGAAGGGGAAAGGAGGAGGGGGGGGGCAAACAGTGAGAAACTGGGAACAGTGAGACAAACCCTCCTAGTTTCAATGAGGTTATTACACTGCCCTTTATGGATTTATACCAAGACTACATAACCACCAGAATGTTTCATTACCTGCAAGAATGAGGTGTTTGAAATTTGCTTTTTGGGTTTTACACAGGGTTAAGGTTTTTTTTGCGCAAGTGATTTTTCAATCTTAGTCTCCAGTATTTGGAGATAATGAAATCATCTAACAATATACAAAACTTTGGATAATGGTCTTAAATTCCAGATATTAATAAACAGTGCTGCAGCCATATGGACCTCAGAAGGCCACAAGTTCATAATAAAACCAGCATGGGAAAGAGTGAGACAAAGCATGAGTGGGGCACAGTGAGACAGTTAATTCATTGTAACCCTTCATAAGGAAATCACAGCTGGATGTTGGTTGCATTACATGTTGAATTCATGGTACCTTGTACGGTATTTGTACCCAGTGTCTATGACAGGCCAAGTTAATGACCCTAGCTATGGGGTATATGTGTAATATCGTGAGGACTTTAAGGCTTACCATCTCATTATTACATCTTCCTCTGAATGCGGGTAAAATAAGCTGATAAGTTTCAGACCAGTAGAAATGGACAATAAAAGGATCTTGCTACATAAAATAAGGTATTTAGAGACAATTTGCATTTTTATTGTACAATCAGGCCACATCACAATCTACCCCTTAGCTTGTATCATAGTACCCCACCAGTAGGGAACAATGAGACAAATGACTTACATTGCCATTGTGTTGAATAACACTAATCTTACACAGGGTAGGAACCTGAAACTGCTGGAAAGTATGCACAACTATATTACTTACATCTGCTCTAATGCAGAATTTTTGCTACGATTGAAAAATTAAAAAGTGTATTGTTCCCCACTCTACCCTACTTGTACAGTACTTCGCCTGATGCGCTGACTATGGTTGCTTGGCTGTAAACTCCCCAGGGAGTTGAGAAAGGCTTATGCTTGAACAGGCCAGCCAAAGGCGTAATTGTAAAGTCGAAGGTGCTTGGAGCGGTCAAAACAGACCATAAATTTTTTAATTTTAATTTTTGGCGCCACCGCCACAGCTGGGTGGTCTAGTGGTAAGATGCTCGCCTGCTCCACTGAAGGACCCGGGTTCAATCCCAGGCCTGGGCACCCTTCATGAGCAACATCTCAGCTGGATATTGTTCGGATGAGATGTTACATTGACGGTCCCTTGTACTCTATGTCGATGCTGAAGCAAGATCCCACCCATGGGGTAAATGTGTAACATGGGTGGACTCCTCGTCTCTCTCACCTCATCAATCAACCCTCGATAGTGGCAAAAAATTGCATTAGAGGGCTACAATTTCCATATCTATCTATCTATCTATAAATATTGTCTCTTTCACCTGTTCATCAGTCAGTTTCTCCCCTTTGTTTGTCATGATGTGTCTCAGTTCGTCAATGGAGATTTTTCCGCTTCCATCTTTATCAAAAATTCTGAAAGCCTCTTCCAGTTCATCATCCGTGCATCCAGTCCTGTCCACTTTGTTTATCATCTGCAGGAAGTCAGAGAATTCTATACTTCCGGTTCCTGAAACAACAGATGAAATCATTCGAGATCTTTCACTGCAAACTACTGAACATTACCAACAACAAGAAAATCAAGAAAATCAAAGGCTAGTGAAAGTGTAGGATATTCGATTGGAAGGCCCTCAGAAAGGGATAAAGAACCTTTTTTTCCCCCAAATTTAGAAAGAGTAGGGGAGAAAATGTATTCTCTACGGAGTCTTATAGTCAGGAGCGAGATTAGAATTCCACTTCTTTGGCTGCAGAGGGCACATTTTATTTGAAAACATAGAATGTTGGCATTTAGGATTTATTTTACAGGTTAAAAATGTTCTTTAAGCTGGTCTGAGATATGCATATACAGCCGTGTCCATAAGTTTTTGGATACTTGCTATAGTTGGTGACTATGACACTTTTTGATCTTGCATCATCAGATCATACGTTTAAAAACCCTTGGTTGCGCATATGACCCAGAGGATTGCGATGACCTGTATGTCTTTATGTCTATGGATTCTAAGCTCATGGAACATGATGACTTTATGTCTATGGATTCTAAGCTCATGTAACATGATGACTTTATGTCTATGGATTCTAAGCTCATGGAACATAATGACTTTATGTCTATGGATTCTAAGCTCATGGAACATGATGACTTTATGTCTATGGATTCTAAGCTCATGGAACATGATGACTTTATGTCTATAGATTCTAAGCTCATGGATCATGATGACTTTATGTCTATGGATTCTAAGCTCATGGAACATGATGACTTTATGTCTATGGATTCTAAGCTCATGGATCATGATGACTTTATGTCTATAGATTCTAAGCTCATGGAACATGATGACTTTATGTCTATGGATTCTAAGCTCATGGAACATGATGACTTTATGTCTATAGATTCTAAGCTCATGGAACATGATGACTTTATGTCTATGGATTCTAAGCTCATGGAACATGATGACTTTATGTCTATGGATTCTAAGCTCATGGAAAATGATTACTTTATGTCTATGGATTCTAAGCTCATGGAACTACAGGTAATATACTTCAGTGGCAGACCTTGTGGTCTTTCACTCAACTCCCGCCTGCAAAAAATGTGGAAAACCAGGCTCTTCCCTCTGACCAACCATCTATAACTTATTTATATATTGGTGTGATTATTGTGCAAATATATTTTCAGGATAGTAAATATGATCCTTATGGAAAATATAGTAAAGCAACATAAAAATAAAATAAAATTAAGAGGTTTAAAGTGTCTGAAAACATTTGGCCATAGCTGTAACTCATTTGTAAACAAACCAATGCACAGCTATCAGCCTTGTTTCTTAGAGTTAACATGTTCGGGTTGGATATGATAATATGGATTTGATAAATCTGAGCTATCGAAAGAGGCTGGTCGTAAAGGTGGGTTTTATAATCTGCTATCCGCCTGGTAGGTGCATGTAGCTCTCAACCGACCTCACACGGTACCTTCAAGTGGCAGGCTCTGTTCTCTCTGGAACTTTCTCAACTCCCTGGGGAGTATAGCTGTCGCAGTGTTGCACTTGTTGCACTGTCACTTAGCAACCCAGTTGTCATGTTGCAACCTGAAACCAACCGCTCTAACCAACTGAGCTAATCAACTGAGCTAACCAAACACTCTAACCAACGGAGCTAACCAACTTAGCTAACCAACTCAGCTAACCAAACGCTCTAACCAACTGAGCTAACCAACTGCGCTAACCAACTGAGCTAACCAAATGCTCTAACCAACTGAGCTAACCAACTGAGCTAACCAACTTAGCTAACCAACTGAGCTAAAGGGAATTTCCTGCTAACTGGGTGGCTAGTAGGCGAGGTGGTTGCTATAGGGATCTTTACTATATAACAGCCTATAGCCAACCTTCCCATTTACACCTGGGTGAAGTGAAGCAGTTGTTGAAGGAGGATCTGCTCAGTTCCTTAAGATGCCGTGCCTGGGTTTGAACCCACAACCATGTGAGTACGGATGCAATGCTCTATCCACTAGGCCATGACACCCACGAGGTTGTAATTAGGAGTGGGGAATTTAATGAATTTTTCTTCTCTTTCTGTTTGCCTCTGTCTGTCCTCACCTTCAGCGTCAAATTCTTCTGCTAGTTGACTGATTTCAGCTTCTGATGGATTTAGCCCAACTGAACGCAAAACAGCCCCCAGCTCCCGAGTTGAGACACATCCGTCTCCATCTTTGTCAAACAGAGAAAAAGCCTCCTGTACCTCTGAAGAAGTAAATTAACCGACGAATTAACAAATGAATGGAAATATAAATAATTTCTATATAAACAAATAAGTAAATCAATTAATGAATGCAACTATTCAATGAATAAGGAACAATAGACATAAAGTCCTATTGGCATATTTTGTATATAGAATTCACGTTTTTTTGGCTTTGAACGAATGATGCATATCTGTTATTATCATTTTATATATAATTACGTAGAATCACTCTTCAATTTTCTCTTGATTCTAAGAGCATGATGTCACAGTTGTGTTTGCATCAATTTCATGCTTCATTTCCTAAAGACACATAACAATACTCAAGCCAAACAAGATAGCATTGTAAACGCCTGTCTGACTTAACGAGGCTATAGAACCCTCATGATGAAACGGAAGATGAAGAAAAGCTTTAAAGACGATGATAATATTCAATTTATTTTGAATAATTCTTACTTCATTCCTTAAATTGATTTATTTTGGCACACGACTTCAATTTCATACTCTCATTTTCGAATGATTGGCTGTTGTTTAATTAAACACTATATAAACTTCAAATGAGATAAGTCATATACTATTACTATTGACTTTACTATATTTTCAATTATAGAAACGCGGCCAGGCATGCCAACTAAAATGTATGCGTGTTTGTACTGCAGGTATGAGCTAATCTTTATACTAATTGAATCAGTTATTTTTTATATTTTAGAATAAAAAATAAATCACTTACTTGCTATATCATCCTGTGTGATAGTTTCACCCTATTTAATAAATAGATAAGATATAATAGAGGACATTCAAGATTCAAGATCTTATTGACCATGTTAGTTAAACAAACAATTTGAAATATGTAAACAAATTACCTCCATATAAGTATATAACATATTGGCGGCCTTAGGCCAAAATGGCACATATGACCTTTACCAATTTATTGTAATCAAAGCTTGTGAAGCTGTTGTAAATTGTCATCACAAATTTGATTAATTAACATTAAAACTAACATAAACCACGAAGGGTAAGAAATATAATAGACACTTTCAGTCACAGAAACTCACCATTTTGTGTTAGTGATCCACTTTACAGACAAATGGCTGAAATACATAGCTACACTCTAAATATAGCTGCCATAATATACTGCTCAGTCAACCAATAAAGATTAAGACATTAATATGCATTCAAATCTGATTTGATTTACTTAGTCTGGAGTTGGCTATTTTGAGTTGAATAGGCAACTATAATAAATGATATTGTACTTGATCGAACATGCATTCAGATTAGACTAGATTGGATTAGATTATATTAGATTATGTTAGATCTAATTAGGGTAAATATCCCAGTCATTATTCATAACATTAAATAGGAGTGACTGGATTTTGAAGTCCCAGTATATATGTATATTTTTTTTTGTTTTTTTTTTGGTTTTCGTTTTTTGTAAGAAGAGAGACAAAAAAAACCATTTTCACATATACAGCAATTAAACTTTATAGCAGGAGACCCCCTTTATCTTAAATCACTTTTAAGATAACACACAATACAGTTCTATGGGAAATTAGTTGGTCCATGCTGTCTCTCCAAAAATCTTCACATTGTAATTGTGTTGCTTAGCACCCAAATGATTCATGTCCATGAACTTTACACCAAAAAAGCGGTGGACCTAATTTTCTTATTCCTCTGCTCTGTTCCAAGTTCATAAAAAGATCAAGTGCTCAACATAATCTGTAACTGCTAGATACTTAATCTCGCTTATCTAATATCCTTTGTACAAAAATCAAAATGCTGACCCAAATGAATGAGATATCATTCCGACTATTGATAAGGTTTCTTGCAATTTCAAAACATCAAATAGACATTAATAACATGTGGACTAATAATGTTTATAACCATGATTAAACTCCTTGGATTTATATTCATTATATCTCAACAATATACATCAGGTAAGGTTACATTACACTTGTCTTTATTCATGTATTTATTTGAACAATAATCGTTTCTTTAGTTGTTTTGATGTTCGGCCATGTTAAATAGGTTACAGCCAGTTATCAGTATTTTTCATGATCATAACTGTTGATGCATGTGCCGTTGTATATATTATATATATAGATTTTATTGACATGTAAAATATCATAAGTGATACATATGTCATTCAGTTAAAAGATAACATGAAAGAGACATTAATGTAAATACAGAAAGCAATAAAATTTCAAATAATCAAGGCTCCAGCTACCAATTTAACTATTAATACGTGTTTAAAATGCACATACACAATAAAAAAAATACAAGCCGCTAATAAAAAACATTTCACTCTTAAAGTCCAAAACATGAAACATTTACTGCTGTAAAAAATACTGTACCTCTGAAGAAGTAAATTAACCGACGAATTAACAAATGAATGGAAATATAAATAATTTCTATATAAACAAATAAGTAAATCAATTAATGAATGCAACTATTCAATGAATAAGGAACAATAGACATAAAGTCCTATTGGCATATTTTGTATATAGAATTCACGTTTTTTTGGCTTTGAACGAATGATGCATATCTGTTATTATCATTTTATATATAATTACGTAGAATCACTCTTCAATTTTCTCTTGATTCTAAGAGCATGATGTCACAGTTGTGTTTGCATCAATTTCATGCTTCATTTCCTAAAGACACATAACAATACTCAAGCCAAACAAGATAGCATTGTAAACGCCTGTCTGACTTAACGAGGCTATAGAACCCTCATGATGAAACGGAAGATGAAGAAAAGCTTTAAAGACGATGATAATATTCAATTTATTTTGAATAATTCTTACTTCATTCCTTAAATTGATTTATTTTGGCACACGACTTCAATTTCATACTCTCATTTTCGAATGATTGGCTGTTGTTTAATTAAACACTATATAAACTTCAAATGAGATAAGTCATATACTATTACTATTGACTTTACTATATTTTCAATTATAGAAACGCGGCCAGGCATGCCAACTAAAATGTATGCGTGTTTGTACTGCAGGTATGAGCTAATCTTTATACTAATTGAATCAGTTATTTTTTATATTTTAGAATAAAAAATAAATCACTTACTTGCTATATCATCCTGTGTGATAGTTTCACCCTATTTAATAAATAGATAAGATATAATAGAGGACATTCAAGATTCAAGATCTTATTGACCATGTTAGTTAAACAAACAATTTGAAATATGTAAACAAATTACCTCCATATAAGTATATAACATATTGGCGGCCTTAGGCCAAAATGGCACATATGACCTTTACCAATTTATTGTAATCAAAGCTTGTGAAGCTGTTGTAAATTGTCATCACAAATTTGATTAATTAACATTAAAACTAACATAAACCACGAAGGGTAAGAAATATAATAGACACTTTCAGTCACAGAAACTCACCATTTTGTGTTAGTGATCCACTTTACAGACAAATGGCTGAAATACATAGCTACACTCTAAATATAGCTGCCATAATATACTGCTCAGTCAACCAATAAAGATTAAGACATTAATATGCATTCAAATCTGATTTGATTTACTTAGTCTGGAGTTGGCTATTTTGAGTTGAATAGGCAACTATAATAAATGATATTGTACTTGATCGAACATGCATTCAGATTAGACTAGATTGGATTAGATTATATTAGATTATGTTAGATCTAATTAGGGTAAATATCCCAGTCATTATTCATAACATTAAATAGGAGTGACTGGATTTTGAAGTCCCAGTATATATGTATATTTTTTTTTGTTTTTTTTTTTGGTTTTCGTTTTTTGTAAGAAGAGAGACAAAAAAAACCATTTTCACATATACAGCAATTAAACTTTATAGCAGGAGACCCCCTTTATCTTAAATCACTTTTAAGATAACACACAATACAGTTCTATGGGAAATTAGTTGGTCCATGCTGTCTCTCCAAAAATCTTCACATTGTAATTGTGTTGCTTAGCACCCAAATGATTCATGTCCATGAACTTTACACCAAAAAAGCGGTGGACCTAATTTTCTTATTCCTCTGCTCTGTTCCAAGTTCATAAAAAGATCAAGTGCTCAACATAATCTGTAACTGCTAGATACTTAATCTCGCTTATCTAATATCCTTTGTACAAAAATCAAAATGCTGACCCAAATGAATGAGATATCATTCCGACTATTGATAAGGTTTCTTGCAATTTCAAAACATCAAATAGACATTAATAACATGTGGACTAATAATGTTTATAACCATGATTAAACTCCTTGGATTTATATTCATTATATCTCAACAATATACATCAGGTAAGGTTACATTACACTTGTCTTTATTCATGTATTTATTTGAACAATAATCGTTTCTTTAGTTGTTTTGATGTTCGGCCATGTTAAATAGGTTACAGCCAGTTATCAGTATTTTTCATGATCATAACTGTTGATGCATGTGCCGTTGTATATATTATATATATAGATTTTATTGACATGTAAAATATCATAAGTGATACATATGTCATTCAGTTAAAAGATAACATGAAAGAGACATTAATGTAAATACAGAAAGCAATAAAATTTCAAATAATCAAGGCTCCAGCTACCAATTTAACTATTAATACGTGTTTAAAATGCACATACACAATAAAAAAAATACAAGCCGCTAATAAAAAACATTTCACTCTTAAAGTCCAAAACATGAAACATTTACTGCTGTAAAAAATACTCTGAGAAACAATAAAATTATATGAGTACCACGAGCCAAAGATTTTTTGGAAGATATGCTTGATTTTAATATGTATTGCTTGCCACATCTTGTCGACATCGTTTTAACGTTGGCTAGCGTTGGTCAATGCTAGGGGTGACTAGTGTTGACTAAGAAGTTAGTCAAATGACTTATAAAAAAGACATTAACTGAGACTGAACTAACCATTTTGGTTAAAGCTGACTCAGTCGTAAGTTGAAATAACTACAGTTGGTCAAACTTCTAAAAATGCAGTTGAAATATCATAAAAAATATGACATGATGTCTGACAAGTTAGTTGTTTTACCTAACAACCTAGCCAGAGATTTTAACATGTGGCAAGTCCTATTTATGCAGAGGTCTACATTATGTTTATAATTCCTTCTTACCAAAATTATTTAAACCTCATATCAGTTATCTGCGCATGATATTTCAAAATGCTTTCATTTACTACGGAAGCTATTTTAGGACATGACAAAAAAATACTTAAATTGTATTAACGAAATATTAAATTGAAAAAACGAAATACTAAATTGCGTATATACAATTTAGTATTTGGTATATACAATGTACTATACGTTTATGCAATTTACTATGTCGTTTGCACAATTTAATTTTGTGTTCTCATGTCCTTAAATGGCTTCCGTAATTTACTATGTAATGCCATAACCCCTGTGCAGCACCCCCCCCCCCCCCCCAGCAAGCGACAATAATTCTCGTCATTGGGTCATTGGAGGGTCGACTTGCGCCATTTAACTTATTTTTTATTTATTCGATGATTATGGAGTAGGCCTAAATTAATTGTTTGCCATTGTTTAGGATTGTACCACTGTGACCGCACCCTGATTGGACATGAAGGGGTAATTTCCAGTGACAATTTCCCCCTTGATTATGCAAATGACTTAGAGTGCATCTATACACACTATTTCAAAGATGTAGGGGAAGAACCAGAAGAAATATGCTTCAGATTTTTAAGGTGAGATGAATTTTGGATCTTGATAATGCATTGCAATTTATGGTTAATTCAGAATGTTTATATAGTACGGAAGCCATTTTAGGACATGAGAAAAAGAAAAATTAAATTGTATAAACGATGTAGTAAATTGTATATACGAAATACTAAATTGCATATACGAAGTACTAAATTGTATATACGGAATACTAAATTGAATAAACGAAATACTAAATCGTATATACGGAATACTAAATTGTATATACGAAATACTAAACTGGCCATATCTTAGTTAATATTTGGTCTACAGTTATGTGCAACCTATGTAGGGACTCGTCTTGGGCAGGGCTATCTAATAAACAAGAAACAGTATGATCTGTGACAACGGCATGTCCGTATACCCAGCTCTTTCTATCAGGCCCCAGTCTTCCCTTCCCTTCTTAGTAGTATTTCCTGTAGTTGGGTTAAATATGTGATGCTGACTTTAATTGCACCATGCTACATTTGAATAATATCTTGATCCATGTTAATTGCATATTGTCAAATTGCATAAGTATTACATATAGCCTGCAATTATAGACCAAACATGGATAATATCAGGAAGGAGGACTTCAAAATAACTTTTCCCATCAATCTAGGAGGGATCCAAGATAGATAGATAGAAAGATAGATAATTTAGATAGATAGATATGGGAAATGCAGCCCTCTAAGGCAAGTTCTTGCCATGAGCGAGGGTTGATTGATGAGATGAGAGGGAGGAGGAATCCACCCATGTTACACTCTTACCCCATGGGTGGGGTCTTTTACTTGCCTTAGCATATGGACACTGACTGGTTATAATTTATCAGGGCCCAATAGATTCCAATATGGCTCATATAAAAGGGCAGGGAAGGGAAGGAAACGGTAAGCGAAGGAAAGGGACAGGGAAGAAAAGGGAAGACTGGGGCCTCATAGAAAGAGCAGGGTTTAAGGACAAGGGTAATTAGGATGTCATATTGTGATACAAAGTTATTCCCTTTGAGTGCTGTTGTCATAGGTTGTGCTGTACCTAGAATATGCTGTACCTAACCTAGAGTATTAAATAGCCCTGTCCAAGGCGAGTCTTTAGATAGGTCACATATAATTGTAGACTAAATATTAACAAAGATATGGCGGGTTTAGTAATTCGTTTAAACGATATAGTAACGATTTAGTAATTCCATTTATACAATTTAGTATTTCGTTTATACAATTTAGTATTTCGTTTATACAATTTAGTATTTCGTATATTCAATTTAGTATATCGTATATTCAATTTAGTATTTCGTATATACAATTTAGTATTTCGTATATTCAATTTAGTATTTCGTATATTCAATTCAGCATTTCGTATATTCAATTTAATATTTCGTATATTCAATTTAGTATTTCGTATATTCAATTTAGTATATCGTATATTCAATTTAGTATTTCGTATATACGATTTAGTACTTCGTATATACAATTTACTAAATCGTTTATACAATTTAATTTTTTTCTTCTCATGTCCTAAAATGGCTTCCGTAATATAGCACCAAAAATGAATTAAATAAACTAAAAACTTAGCAATAAATCGTTTTATTAAATCTAAATAAATAATAGTCTTTGAGGGTGGAACAATCAGTCTCTGTCTGGATCCCTCAATTTTTTTAAATTAGATAAATATCTTAAGGTAGTATTGCAATATTAATATTCACTATGATATGCAAATATTTTGCAATTCATGGTAACTTCTGAGCCCTTTAAACCCTGGGCCTCCTCATAGCAAGGGTGGAAACACTGCAATGCATAGCACACCTTAATTGTGTATAAATAAATAAATAAATAAATATTCTTTATTAAATTGTAACTACACAGTTAAATTGCTACAAAGTACAAAAAATGGAAACTTGATGATTAAATAAATATAAAATACATGTCATGCACATCATACATTTAAAAGATAAAAGCCTAGACATAAAGTTAAAAGTAAAATTAAATTAGCTATAAAATTAAATTACATTACTATAAATAAATAATGTCTGTCTACCTGTCTCATATACAGTCGCTCCCCAAAGTTTGTAACTCTCAGTACAGATGCAAATATCCCACTGCTTAACATATCGTTCAACATGAAATATGAGACTAATATCTTCAAATTATTTTCTTCTTTTTCTTTTTAAAGATTTGACCTGGATTGTCCAGATGACAATTTGACTCTTCATAACCTTACATTCTGTGGAACTGGTGACAAATCCCTGGCAAAGTTATGCTGTAAGTGATATTTATGCTAATTCTTGTATTAGTTAATTAAGTATTTCATGTCATAATTTGACATTCTGTGAAACTGGTGACAAATCCCTGGCAAATATTTATGCTGTAATAGTCAGGGGGCCAAGGCCAGAAAATGTGAATAAAAAGGGCACTTTGTTTGCACCGATCCACACCTCCTCAAATTTGGTATCATCGAATTGGAAATTTTCTGTATTTTTTGTAATTGGTACTCGTTTTGTCAGTTTCTTGGACCGGAGATGTTTTTTTCTGGTATCCAAGGCAACAAGTACGTTTTTGTATTGAACAAATTAACAAAAATAATTTGGTGGTATGCTGTTAATCACAATGCTTGACATTTGTTGGTACCATGACTAATTTGCATGGCTGACCTAATTAAATTTTTGCAGTGAACACTTAATTAATGCATATAAACTCGGTATAACCATCATTAGGTGTCGATATACTTTATGGCAGCTTAAAAGTTTATATAAAAACAATGTGTCACATTCAGCCAAGGTTCGGCTCGTTGATGATTCGATGATGGCACATAGAAGTACATAGCAACTTGCACAACAATAAATAACTAATTATTGGCACATTAAATAGGTCAACTTTACAAGAATAATTTAAGTTTGTGCAATTTAGTTAATTATATTAGGCAAGTTGTCATATACTTCTTTTTGCCACATTCTATGTGTGGTGTCAACCAAGGTGAGAAAAACTGGTGGTTCACATGTCATGTTCCTGTTTTTTATTGTTTGTGTATTTTATTGTTTGTGTTTTTATTGTTTGTGTATTTTATTGTTAGTGTATTCATTGTTAGTGTATTCATTGTTTAATGGTTTTTAATTGTTATCAATATCTATGGATTTTATAATTATATTGTTTTTTTACTAATGCAAAGGGCGCGGGTGTAAAACAGCTTCAGCTGATCTGGCTACCCTATTAAAATATATTTGAATTAAAATAAAAAAACATGGTACAAGAATATATATAACACAACTAGCTATAATATGAAACAATGATAGACCAAATGCATTTTTTTCTGAGATTGGCCATAGTGTATGTGTGTATGATTACTAAAAATGTTTCTGCTTTATTTAGAGTTTGTGCAAATGATACACGCTTGCTTTCTTATTTAGTTCCAGTTTTCCTGGAGGAACCCTTCGTGATAAGATTTCTGACTAATTCTTCAATAGCTAAAAGTGGATTTTATGCAGAGTACAAGGTGAAGGTCCCTCAACCTCTTATTACGACCACAGAAGGTAATCAATTCCTGGATGTGATTTTATGTCTGTGACTCGTGAATAATTCCATAATCTGATAGTTATTATACAGTTAGTTTCATGAAATACGGTCAACTCTACAACTCTAGCTGTCTGTAGCAATATGTACCTGGCTGTGGTCTAAACATCAAGCTGGCTACTGTCCACTTCAATAGCTAATAATCGGCTTACATCTATCACCGGATAAATATAAACCTTGGTAAATGTAATTATTCTAATATATCATAAATATGTACTTTTAGATACGGTTTTGAGTAGCCAGCTATGACAGCTTTGTCTAGTTTCAATTTGATGGGCAGTTTTTTATGAAACTAAACGTATACCAGGTTCTCAGTGTAATTTGAATGTGCTTTACATTATATGTGGACGTCAACTGAGCATTGTGACTCCCCCTTACAGTGAGGTCTGACTCCCAAATTGATCATGAGGGATTCAGAATGCTTTTGAATTATATTATTGCATTAATTCAAAGTAACGCAACCGTATTGTTGTTTGTTTGTTTGTTTACTTTTGCTGAAATAATGAAACAAATCTGAATCTATTGCTCTCTGTTTTGTAGCTTTTGTAAATACTACAGAAACTACCACAGAAGGGACTACAACCACTCCAGCTCCTGACCCAGAGTTTTGTGCAGAACCAGATTTATGGCCCTGCTTTTCTGGGAAAAAATGCATAGAATTGGAATTGATGTGTAGTTCCTCTGCTGTGTCCCACTGTGCAGACAGATCTGAAAAGACTTATGCTCATGCCAGGTGCCCTGGAAGTAAGTGCTTGTTAACCCAGATAGCATTCCAAATCGGACCAGCGTCGTTTTTACATCGTCTTGATGTCGCCGACATCACGCCGACGTTGATACGATTTGGAATGCTATCTGCATAATGTTTATACGTGTGTCATTAGGCATGATCTTTAATCACAGCATCAAATTATTATTTTGAATTCCTTCTTCATTAAAGGCTTTTTTAAACGTTAAGTTGCAATATTGATGTAAAATGTCATCAAGGGGAGCCCTCGACAGTGACATCTAATTAGTCTTAGAGGGACCCTCCTGAAGAATTATTTCTTCAAATAATAAATTCTGAGTTCTGAGTTCTTTGTAACTATATTTAGACTGAAGGCTTTTTTTTTCATCCAGAATAGATATAGAATCATTTAAGTGTAATTCGAAATTATTCTTAACAGGGTTCTGGGAATTTTTTTATCCGGTGTTTTTGTGCATGTTATGCATATTAGCACAGCTGTAGAGACTTTGCTGTTTTAGTATGCAATTACATTATTCTGAGTATTTTGTCTTAGTTCAATACTGCACTGCTTAAACAATTTAACCAAACATTTGACCTTTTTGTGTAATTTAAATTTGATGATAATGGCAATGACCTAATGAGAATTGCACTATTATTGGTGAGGACTCAAACGCTATATTGTAATTGATGAGTTATGATTACTGTAAAATCATTATTTTGTCATTGATAAAAACCACATACGCCTTTTGGCATCAGGCTGCCAAAGAGATCTGTTATTATTAATAATGATTATGTACATGCAATAATGATAGCATGGTCAATAAAATCTTGAATCTTAGTGATGTTAGCCTGCTGTATTGGTATGTGGTCAAAAAACGTCAACTTGAATTTAATGACAGTTTTATCAATCTGCTTATTTTTCTGGTTATTATTCACAATATTTCTCTGTCACAAAGATTTAGATATGTAGGAAAAAGTGCAGTATAGCGGACCCAAATTATTGAACATATTTAGCAAGCCTCGTTGCCAGGCCTATGACGTAAAATGCTAGAATTCAATGAGTGACATCACAAACTAACGGCGGCCATGAAGCAACAACGCAAGTGTATCATAGTTTATTTTGCTTTTTCTTGGAGGCTGATGCCCCCAAACCTGTTTCTGACAAATGTATCCTTATTGTGTGCCAGAACGAAATTTGGTCAAAAATAGTGATTATTTTCATGTTTCATGGATGCCAAATATGGTCAATAATTTAGGTCCGCTATACTGCACTAAACCCGATATGTATTATTTTACTTTAATTTGATGGATATTTGGTACATTTTCCCATTGCAGGAGATGGGCAGCTTGTTCTGTCGTCTCGCACTGTTCGAGCGTGCGACTTTTCATTCGGTCAGGCACAAAATGCATCGAACGGAATAGACCTAAGCGACTGTCGAATTGAGGTTGTTGCAGACAGCTATGGCAAAGACAGTTGGGTCCTGGATGCTAAGAGCAACGATGAAGAATATGGACCTAAATCTGTACGCAATTATAAATATGATGAGACTTTTGGGCAGTGGAGTATGTATATATTTTGTCTTTCATCTAAAAAATAGTTAGATTGATTACAGATATTATGGTTTGGAGTAGGGTACAGTAAATATAAAGTAGTTTAGAAATAATTTGTAAAAATATTTTTTACAAATTTGATACAATGTATAATATAGTTTTATGAGTTAAAGTATAATTTATGCGTAATCGTTTTTGCTTACACTTCCTCTATCTGTTTTGAAGATATGAATAAATCAAACAAAAAACGACGCAGTGTGACTATCATAGTATCAATGAATTTTACTTTGACTTGTTCAGGTGTAGATAAATAAATGAAAAAATCATTTTAATGTTTATTTTAGACAGGTATGTCAGAACAAATTTCTCAGCACCTCTTCGCTACAATGCCCAATTTCGATTAGAAACATACGGAGGTCAGTATGGGTCTGGACAACCGTACTGTTTGACCTTCTGGTACCACATGTTCGGCAAAGACGCGGGACGGTTGGATGTGTTTTGGGGTGCCGGGGAAGGTGCTTTCTCCAAACCCGCTTGGACACGGGAAGGTAACCTTGGTGACCGCTGGTACAAGGCTGAAATACAGAGGGTGCCCTCAATAGATGACTTTTTCTTTGTAAGATATCACTTTTATTTAAGATTCACATTGTTAGTGCGATTTAGGAACTGCCAGTTCACTGTGTCTCAAAACCAAAGTCCAATACAGTGGCCGACGTCGAAGTTGTGGCCGACACCGGAGTTGTGGACTTCAATAGTGACGTCCTGGGGCCGATCCAAACATTCTGAATGAACAGGGTGATAGATATCGCTATTATTCTAAATCTTTCTCTGTCAAAATGTTCTGAATCCGTCCCTGGACGTCACTATTGACATCCACAACTCCGGTGTCGGCCACAACTTCGACGTCGGACATACTGAGAAACTTGGGACCACATCTAGTTGTTAAAATAAATTTTCTATTGGTCCAAAATACAAACCCAAGCCTAATGCTCGTTTTATCTCTAATAAGAATGGTACCAGGCTGTTATGTACTTCAAAATTATCCTTATTATTGCCTAAAACCACTGTGCACATTCAATGACCTCTGCACAGCCATTTTCTGGTATTTGTGACATCACAAGTTACAACTTCCCTGATAATGCATTTCATTGTGTAATAAGATTTGAACACATAACTTTAAACTGACCTGATGTGTGGCATTATTTTCATCACTGATGTGATCAGTAACCTTTGACCAGAAGGTTTGTCCATATTCAAGATATGGGGCACTTTGCTGTACCACGCAAAGAAGGTTTCCAGTGCATTTTCATCAGAAAAATAGAAGCCTCTGCCATCAATGTTTATCACCAAATCAGCTTCAGAAAGAGGCACTGAATTTGGCTGCCTAGATCAGTATTATCGGAAATATATGAGTTTGGCAAAGAAAAGGACTGCACAAAAAATGTACATTCAATCGGTATTTAAATCTCAGTTTGAGCAGGTTTCAGGTGGTTTATACATCTAATAAGTAGGTAAAATTAATTCAGATTGTACAATAAAATAGAAATATCACATTTTCATGTCACAAGCTCACAATTAAGACCACTTTTCTTGATGTATCTTACTGCTTTATTAAGACCACCTCACTATTAAGGCCACCTCACCATTGAGACCAGTAAAAGTAACACTGAGGGTGGTCGTAATGGCAAGGTTCCACATTAAATAGTTCCAGAATCCAGACAGATTTAGCTTTGTTGATTTCAACTGTATACAGCATTCAGATCGACAGTTATTTTTCAAATAAAACAAAGTAATTTTTATTTTCTACAAATTTTACGTTCTAACTAAAGATTCAAATTTAAATTTTGAGTTTATTTATTTTTCAGCAACACATTTGGTTCAACGTCCATGTCGGAGGCGAAAGAAGAGCCCAGGTTGCAATTGGTGACATTTCATTGATGCCAATTGCTTGCCACTCCAACAGTGATTATGATATAGCTGGTGAGATGATAAAGTTTCAGAGATGGCAGACAGACAGCTAGACAGACAGCAGCTAGACAGCTAGACAGACAGCTAGATAGCTAGACAGCTAGACAGACAGCTAGACAGACAGCTAGACAGATACACAGTCATTCAAAAGTCTGCAAGAAGGCATGACGATCAGATCCTTCTATGATTTTGCAATTATGTGACCATGTTACTATAATAAACATTTTTGTACACATACCTAGTATGGACTGCATCAGTATACTACAAATTGAGGACCCTTGGGGTAATTTTGATCATGGCCAAAATACACTGCACTGGTGTATTAATTTTCTTTGGCTCTAACAAGAATTACTTAAAGGAGTTTATTATATTAGCTATACACCATACAACAATTTGGTCTGTGAAATATTATCTACAGAATACAGGCATTCCAAGTTACTGGCTTATGTACAACCAGGTTTCCTGAACTAACGTGTAGTCATTAACTGCTGTGTCATTAAAAACCACACGCCCTAGCATACAGTACTGTCCCTAGAGCAGCATATAATTTTTTTAGGATGCCAACAGGTTGTAGATCTTATTTAAGCAAAACTAAGTTACCTATACAAAGCCAATTTAGAGTGAGACAAGAAAAAAATCTCTTTTTTCATAGGCGGCCAAACCCAGATAGCATTCCAAATTGCATCGACGTCGACGCGATATCGGCAATGTCAAAACTATGTATAAACTAAGCTGGCCTGATTTGGAATGCTATCTGGGTTGAAACGATTTGGAATGCTATCTGGGTTGAAACGATTTGGAATGCTATCTGGGTTGAAACGATTTGGAATGCTATCTGGGTTGAAACGATTTGGAATGCTATCTGGGTTGAAACGATTTGGAATGCTATCTGGGTTGAAACGATTTGGAATGCTATCTGGGTTGAAACAATTTGGAATGCTATCTGGGTTGAAACGATTTGGAATGCTATCTGGGTTGAAACGATTTGGAATGCTATCTGGGTTGAAACAATTTGGAATGCTATCTGGGTTGAAACGATTTGGAATGCTATCTGGGTTGAAACGATTTGGAATGCTATCTGGGTTGATACGATCTGGAATGCTATCTGGGAAGTTACCCCATTGCAGCCAAAGATACATAAAAGTTGTTGTTGTAATGGAATTTTGCAGATGACATTTCGTGCACCTTTGAGGTAGGATCATGCCAATGGTCAATCCCTTCTCAATGGTCAATAAGTAATGCGGTTTATGAAAATGGAGATAGGGGACCCCCTGGAGCTTCTCAAGGTAGGTAGTACTACCTTCAATCCTGTAATTGTAACAATTTAAAGTTCCTTTATTTTTCTTTTTGGAACAATATCCCTTTCCTATTGGTCCCCTCTGGCTACAACCTCAATCTTTTTTTTAACCTACAGGGCTGAACTATTTACATCCATTCGACGATTCTCCTCTGAATTTTACCAGCCCTGTGGTGACGTCCATCATAGAAGACAGATGCTTAATTTTGGATGCCTATTCCACTGTCTTGGGTAATGAAGTGACAGTGACAATTGAACTTGAAGATGATGACTTTGTTAATTTGGATGATCAGCCTCTTACACTTCAACATGAATGGGAGAGGTTTATGTTCAATGTCAGTTCCTTGAAGCCATTCAGAGTAAGTGGCAGTTAGCATAATTTAAGTATATTCTTTTGGCTATTCATTGGCCTATTTTATACATTTCTTTCAAAGCAAAAATGTTTTTACAACATTTTTCTTTTTTTTTTTTTAATTTATTAATTTACAAAAGATTTGAATTAAACTAATCTATTACAGTTGAATCGATGATCATATTCAAGCTTAAGACCAATTCATCATTGAGATGATTTTTTTTCCCATAAATTTGTAATGTTATCATTGTATTTTACCTCCGTCAATACCACATCACCATTAATAGTCTTTTCACTAAGCAGCCCTGAATTCAGCAGGACAAGTCTTTCCTCTCATCTGATTACTCATTTTGCTTTTCAGACACAGTAGGTAGTAACTAACTGATTCCATAAATATAACTTTCTCAGAATAATAACAAACATCAACTAAATGTTAAAGTGTAAAATATACATTAAAATGCACTAAAAATACTGCTGCTAGGATGCACTTTGCTTCAGTCAATCACAGCCAGGGGCGGGAACTTTTCAGCCAATAGAATTGCAGTTTTCTGTTTTAGCCACCTGGTGGAAATACAGAGAACCTTCCGTGAAAATCCACTATTAAAACAAGTAACATTTGCACTAAGGTTAAGGTTCCATTGTTGCATGTCAATCTGGGCTCCAAATTTTAACATCTCATCATTACATCTTCTTCTCTGCTAGCTGGTCAAATAAACTGAAACAATAAGGGAGATAAAATCTATTCCTTTTAATTTCAGATTACGATTGCCTCAACATTGGGAAGAATGTATTTTGACAATATTGCAACTGTGGACAACTTATGCAATAATCTTGGTAATAAATTGAAATTGGAAACTACAAGCTACAAGCTTTACTTACTAATTACAATTACTTTCACACTGTATTAGACTATTTTTATTCTATTTTTGTAGATTATGGAACTTGCAAGTACTGGGAATATAGATGTGAAAGTCTAGTTTGTATTGATGCCAGCAGGGTGAGTTAACTTCGTGTAATATTTGTTGAATTTATTTGAATAAACATTACACACGATTGATGGTCATTATATATATATATATAATCTTTAATCACACACATAAATAGTGAACTTGATATCATACAATGTAGAAAAAAAATCTATGATATATTATTTACATAGTTTATAGCTGATTTAAATAGAACAGTATCTCATTATGAGAAATAAATGAAATAGAATTGTCTCTTTAATCTTCAATCGCTTGAATTCTCACAAGGTCACTTTCGCTGCATTTGTAATATCACACTTTAGATGAGTAATTTAACATGTCAGTCTTTGAAATTCCTGTATTAATAGTATATTAAAATGCTTAACAATAAATGCAATACACATTGTGGTATGTAGTACAGATACCACACAGCAGTTTTTGCCATTGCTAAAACATGCATAAGACCTTTTTACTACATTTAAAGAATTACTTTCCAATTATTTTTTGTTGCAATTATTTTGAATCGCCAAGTAGGAAACATGTGAAGGCAAGAAAATGCAGACGTGAAATAAAACTTATCAATAATGTTGTATTATTGCTTGACAGATTTGCAATGGTATAGAAGATTGTCCTACAGGAGATGATGAAAGAGACTGTGAGTAAATGTGTTACAGTTCATAATTGAAACAACCAATTAGTTGGAAAACAATACAATCAATATTCTGTAATTTGTGCTAGTAATGCAGATGTATTAAATGCATATACCCTGTGTTCATTCACCACGAATACCATATATCTATTTTATGAAAGATGCTTAAAGCTTCTTTCTTTTTCACAACTTTACCCAAATGTATACCTACCTAAACCTAGTATAGCCTCTGTTGGAATATAGACAGACCTAGCATACCCTCAGTTGGGGAAAATGCAGAAGTTTTAAAGAGGAAGCAATAACAGCATAATGCATATGTCATGACTTTATCTTCTACATGATTCGACACAAAATAGCAAAATTATGTATGTTTATATATTAATTGAACTGAACAATTTAAGAAAATATTGTATCTGATTAACTTGTCATTTATTCATTTATTTATTTAAGGTGTTGAAAGTGGTGGTGGACTACCTCAAGGAGTTGCAATTTTCCTGGTTGTCTTAATCTGTGTCGTTGTGGTAGCAGCCTTAATTGGTGGAATCGTATTTTGGAGAAAACGAAAACCAAAGAAAAGTGCAAACCGCGAGGAAACGCATGGATTGGAAAATAATAGATTTCATACAAATACAGATTCTCAAATGCCAGAAAATGATTTTCAGCATGAGAATGATGGCTATCAAAATCATTACCATGACTCAAAAGATGACGGTTATCAAAATTACTACTACAACTCAGATGGTTGAGCTGTATGGCTTGCTTGTTTTTTAAAATAACGCACAAAATTATTAAATTCTAATGTTATACTATTGTAATAAAATTTCACCATTGATTTAGTGTTTTATATGTTGTACAAAGCACGTTATATTGACTAAGTTGCATTTTTGTACCTACTTCAAAAGCTGAACTGATCAGCTGATATTGGATTTAATAAATATTTTATACAAAATTTATAAGAATTATATTTCATTACTAGCATATTTTATCTCCCGTTATGTGGAAAAGATTACCATATAATGAATTAGTCTTGCACGAACGTGTAACAGAGCTTACCCAAAAACCTATTTTATAAATCATAAGCAGCTAGGTGGCCTATTGGTTATGTTTTGATCCCTGTCCTGGGCTCTTATCATGAGCTAACTGGAGCATGGAGGTCATTAGTTATACTCCACCACGTGACCTTTTCTATTGTTCTTTTGCGGGATATAACCAACGAAAATGTTAGTTAACTCCCTCTTGAGTGCAAGCTGAACTGTTATGTGTAATAAAAATTGTAAAACAAAACAAGCAATCAAACAAATTAGTAAATATGCCTCAGGCTAATGGAGTATGAGTTAGTTATATCCCTCATAGTCGGGAGTTAACTGACATTTTTGTTGGTTATATCCTGATGCCAAAGATATAACCAACATTATGAAACCACATTTGATCACTTGGATCCTCAAACACTTCTGATACATGAAAAGGAGCAATAGTTAAATCATTTACAAAATTTAATCCTTAAAATGTTTGTAAGACCTATACATAATTTTTCTAGGTTCAACTTTAGGAGCACTTCTTCTTGTAAATGCACCTACAAAATTGTGACAATCACTAATACCATCAAGCAGTTTTCAGATCATATGGTCAGTAAATGCATTGGGACTTTTACTTAAATGTACATTAAAATCTCCTATGACATAGAAGCATTTGCATAACATAGTAAATGTATCAAATATATGAAACATGACATTTAACAAATCAGCATCCTTTACACTCGGTGGTTTATGTAACAGGATGAAGAATACCTTTTCTTTTTGTAGTGATATTTCAATAATCATACATATTTTGAAATGTTGCTCTACAAACTTGAGGGTTTATGAAAGATTCATCAAGTTCAGTCTCTATCAGTCCAAAGATGTCTATTGATTCAAGCACATTTAAGACTTCCGTAAATTTGTATCTGATGCTGTTCATGTTTAGATGAGAGAATGATGACTTCACTGAGGTGCTTTTTCCTAATGTTGACCAATTCAGGGAACATCTGTTGTTGACTGTCATCTTGTGCTTCAATGGATGTTTCATGTGTTACATTTTGTTGTGATGCATGCAGTAACGGGCCTGCTCAGGACTTGTGATTCTGGCCTGCTCCTCATGGCTGGAATCCAAACCGCGACTATGCAAGCAATTTAGATTTGTGGTTTTTTCCACCACATGTGCAGGTAATAGGTTCACCATGAACACTGAACACACTGATTATATGTCACAAAAAATTAAATATACTGACCACGGCTATAATACCAGAAACTCTAATAATTTAAAGATCCCAAAATTGAAAAGCAACAGAGGTCAGTCATCTTTTCTGTATAAAGGAGCCAAAACATGGAATGAATTTCCCAGTGTCATACGAAGTATATCTAGTCTCAGTTCTTTTAAACAAAAAATTGTACAATGTATTTTGTTTTATCTAATTTTTCATCATTGGTCTTAATCTATCCACTACTTTTACCTTCTAAAACTTCATACTCTTTTAACATTTACATTTATTTATATCCTGACTTGTGTATTGTTAATAGTCAGGACTTCATTGAAAAACAGTGTACGACTGAATGAAATTATCCTGTTTAAATAAAGGTATCTTTGACTAACACGAAGATCTGCAAGGTAGTTACTTTCTGATCATGAGGTTCTGCTACCACACCTGCATTTCTGCTGTAGTTCACCGGGTGTCGCTGTAGTTCAGCTTGAGAATTTCTCCGACTGAGAGGCCTGCCTCTTCTCCCCGATTTCGATGTCTCTATCCTTTTGTTGCACGTTTGTTTGTCACCTTGCCATTTTTATCAACTTCTGTGCAGATGTCTCCGTCACAGCCTGCTTTGATTCTAAGTTTCAAATTTTTGTTCCACTATTGGAAAGATTAACACTATCATCCTTCAGAAATGCATTGCATAAAGTTCCATCTTTTAACTTAAAAACCAGCTCCTTTTCAATGAAAGTGACACCAATCTCCTTTGCCACATTCATGATTTACTGCAGAGGGTATTAAGCTGCTAATCACGACATCTTTAAGTGATGACACTTTGCTCTTCGCCTTGCCAATGAGACTTTTGTAACCATCAGCTAAAAGCTCATGATTTAAGGGGCGTTCACACTATCACATATCAGACCAACGTATATCCACGAACGTCAAAAATTGGCTATACGTGCTCACTCGTGGCTATGTTCATCACGTACACAGCGCAATCGAAGATCGCTCGCCGGAAGTCTGTAAAACGCTCGCCGGACATCCGTAAAACGCTCGCCAGACGTCTGTAAAACACTCGCCAAACGTCCATCGTCAGGCATTCATGAGGCATCCTTGAGGCATCCTTGAGGCACTCGTAGATCGCTCGTAGATCGCCCGTAGATAACCCGTGCGTGTGGTTTAAGGATGGGCAAGGATGGGCACGGAAGACAACGGACGTTCGACGGATGTCCGACGGACTTCCGCTGAGCATTTTACAAACGTTCTACGGGTGGATGCGAGTGAATGGCGAGTAAATACGGATGGACAGTGGCCATGTATGGCTACGTATGGCCACGTATGTACGTAGAACGTATGAATAACGTATGTAGGACGTTCGCCTAGTGATTCTCGATCCAGTTACGTAACTAATATAAACAATTTACTCGTAGAATGTCCGCCAAAGTTTTAAACATGTTTAACATTTTTTACCCTCTCAACGTATGGTCATGAGTGGTCAAGCACAACCACGAGCATTCAACGGACTAGCGCGAGTATACGTAAAACGCTCTGCGAGTGAATCACTATGGACAAGGATGAACAAGAGTTCCATCCGTCGTTATACGTAGGTCTTATCCGTGAAAGTGTGAACGCCCTTTAGAGAGGTCTCAATGCAGGAATCTCCAATCAACAGTACATCCTTGTTTTGGTGAAGTTTTCCCATACGGATTTATTCAGTTTAGCTGTCAGATCTGCCATCCTAGTCATCAGATGTCTATGCTGAGGGAAGTAGAAAACCCTACCCATGGGGTTAAATGTGAACATGGTGTGAACTCCAAGACCTATCATCTCATTATTACATCTGACTATGTGCAAGACCAAATGAAGGTCACAAATGACCTAATATCAGAGAAATTTGGAAAAGATTTTTTTTAAAATATCTGGAATATCTCTTAGCGTTCTGCTGTGAGAAGTATAATTACAGTTGGTTCATTAAAACCGGCCTGTCAAATTGCAACTAGACAAAGCTAGACAAATTCTGTTGTACGATGTTACCTGCCAAAAAATGGAACTGTCTGGCTATAGCTGGCTACTCAAGGCTGGATCTAAAAGTACATGCCGCACCGTTTGGAGTGTAAGTTGAGAGTGATGCATATTTGTCATTTTTTGTTGAAAAGATGCTTGTCTATTGTACATACATGTTTATAGATAGATAGATATTTATTTATTTGATGGGTATACAATTACAAATTCCTACGCACAAAATTCAAACATACAGATGCAAACGGCCACAGTGACACACATACATAGTTAAATAACATATTGTCAAAAACCCACCAGGAGAACACTGGAGCCTACATAGGCTGTGACAGTGTCCACCTCGGGAAAAAAATGTTAAATTGAAAATTTAATTAATTATAATTATGAAGCAAAATAAAATAAAGTTATAAGTAATAATAATATTAATGGCTTGAATTACAATATTGTGTTAAAGGATGTTACAATGTAATGGTAATGGAAAATAATGAGAGATAGTTTTATATTTATTTTCAGTGGAGGTTGATGTGGACCGACTATGAGCTTATGAGAAGACAGAAGCAGCCAGTTATTGCCACAGCATTTTATCAAACTAACTGTCTGGGAGACCTCATCAATACATTGCTGAGTGACCTATTCTGTGCCCCAGCATTTTGATATGCGTATATCATATATATATTGATATCATTTTTGCATGGACAGTATTATGTCAAATATGACATATTTGTCGCAAACATCAATATATTAAAGTGTGACTGAAAACTTCGCAAAACATGAGTACACTGTACTAAAAAACTAAAATTAAATAAATAAAACTTCATAAAAAGAAGAGAAAAAATAAAAACTAATTTTGCAATGATTCCAGCCACCAAATGAATGTCATTTACATAGACGATTATAGTTAATATCATATCAGCAATTCTATGTACTGTATCATATTGTTTTACATAAACATGTATACATGTAGGTAGAATTTAGGTAGATATATCACAAGCTCATCAACAAGCATCACATCGCATACAGTAGTAACCTAGGTATATACATTATACAATACAGGATTATTTCCTAACACATTATGTCTACAGTTT
This sequence comes from Alitta virens, assembly GCA_932294295.1. Classification (NCBI taxonomy): domain Eukaryota; kingdom Metazoa; phylum Annelida; class Polychaeta; order Phyllodocida; family Nereididae; genus Alitta; species Alitta virens. The sequence continues at coordinate 34,690,975 of OW028580.1, forward strand.
CAAGCAGTTTATATACAGTTGTTCTAGAAGATTTGTTCTGAAGTGTTATTAAGGTAACTTTTTTATATCTGGCATCTAGACCTATGACACACTAGATCTATAACTGATATGGTTTCTTTCAATGCCAGGTATTATTACAAAAAATAGGTTTATTGGGTGAAAATAATTATAATCTTGCAGACTCTTTGATTTGATTGGTTGTTCAGTTGTAAAGAACCCGTCAGGGGCCTCTTTACTTATTTTAATGTATTCGACCCAGAAAGGCTCATTGTAACTAACCTAGGCAGTATTCACCTTAATTTTGGGTTAAAATCCTTGGTTACAACTTCCAAAGTTTATAAATTAAAGATTTAGGCATAATTGAACTAGTAACTATGGAGTATTACTGCAGTAAAAAAAAGTAAACACATCGCTCATTCACTGCTCAGGCGAGCTATTTATAGAACACAGAGCCTACACTTAAAAAAAAACAACTTCAAATCACAACCAGATTTGGTGGCACAGTGGATAGAATGCTCGCAATGAGGAGTGTGGTGTCACTTCAGTGACAGTGGTTCCAATCCAGCTCAGTGAATTTTTTTTTTGCTTTCATCAAAGTTAGTCACATAATATTATATGACTGTTAATTAATTTGATGTATAATTGACTTCCTTTGTTTTTCAACCATGTGTGCATATTTAGTGTTACATTGTAACTTTTTATACATGTATGATCATAAACATTTATGTCGTATTACATTCAATCATGTTCTGTCCACCAGTAACGAGATGTTAAATCTTTTATATTTTATATCATATGTACTTTAATACATTTGTTTATATTAAAGCTTCATTATAAATGATCTTGTATTTACATTTCATTTCACCCCAGACCATTCAACACTAACTTATCTGCTTAGTGCCATCATGGAGCCTTCTGATGGCTCCATGGTCCCAATATCATGTACAATGACAGCTGTCTACTGCTAATATTGTTCACGTTGCTATCTATTCTTTCTTTTTTTTAAGAAATTTCTTGTTAATGATTTGAAGATTCAGGATTTTAATGTGCAACCCTAGGAGAGGGATGATTGCAAACATAGACATCCGCATTTAAAAGAAATCTACCTAGAACCTTCGGCAACTCAGGCTCCTTAGAAGTCATTATTCCTGTAAACTTTCCTATGTTATGTAATGTGCCGAAATTATCAATATTTTTTCCTGGCTAATTCATTTAAGGTCTGTCTAAATAATGAATTTACATTCTGTGCGCTGCAGAAACTTAGGGTTTTTCATGTCTACCAGTTTCGATATGAAGACTGTGTGAGCTGGTTCTGAATCTAGCAATCTTATTGTATGCCTTCCTATTTGGGTTTATTAGTAGATTGGGTTCTAACCTAGTCTTTTTTAAAAAGTTTATGAATTTCTGCAATGATGCCTTCTTGTTGTTTGGTGTATAGATTGACTTTTGCCATTTTGCAGATAATGTCAAAATTTTCAAGACTATTTTGACCTATTTGACACAAATATTCAATAGATCACTCACTTTGCTAAACCAACTATACTAGCATTGTACGAGAAAATCTTTTTGAATTTTAATTCATCCCTTTAATAATTCACTATCAGGCAACTTCTCCAATTTACCCCAATAATTTATCATTCTGATATATTGCCTAACATGTAGAGGAAATCTGCCTGTCTCACCATACACTGCCAGCGAAGATGTCTGCTTTCTTACCCCTAGCACATTCTTCAAGTATTACAATTGTAACTTTTTTAATCCATTATTCACAGGTTTTCCACATGACCATATTTCACTATTGCATTCTGTTATTGGCAAAATATGTGTCGAACATTTTCAGACTGAGTTGCGGGGTAATATATCCTAGCGACTGCCTGGAATCACCTTGTAGGGCAAAAATTGCTCGCTGAGCTTATTGTCCACTTCTTCGAGTTTTTCTGCACTGTAATAGATGTAACAAGCCGACTTTTCCCCGAATTTCATAACCTCAGTTTTCCCTACATTCACAATCAGATGCCATTGTTCACAAAAACTATGAAGAGAATTGATACTGTTGTGTAGGCATTTCATGGAGTCTGCCAGCATTACTATGTCATCAGCATACAATATATGGGTTAATGTGAGGTTGTCTATTGCTATGCCATCACATTTGTTTGGGTAATTTGGTCAGACAGGAATTCTTAAGAATTTTATCACCAATATTTTGCTGCATCAGTTTATAAAATAAGGCATTTCTATTAATGTATATATAATCTTTATTCATACACCATTGGTACAAAGTTTGAGTCATTTAATTATATCACATTTAAAAATTTACAATCGAAGAATTAATTAAATCATTGAAGGCAAAGAGTATTTAAAAGTTCAATAGTCTCATTTCTAGTATGAATTGAATCAAATAGTCCATCCCTCAAATTTGCCAATTCTGATATAGTATTGGAAGTCCTGCAATCATCCAATATATATATATATATAATATAGTCAAAAGCTTTAGTAAAATCGACAAAGCATAAAATAGGCTGAGTTGCGTTTTAATTGCTGATATCTAATTAAAGTATCTAATACAAAAACCCAATCAGAAGTACTAGCACCAGGAGTGAACCCAAACTGACAGGGATCATAAAGTTTTAGAGCTTCAGATAGAATCAAATATTTTAGCCATTACGACATTTATGGTAATGTTTCAGTAGTTGTCTGGATCACAGCGATCTCCTTTCTTGTGTAAGGCATTGATCAGTCCCTCAGACCTGTGTGAGGGGTATTCACCTTTTTCAAATATGTAATTGAACACAGCACAAAACGGTTTTATGAGCTTTTCACTAGCATACTTATAGAATTCCACAGGTATACCATCAAATGAGCGGTTATGTTCAAGAAATGTATCTATATTTAGCACAGCAAGAAGGCCTGCTGCAGTGACCATTGAGTGTTTTGCAGGGTCCCTGGAAACTGGTTTAAAGCAACTCACCAAAATTCTTACAAAACTAATCCAGCCTATATTGACCTATGGTCCTCCATTCAAGGTTGCTCAGTATTATACAGTGAACATGGGACTATTTTGTGGGGCCGGTGTAATACATTTGATTGTGCGTAGCGATAACGTAAATATAGTTCAGTGAAGCGCTCGCAATAATTATCAAGTGTACTTCTTGTACTTCAGTCTTGTATCTACGCCCTTTTGATTTTATCACACCATAGAGTAAATTAAAGATATTTAATATTCATGTTATTGACTATTTGAAAAAATATATAATTTTGAAGTTACTTGTCATTTAATTTTTTGCGCTGAGCTGATCCTGTGTGGTCGGCCACTGGGGTACGAATTCCCCGGACCAAACAGATTTTAATCAAACTATTGCAGTCTCAATTTTTTGTGTTATAAATCAAACCAGCACTGCTGAGTACACGTATAAATGAGAAACTGAAACATTATTGGTTAAACTGGGGGGGTCATACAATAGAGATGTGCTATGTACAATATTGCATTCTTTACTTTTGTGGGTGGGTGCCACTGGGTGGGCGGAGTAAGACTTTACGTCCTGTATTTCTGCACCTGATGGGCTAAGTAGGACAGGAAGGGCCATGGTGGATGACACAGCCATCCAACTTAAGAGTGGGGGGGGGGGGTGTTCTCACTGCCAAGGATAAAATCTACGTATGACCAAGGACGTGACAATTCGGCTTACTCTTTTAATCACGTATAAATTTTTCCCACGAACATACATTAGGCAGTCGTAGATCGCATGGCGGATATCCATCAATCGCTCTTCGATCGTCTGTCAAACGCTCGCCGAATGTCCTTTGCCAAGCATCCATCAAACATCCGTAAAGCACTCGTAGGCACTCGTAGATTGCTCATGCAAGTGACTCACTATGTTCACTATGTAATATTAATGGATCTCTCCAGGTGGCCTCACGCTAGCGATAAAATATATTTATCTTTGTGAGGTCTCCTTGCGAAACAAATGTTTATAAATGAAAATATGAAAATAAATTGTAAATATTTTTTTTTTGGCAAAATAAAAAGAATCTGAATCTGAATCTGAATCTGACTCAAGAGTAAATTAGGATTAGATAGGACTACGGACAGGCACGGAAGATGAGGGGCAGGTGACGGACGTCCGCCGAGCGTTTTACGAGCATTCTACGATGGCCACAGAGGTATGTAGAACATATTTATAACGTACTGAGAATGTCGGCGACTGACCCCGGGCCAGTTATGTAACTAAAATAAACAAATCACTCGTATAAACTACGTCAAAGTTTTAAACATGCTTAAAAATGTTTGCCCTCTCCGCGAATGGTCACGTATGATTTGGAGGGACTACAATCATGTTACGGATTAGCAGGAGTATCTGTAGAACCCTCGGTGAGTGAATCAGGTATGGTCAAGGATGAGAAAGAGTAAAAATATATTTCATACGTGGTCATACGTAGGTCGTTTCTGTGACAGTGTGAGCGCCCCTTTAGTCTCGACCAGGGAACTGTACCTGGGAACCAACGGTTAGAAGCTCAGCACATTACCACTGATTTAGGCTCCCAGCACCCCAACCCTCATTTACTGCTTTAAGAAATTTATTATTACCATGTCTCAGCTAGATGCTGTTTCATTGGATCAACAGTGACACAAGTATGTTTCTTTTAGATAAATGATAATGTTACTAGCCCAATCCACTATAATACATTTAACCCAAAATAATAAAGGCAGACACACATGATAGCGTGGATAGAAAATGCCTTTTATTGGCAGCATACATATATCAAAACATATACACAAAGATATTGCTCTTGTGGACACCCACACAAAAATAGCAAATATCTTACATAAATTAGGTAACACTTTAATTATACATTAGAGAACATTTGTTATTCTTTTACTTATGTTTAGAATTAGACTTAATCCATATTTTTATATAATTAAAGATAACGAGCTACCCTAGAACATTAGGGTTAGACCAACAAAAAACAAATACTTATGCTAAAACTTATAGCAAAGTACTTACATTTATACAGCGCATCCTGAAATAAGACCATACACATGGCTAATTTAGAAATGGTGAACCAAGAAAATTTTGAATGATAAATAGAAATAAGAAAAGGAAATGATAAAAAAAAAGGGGGATGGCCGGTTGGGAAAATGAAAGGCTGAAGACGAATGCCGAGGAGGGCTAAGCAGCTCGGTTTTATTAGGATGAAAGGGATTACAATGAAGTGGACTATGATTGGTAGTTGGATGACCAGCAGCGCCAGGAAACAGATGCGAGAATTATTGATTAACTAAATTTATATTAATAAATGATATTTAATATCTATACAAACTGTTAGTATTCCCAACCATAAGAAAACATGTACTTGTAAATAAACACTGAAACTAAAACCCAATGTGTGCTATACAATTATATGTGAGACATGAAAATATGCACACCCGAAAATTTCAATGTACAACAAGGCCAAAGGCTGAGTTTTACATACAATTTGAGGGTGCACATATCTCATGTCTCACAATGTAACCCAATGAGTAAATGTTTCGTACCAATGCTCATATTTATATTAAATCAGCCAAAGTAGGTACCTTTTTGAGTGTTTTTAGTTTTGTTTTTTCATAATTTACTATACATGATAGCACACCGTCTACATTCGTCTAAATAATTCGTATCAGTCATACAATGACACAGATTGTCATCTCATCTTTCAAAATTACTTGGCATTTTAAGAATCGGACGAAAATTTACTAAGTTATAAAATAAAATGAACAAGTAAGTCAGATCGCTGAGAATTGCCTGCACTGGCTGCCTTCATGATAACGCACGCGACGTTGCCACGCCTACTTTCTTGCTGCCTACTAATCCCAGCGCCGCATGGCTGATATACAACAGCTAAGCATTGTATATAGGCTTTATACAACAACGTACGTAATGCTAAATTGCATTGGTGAGTTGGTACAATTTCTAATATCATTATCAAACACCAGAGGGCACATGGCGCTTTACATGTTTTCAAGTGGTTCCCCTGGTGACTAGTACATAAACTACATTTCCTTACTTGATCAATTAAATGGGCCACATCAGACGTGTGACAGTTTTCAAAAGTTAGATTGAATTTGACGAACTTTGACCTCAGAGATGTTCAAAGTTCCTTGGACAGAAATGTCTATAATATAAGGCTGTTGTTTAACTTAAATAACCATGGATTTCGGAATTGTACTGTGTATTCATATGAATTAAAGGTCAGCAAAAAAGAGAAACCTTTAATTGTAGCCACCCTGATAGGAATGTGTGTCTATGCTAACAACTTGTTTCTATGGTCAACGTTTTGAATGAGTAAAAATCTCATTACTTAGGACTAAATATCTCAGCAAAATCAGACCAGTTGTGGAGTATAGTATGCATGCCTGCAAGTGTGACCCATTGGTGTGACATTAAGGTCGGTGTCTATGCTGCTATAAGGAAAAGCATCCATCCATGAGGCAAATATGTAATGTTGTGGACTCCATTTTTAAAAGTACAGACTCATAAAATGTTGGTGCCTAGATGTTTATTACATGGTCACATACAACATTTGACAATTGGTAATTAATATGTAAACATTTATGCAATTAGAGAATATGCAATTAGCATGTATATTATAATGTGCTATTTTAATGTGAAATTGTGCAATTAAAGTCCAAACCAAATAGAAGGAATAGTTATTTAGGGAGTTGTTTTGTAAAAACAGTCATCAGGTTGAATTTTGTGTTTATATCAGGTTAGTGCTCTGTAATATGCTATTTGTTGGTCCAGGGTATCCACCAGGGCACCAGCCTGCGAACCTGTGATTTGAACGCAGTTTGCCACTGTAAATCCGGAAAAAACTTCCTGGCCATGCTCCAGTTATAGTCTGAATGCTGCATATTATTGTATGTATCATCCATTATCAATGTCTTTGGTAAATAAATTCCAGTAATGCAAATGCAAAGCAAGGAATGAGATTCAGAGAGAGATGTGAATGCTTAGCAAGCTAAGAGAAGACTGGAGTCTGACAGGAAGAGCTGGGTATAAAGACAAGGTTAACTAGAAAACTTGTAATTGGCAAGCCAATTACCAGGAAAAGGCTATGCCACTTTTACGCAATAGTGAAGTGCATGGAATTATTGACATGGCAACGGATGAATTGTCTTTGCAGTTTACAGGGTATTCAATTGAATACAGCAAGCGAATTATTTGTGAAGAAGCGGTGTATTCAAGTCCATGGTCATTGCATACAATGCAGTTATCACTTTATTGTATCTGTAATAATGATTTGTGAAGTGGCTTTAATGAGTTAAAGGTGTGTAATTTATGAGATTTACGTACCATGTAAATTTGGTTAAAGTCACTGGGCAGCCATATTGGTTTCTTCTTGCTAGCCACTTCCTGTATGGCCAGGAAGCGTTCTGGTCTCTTGACCAGCAGCTAGCCAATCAGGGGGCACTTCCTTGCCCCTAATCCTGGGAGCTTATATAAGCGGACTCTCCCGCTCAAATTCAATCGTCTCATCAGATTCAGTTCTGAATCATCTCTTCATCTCGTTCGTCTGCACTTCACTTCACTTCACTTCACGGAGAGCTAATCCTGACAGTTTTGAATTGAGCCAGCTGATCCAGCACACCTCAACTAAGCCGGATATCTTCTGTGGACTTCTGTGAATGCTGATTGTTCACGCCTAGGTGCGACCAACACCCACATACGCATTTAACGAAATTTTGCGTTCTACGACGCCAAATTCATCAAGCTAACGAATTTCGTTAGTATATGAAGTAAGCATACCTTTCTGACATTGTACATCTTGATAAGTTAATCATGACCGGTAGAAACGCTCGTACATGTACGGCCTGTGGGCGGTCCGCCCGTGGTCATCATGGCAGAATGGGTCGCTATTGCGAAATTGCCATGCCATCCGGTCATTTTGATTGCTTGTCAGACGATTTAGAGGATGTAAATTTGGGTGATGTCCAGAACGAGAGAGAAGAAGTAAGAGACGATTTACAGGGGGGGACAGAGCAGCCGGTAAATTTGCTAGGTGCCACAAAATCATACAGCAACGTTCTTCAGCAGCAAATTACCGGTCAGTTTAGCCTGCCTCCTCCAATTGACGACGGGCGGGACAGAGTCCCACCCAACAGGTCGTCGGCACCAGTAGTACCAGAAAATCATGTTCCGACAAGTCAGCGTTTTATTGATACACATTCCAAAATGGCGGACGTAAGCCAGTTCGGGGCAGTAGGAGGTTTATTGCCGATGTATGAGGCGTATGTTCCAGCAGAGTACAATCGTCACGAAATGGGATACGCCCGAGAAAACGCCCCTCTTCATCATGAGCCGTACAACCGAGGAAACGGCCCCCCTCGTCTCGAAAGAGAATACGCCCAAGGCGACATACCACAGCGTCAAGAGACTGCATACGCACGAGCGAACAACCCCCCTCGTCAAGCGATGGAATCCGCCCAAGTGAACCCAACCCCCCCACGAGCGAACGGCCCCCCTCTTCTTTTTACGGAGCCCTCAAGAATGAACACTCCTCCTCGTCGTGAGGTTGGCTACGCCCGAGCGAACGGACCTGGTGCGCTCGAGCATAACATTATGTTTCATCGAAGTGATGCGTTGCATGGCCCTGTTACACCTGGGCGCAACGGAGGTGCTTATGGACAGATGCCAGCTCGCCAGCAATTACCAGGCCACGCTGTACCATTAGATCGGCAAGTGCGTCATGGACTTATGAGTGTAAATGTAAACAATCGTTCAGATGTATGGCCTGGATATCACGGCCAGCATATTGATTATACTGTTGTTGGCACTGAACATGTACCTACAAGATCTGCAGAATCAGCTGTTAATGGTGAGTTCATTGACCTCATTGACTTCGTTAACAGCAGTATATCTGTCTCAGAGACTGATGAATTTAAAACATTTATTGATGAGTGTGGCAATGTAAACTTTAAGTATCAAAGAAATAAGAAAGCTATTACCAGTGCATTTCGATGGTTAGAAGCCTGGGGCTCTTACCAGTTAATTGTTTGCAGGATGTACAGTTACAATGTCTTGCACCATATGATTTCTTACCAAATTTTCATATTATCCCTATTTGCTAAATACAAGTTGCCTTACGTCATAACTTATGACATAAGGCACCGTCAAATATTGGGTAGAAGGAGATCTTTTGAATTTTCTAGACTTAATCAGGAGCTCTTTGTTACAACTTTTGATGCCAATGCCATTCGCAGTGTAAATCGCTGCACCAAGTGTTCTGCAGTTGACCATGCCACAGGTGACTGCCCCTTTCGTGGCACTGGGCAGACTGCAAATCTGCCCCGAGCCAAAAATTCAGATCAATCCAGTGAAATCTGCCTACTCTTCCAGCAAGGGTTATGTAAGCCCAGCAGAAAATGTAGAAGAAAGCATGTCTGTATGGGCTGTGGAGGCAAAGAAGGGTTCAGGGATTGTGCAAAATGCAGTAAATCAAAAAACTAAGCCAGCAAGTTTTTTTACAAAATCCTACTGGCAAAGAATGTTGCCCTTAGTTTATTCTAAACAAGAGGCAGCTAATTTGTTTGAACAACTCTGCAATGGAGTTCGTATAGGTAGGTCAGCTGCAACCATGACTGTATCATCTCCTAATTGGCCTTCTGCATTAGAACATGGTCCTGCAGTGTCAGAAGTCATTTCAAATGATTTAAAGATGGGTAGGCTATACGGTCCTTTTGCCGATCCCCCATATGAACATTTCATTGTATCACCTTTAGGAGCCTTTCTCAAGCGAGATAAGTCCAAAGTTAGAGTAATACATGACCTCTCCTTTCCATCAATGGGTTCAGTAAATGGTGACATAGATCCAGCAGATTATTCGCTTCATTATTCATCAGTAGATGATGCTGCCCGATTTTGTAATGAATTTGAGGGAGCATTTATGGCAAAAATTGACCTTAAAGATGCCTACAAGCATGTGCCTGTCCATCCTAGTGATTGGCATATGCTGGGTTTCCAGTGGGCAATGATTAATGAGCCAGTGTACATTTATTATTCCAAGGTTCTTAACTTTGGTTTAAGGTCTGCTCCTGCCTTATTTGATCAATTTGCGCAGGCATTGCAGGAATTTATGTGGTACAAAGGTGCCACCAAGCGAATAGTTCGTTATGTTGATGATTTTCTAATTGTAGAGGGATCTAAAAGTGAATGTGCCAGGAGTCTTCAGGTTGCTTTAACTACATCCACAGACTCAGGTTTCACAGTTCAGCATTCAAAGGTCACTCCTCCTGCCAAGGTCATAGAATTTTTAGGCATTATTATAGATTCTCAAATGGGTGAGTTACGTATATCTGAGGATAGAATAGTGGAGGTCAAAGGTATATTGGCTGGTTGGTTAGACAAACGAGTAGGTACAAAGAGGTCATTGTTAAGCCTAATAGGCAAGTTAGCCTTTGCCGCTCGAGTTGTACGGACCGGCAGAGCCTTTCTCGGCAGGCTCATAGCCCTCTCAAAAAAGGCTAAATATTTGCACTACAAAGTGCGTTTGTCCAGGCAAGCAAGAGCGGACATATTATGGTGGCATAAGTGTCTAGTTAGCCACAATGGTACTTGCCTGTACAATGTGGACTGGTCCACAGGCCAGGTTATACATGTCTATACTGATGCCAGTAATATAGGATTTGGTGGCCTATGTAGAGGCGAGTGGTTCGCCCATCTGTATAAGGGACAAAGTGAATCCCTCGCAACAATGTCCATTAACTGGCGAGAACTTCACGCAGCCATTAAAGCAATGGCATCATGGGCCCCAGACCTGGCCGGCGAAAAGATTATTTTTCACATTGATAATATGGCGGTCTGTGGCATTTTAAACAAACTTTATACAGCTGTAGAGGAGCTGATGGAGCTCGTTAGGCATTGGTGCCTACTATTGGAACGTCACAGTCTGTTGGTTGCCATTGTTTACATTTCTACCACAGACAATATCGAAGCCAATCACCTCAGTAGAGACAAGATCGAAAAGTTTTTTGAGGTTACTGGCTTATCTCCAGCTGGCAGAATTTGGCCAGCCACTGTCCCTTATTTCAACTCAGCCATTTAGCTTTATCCTTATTCCTTCATTTTATATTTCAGAGTTGGACCGGCGAGTCCATGACCTTGTGTCTACAGGTCTAGCCTTTAATTCAAGGCGCTCATATTCCACTGCTGTTACAAGGTACATCAGATTTTGTCAAATATATGCTATATATCCTCTATTTTTTGATGAGCATAATGCACTTCGTTTTATCGCATATCTTGATTCTTTAACTTTGCTAGTTAGAACCATTAAAGTCTATTTGTCAGGAGTAAGGGCTTGGTTGATATCACAAGGTCAATCACCCCCATTCATTTACACTGTAAGAGTCAAGTGGGCGCTCAGATCACTCGAGCGTAGCCATCCAGAGCCGCGTCGGGCTACTCCGGTATCTTATTCTTTGTTGGCTCTCATACAATCATCCCTGTATTATTCCTTTGATAATCTTATGATTTTTGCTGCTATGACTCTAGGGTATTTCGCTTGTCTACGAGCAGGGGAGTATTGCTATAACCCTTCGGTTTCTCCTCCTCTGCTTGCTTCATATATATCTTTTCACGTGGCTTCCACGCCATACTTTTCTATCAAAGTAAAGTCATCCAAAACTTCGCTAAAAGGTTTTAGCGTCATAGTAGGATGTACCAGAGCAGACGTCTGTGCTCATTGCACTATGCAATTCTACCTGCATGTACGGCCCTTTCCACAATCGGCCCCTTTATTCTTACATCAGTCTGGTCAACCTTTGACCCATAGGACTTTATCTGCTGGGATCAAAGCAGTTTGCTCTCGCCTAGGCCTTGATCCTCAGTCTTTTACACCACATTCATTGCGAGCAGGGTCTGCCACTGACGCAGCTGCAGCAAATTTGCCAGATACAGTCATCCAGCGACTTGGCCGCTGGCGTTCGCACGCATACAGTACGTATGTCAGACCTTCCCTGGATGACATGGCATCCATTGCTCATCAGCTGGCTCATTCTCTCCGCCCGCTTTAGCTCTCCCTCACATCACTTTCACTAACCCACCATTACTTTCACCTTTTTTAGTCGCCTAACTCCTCTTGCTTTTTGGGAAATACGCTTTGCTGTATCTTGGCTGTCTACAAAAGCAAGCTGTATATATATGTTTTGTGTTTCATCTGTCTCTGTGTTGTCTGTCGTCTATCTGTGTCCATCCATTTCTTGTTTAGCCAATAAACGGCAATGTGTCCAAACGTAATCAAGCTGACTTGTGTTTGTTAAATGAGATTTACATACCATGTAAATTTGGTTAAAGTCACTGGGCAGCCATATTGGTTTCTTCTTGCTAGCCACTTCCTGTATGGCCAGGAAGCGTTCTGGTCTCTTGACCAGCAGCTAGCCAATCAGGGGGCACTTCCTTGCCCCTAATCCTGGGAGCTTATATAAGCGGACTCTCCCGCTCAAATTCAATCGTCTCATCAGATTCAGTTCTCCCACCCACCCATCCCTATTTTTATAGGATTATCTTCACTAATTCTTATATAGTTTTTTCATTCATTGTGACTGTACAAATTCCTAGATTTATACTGTGTTGCATCATTACCCTTGCTTTATTGCACATTCAATATTATGTGCTTGTTCAATTGGTACTTAAAAAATGTATAAACTTAAGTTCCAATCAATGTCAAAACATTTAAAAAAAAAACCATTATGTATGAATTCAAAAAAAGTTAATAATTGCCAACCATTGTTGGGAAGCCAGATATGTCTATTATAATTTTAGAAACATGCATTTATGGTATGTCATAACACCCATTGCTTTGGGCTGTCTACAAAAGCAAGCTGTATATATATGTTTTGTGTTTCATCTGTCTCTGTGTTGTCTGTCGTCTATCTGTGTCCATCCATTTCTTGTTTAGCCAATAAACGGCAATGTGTCCAAACGTAATCAAGCTGACTTGTGTTTGTTAAGTATTATGACCATTTGTTATGGGCCCACACAAACAGCAGAAATAAAAAAAATAGCCCAATACAATGCCTTCTTTGACTGCAGGGAGCTTGAAATACTAGCAGCTAATTTTCATGTATTCTTACTGGTCAGACCTGGCAAATAATGGTGCAAATAGAATCTATAATGTTGGCAACATGCCAAGTGGTTGATAAGTATTGCATAACATTGAATAATGACGTGGTCTGTTCTCAACACTGCTCAGTAGAATGCATGTGGGGATATATACTAACTATATGAGTAATGCAGTGCCTGTACCCTACCCCCTGTCTTTTTGTATAATTGTGTTTGTCTGTCCAGTTAACCAAAAAACCAAGATAGCCATCTTGTGGAACAGGGCCTAAGGTATTTTTCAGTACCAAGCATGTCTCTGTAACTTCAGTATTAGCCGACTAAAGTCGTCCCAAAGTTAATGTATGGGAAAATTTAGGGTTCTTCTAATTTTTACAGATCTTTCTTTATAAGGCAACACTTTAATATTTTGATGATGCATTCAGCTTGGTCCAAAGTACATGCCATAATTATAAGAAGAAAATCATAAGAATAGTTTCTGAGAAAAAAAATGAAAACAAAATAAATGCAAAAAGTGATCTTTCATTTGAGGAATTTTTGCTAAGTTTATTAATGGGCCTATGTTTCTGTAAGTAAGCACTGCACTGCTCATTGATATTGCCTTTGACTTGGTATAATAGCAACTGCTATGACTGCTACAGTTTTCCACCTTTAGAGTCCCAATCGAAAAAAATTGTATGATTTAGCACATTTAAAAATACACAGAATATGGCATTGCTAAAAAAATCTAATAAACCAGCAGACTATAGGCCTACATAAGAGAGATTTTTGGCAATTTTTTCAAGTCAATGGGATAAGCCATTAGTTTATTATGAATTATTTTCATCCGAAAAATGTAAACTTTGCAAATTTCTGTGACCTTGAGGATTTGTTCAAGGACACTTAAATTAGGTCAAATGATAGTTCTATCCTAGGCCTACCTGCTGAATTTTTTTCAAGCCAATCAGAGAAAGTGAGGTGCGGAGAATAGTGAATAATAATAATATTTACAAAAACAATAGTCTATGCCAATGGGATTGGCATAGCCTAATTAGGGGTTTAAAACAAAGGGGCCACAGAGGCCAGCAAGAAGCAATTAAGTCATATATGTATAAATTGCAAAGGGTATAAATGAATGATGGCACAGGCAATAAACCCCAGCTGCACCTAAAGTCCGTCCATTTAACCCACCTCTGAAATCAGAGGGGTAGCAAATCCTTATTATCTCATCATTACGTCTTTTTCTAGTAGCTGATTTTATATAGACTAACCAAGATTAAAACCAGTAGCTAAACTCAACAATTTTCATTTAAGTGACATGCAAAGAAGTACATGTACAATTGCCCGGCCTAACAAGCCTATATGTCACTGGTGGCATAAAAAAAATCATATTTCTGCTCTAATTAAGTTACATACACGTATATATAGATAGTTATAATAAAGTAATAATATAATCAAATTTATATGTTACAAGGTCCAAAATCCCACAGAAAACCACAAAAACATCACAAAGGTGAAGTAAAATAAATAAATAAAATAGAATAATAAAATAGCATTGATACACAACTATGAACATTTCGTTTTATATAGTCTCTAGTGGTTTGTGTTTTTTGATCATACATTATCTATACTTTATCAATTTATTATCAAGATTACAATGACGTATAAAGTGCATCTGAGGGGGTTTGTTTTTATTTTTATTTTTTTCAAAGACTGTACATTTTATTTTATTGATACAATGCAATACAATACAATACAATACAAAACATGGAAATGTTTTTCCACTAACTGGGATATCTATCTTCATATGGATACAGTCACAAAGATAAAGACAGATTACTTTCCATAACCAATTCTGAATTAGAAAACGTGTCAATGTGGTTCAATAATAATTAATTGTCCATTAATACAGATAAAACAAAAATTATGCTATTTCAAAAGTCATAAATTTCAAGCTATATTCCACGTATAAGATATGTTTAAACAGCAAAGAAATACTTTATACCCAAAATGTTAAGGTTCTTGGTGTATTAATCCAGCCAGACTTTTCATGGGAGACACATTGTAATAGTTAAGCAAATCGAATGTCGCAAACTCGTGCAGTTTTATCGAAATTGAAAACAATTCTTTCGAAGAAGGCTATGTTATTAATATACAATTCACTGGTTGAGATACATCTTAACTATGGTATTCTCGCATATGGAAATACAACAAAGAAAGCATTGAAACGTATGACTTTAATTCAAAAGCGGGCCATAAGAACAATATCTAAGTATAATAGCCATACTGAACCATTGTTTAAGGAACTGAAAATTTGGAAAAAGCTACATAGCCAATTACCTATCCATTATCACACCTCTCAGCTCAAGACTCAAGACTCTTTATTTCCTGCACAATACATATTTCATAAACAATTATTATTATTCAACAAACATATTGATCTAGTATAAAAATAAAAAAATTCACAAATGTACATATTATGTATGGGCAGATCAGGAGAGCACTCTAAGAAACCGGAGGAAACGCTAGCGAGTGCCCACCTGGGTTCCAGAGAGACCTCAGCAAATGATTATGTGATCATGGTAATGATAAGTTATTTTAGGTATGATAAACCCTTTCTGGTGAACCATTGAAGACAATGATGATAGTTATAATGCCTCAGCAACATTTGCATTGTTATCTTAAGGTAAAAATGACGAATCCAGCCATTCCCCTCAACAGACCTGACTAATGATAATCATACCAGACCAATAAGGACTAACTTAGGAAAACAGTCACTGAATTGTATTGCAAGCCCAATATGGAACTCATAGTCATGTACCAAGCAATGTTAGTTCAGGAACTAATCCCTAGAGGGCATGCATGAATGTTAAGTTCAGTTAATAAGCTCTAGGAGAAAGGTTAGTTCATTGATGATCCCTAGAAGGAAGGTTACTGAGTGCTGAGCTAACACACAGTGCAGTATGTACCCTCAAATAGACCAGAATCGATTTAAATAGCTGAAGGAGGCCTTGGGGGAATAAAAATATAAATAAGATGAATTAAGTGAACAAAGACCGAGGGAATAATACAGAGAGAGAGTACATCAAAGCAGATAGCCTAAGCAAATAGGCAGATAGGCCAGAATAGTGGTCAAACACTGTATGTATGATGATGTGAAGCAAGAAAGACTCAAACTGGTTCTGGTGTTCCCTTATTCCCATGACACTTCAAGGGACACAGCCTGACTTCGGCGGTCAACAGGTCCACCCGGACCTCATCACAGAAGCGAGCAACAACCCGTTTTCTATTCCATGTGAACAAATAGCGTAGAAAGCTAAATACTTTACACTTCCTTCTGAAATTAAACTTCAACAAAATTTAACAATCAAGACTTTCTGAAACAATAAAGAATTACCTATTGTCTTTCTACTCAGATCAGTGTACACTAAGGAACTGCTACATCTGTAAAAATTAGTAAACATGCTGATTAGTATAGATATATATGTGATGCATGTTAAATGCATTGAGTTGTTCATGGCTCTATGCGCGCCAGTTTAATTTTGGATTTTTATGTCTATTGTCTATCCTGTGTTATCCCTATAAATAACACCATTTTTACCCTGAATTTAACTCCTTATTTAGTTATTTTTTTAATAATTTCATTTATTCTGTTATAATTATCATACTTGTTCTCCATTTTCTTTTGAGTGACATTGAAATTATAACCTATAACTGTGTTTTATAATTGATAGTTATGATTAAAATTGTATTTATAATGTGAGTGTGTATGGTTTTTCAAGAACTTGGCTTTTATGTATATATATATATATATAATCTTTAATTTAAAATTTAAAGCACTAATGTCAAATAAAGAACCTGAAATGATATATGCTCTTGGTAATTTCCTAAATAAAGTAATGTAGACTTTAATTACAACTGGGCTCCTCCGATATGACACTCCCTGACATGACTGTCAACACAAATTAGAAGAGCCAAATGCCAGGGTCAGCGCAATGTTGCCTGGTACTTTTTTTTTTTTATACATGTGAACATTCTTATCTTTTTGTGTTAATTTGAATCTTATTGTGATATTATGATCAGTATTTGTGTATATTTTTGTAAAATTTTAATCTAATATTGATATTGTAATCAGTATTTGTGATTTGATCTGTGACTTTATTTGCTATCTTTTATGTACTTATATATATATATATATATATTATTTCGCCTTAATACTGAATGTTTAAGAGCAGGACTCTGTCCAGAAAACATCAAATTGTGGCAACTGGGACCTTAAATCTTAAGCTGTATATTATGTATAAAATAATGAGAACTTGTACATCAGATATTTGTAGATGTAGTTTTAGACAGACGTAGTGAGTAGATATGTGACATATGTATCTTTTCTGATATGAAAAAGTGTCAATAAAAGCTATATATATATTTAATCATACACACAAATGGTGTACTTAATAGGATACAATGTAGAAGAAAAAAAATCAATTATCAACACACCTGTGACAGATTTGATAGTTTTGTTTGTGCTCTTGTTTAGGTATATCAAATTGTGTGTGCTGTGTAATGTGTAAGTATGTATGTATGTGACTTTGCCAAGTAAACTTTCACGTATAAATCATTTTAAATTTCAGTATTGCTTACATACTTGACAAAGTGCTCCTGAACAAACTTCGGGGGGGGGGGGGGGGTTAAAAAAAAGTTACCAAAGATTTTATATATATTTGACAAGTATTCTTCAAAATTCATAAACAATGTGTGTTAATGTAGCAGGGTGTTGCAAACTAGTATTTTCTAACTAGGGCCATTTCGAATGGAAAACGCATGGAAAATGCATGGAAAACATTTGGCCATGTAGGTAGAATAGCATTGTGGCCCGTACAACAGATAGTTGGATGCAAGCACGAGAGCCAACCAAATAAAGGAGAATCCCGTGGGAACCAAAAGGACACAAAAGGGGTATTAACTTAAAAGGTAGGGTAAAGAAGAGACACAGACAGGGGTTAATAATGAACATTTCTATACCAGCCATCATCGGGCTTATAACGAAACATCGTAAATGTCCTCCTCAAGAAACTTTCATGAAGAAATTTGATCAGCTGGAGTTTTTTATCAGTTAATTTACCATTAAAAGTGCCAATTTCTGTTCTAAATTTACAGTTTGAAAATAATGAATTTGTTCAACATAATTGAAAATCCATTTTCTGATGTGTAGGCTTCATATACACTGCAGCTGTCTTACATACACTGCAACTGTCTTACATACACTGCAACTGTCTTACATACACTGCAGCTGTCTTACATACACTGCAACTGTCTTACATACACTGCAGCTGTCTTACATACACTGCAACTGTCTTACATACACTGCAGCTGTCTTACATACACCGCAACTGTCTTACATACACTGCAGCTGTCTTACATACACTGCAGCTGTCTTACATACACTGCAACTGTCTTACATGCACCGCAACTGTCTTACATACACTGCAGCTGTCTTACATACACTGCAGCTGTCTTACATACACTGCAACTGTCTTACATACACTGCAGCTGTCTTACATACACTGCAGCTGTCTTACATACACTGCAACTGTCTTACATACACTGCAACTGTCTTACATATACCGCAACTGTCTTACATACACTGCAGCTGTCTTACATACACCGCAACTGTCTTACATACACTGCAGCTGTCTTACATACACTGCAGCTGTCTTACATACACTGCAACTGTCTTACATACACCGCAACTGTCTTACATACACCGCAGATGTCTTACATACACTGCAGCTGTCTTACATACACTGCAACTGTCTTACATACACTGCAGCTGTCTTAAATACACTGCAGCTGTCTTACATACACTGCAACTGTCTTACATACACCGCAACTGTCTTACATACACTGCAGCTGTCTTACATACACTGCAGCTGTCTTACATACACTGCAACTGTCTTACATACACTGCAGCTGTCTTACATACACTGCAACTGTCTTACATACACTGCAGCTGTCTTACATACACTGCAACTGTCTTACATACACTGCAGCTGTCTTACATACACTGCAGCTGTCTTACATACACCGCAACTGTCTTACATACACTGCAACTGTCTTACATACACCGCAACTGTCTTACATACACTGCAGCTGTCTTACATACACCGCAACTGTCTTACATACACTGCAGCTGTCTTACATACACTGCAGCTGTCTTACATACACTGCAACTGTCTTACATACACTGCAACTGTCTTACATACACTGCAACTGTCTTACATATACCGCAACTGTCTTACATACACTGCAGCTGTCTTACATAAACCGCAACTGTCTTACATACACTGCAGCTGTCTTACATATACCGCAACTGTCTTACATACACTGCAGCTGTCTTACATACACTGCAGCTGTCTTACATACACTGCAGCTGTCTTACATACACTGCAACTGTCTTACACACACCGCAACTGTCTTACATACACTGCAACTGTCTTACATATACCGCAACTGTCTTACATACACTGCAGCTGTCTTACATAAACTGCAACTGTCTTACATACACTGCAGCTGTCTTACATACACCGCAACTGTCTTACACACACTGCAGCTGTCTTACATAAACTGCAACTGTCTTACATACACTGCAGCTGTCTTACATACACCGCAACTGTCTTACACACACTGCAGCTGTCTTACATACACTGCAGCTGTCTTACATACACTGCAGCTGTCTTACATACACTGCAACTGTCTTACACACACTGCAGCTGTCTTACATACACTGCAACTGTCTTACATACACTGCAGCTGTCTTACATACACCACAACTGTCTTACATACACTGCAGCTGTCTTACATACACTGCAGCTGTCTTACATACACCGCAACTGTCTTACATACACTGCAGCTGTCTTACATACGCTGCAACTGTCTTACATACACTGCAACTGTCTTACATACACCGCAGCTGTCTTACATACACTGCAGCTGTCTTACATACACTGCAACTGTCTTACATACACTGCAGCTGTCTTACATACACTGCAGCTGTCTTACATACACTGCAGCTGTCTTACATACACTGCAACTGTCTTACATACACTGCAGCTGTCTTACATACACCGCAACTGTCTTAAATACACTGCAACTGTCTTACATACACTGCAGCTGTCTTACATACACCGCAACTGCCTTACATACACTGCAACTGTCTTACATACACCGCAGCTGTCTTACATACACTGCAGCTGTCTTACATACACTGCAGCTGTCTTACATATACTGCAGCTGTCTTACATACACTGCAGCTGTCTTACATACACTGCAACTGTCTTACATACACTGCAGCTGTCTTACATACACTGCAACTGTCTTACATACACTGCAACTGTCTTACATACACTGCAGCTGTCTTACATACACCGCAACTGTCTTACATACACTGCAGCTGTCTTACATACACTGCAACTGTCTTACATACACTGCAGCTGTCTTACATACACTGCAGCTGTCTTACATACAACAGCTGTCTTACATACACTGCAGCTGTCATACATACACTGCAACTGTCTTACATACACTGCAACTGTCTTACATACACTGCAACTGTCTTACATACACTGCAGCTGTCTTACAAACACCGCAACTGTCTTACATACACCGCAACTGTCTGACATACACTGCAGCTGTCTTACATACACTGCAGCTGTCTTACATACACTGCAACTGTCTTACACACACTGCAGCTGTCTTACATACACCGCAACTGTCTTAAATACACTGCAGCTGTCTTACATACACTGCAACTGTCTTACATACACTGCAACTGTCTTACATACACCGCAACTGTCTTACATACACTGCAGCTGTCTTACATACACTGCAACTGTCTTACATACACTGCAGCTGTCTTACATACACTGC
The DNA here is from genome assembly GCA_932294295.1 of Alitta virens. Classification (NCBI taxonomy): domain Eukaryota; kingdom Metazoa; phylum Annelida; class Polychaeta; order Phyllodocida; family Nereididae; genus Alitta; species Alitta virens. The sequence goes on from OW028580.1 coordinate 34,711,971, forward strand.
AACTGTCTTACATACACTGCAACTGTCTTACATACACTGCAACTGTCTTGCATACACTGCAACTGTCTTACATACACTGCAGCTGTCTTACATACACTGCAGCTGTCTTACATACACTGCAACTGTCTTACATACACTGCCGCTGTCTTACATACACTGCAGCTGTCTTACATACACTGCAGCTGTCTTACATACACCGCAACTGTCTTACATACACTGCAGCTGTCTTACATACACTGCAACTGTCTTACATACACTGCAACTGTCTTACATACACTGCAACTGTCTTACATACACTGCAGCTGTCTTACATACACTGCAGCTGTCTTACATACACTGCAACTGTCTTACATACACTGCAGCTGTCTTACATACACTGCAGCTGTCTTACATACACCGCAACTGTCTTACATACACTGCAGCTGTCTTACATACACTGCAACTGTCTTACATACACTGCAGCTGTCTTACATACACTGCAGCTGTCTTACATACACTGCAGCTGTCTTACATACACTGCAACTGTCTTAAATACACTGCAGCTGTCTTACATACACCGCAGCTGTCTTACATACACTGCAACTGTCTTACATACCCTGCAGCTGTCTTACATACACTGCAGCTGTCTTACATACACTGCAGCTGTCTTACATACACCGCAACTGTCTTACATACACTGCAGCTGTCTTACATACACTGCAACTGTCTTACATACACTGCAGCTGTCTTACATACACTGCAGCTGTCTTACATACAACAGCTGTCTTACATACACTGCAGCTGTCATACATACACTGCAACTGTCTTACATACACTGCAACTGTCTTACATACACTGCAACTGTCTTACATACACTGCAGCTGTCTTACATACACTGCAGCTGTCTTACATACACTGCAACTGTCTTACATACACCGCAACTGTCTTACATACACTGCAGCTGTCTTACATACACCGCAACTGTCTTACATACACTGCAACTGTCTTACGTACACTGCAGCTGTCTTACATACACTGCAACTGTCTTACATACACTGCAACTGTCTTACATACACTGCAGCTGTCTTACATACACTGCAGTTGTCTTACATACACTGCAACTGTCTTACATACACTGCAGCTGTCTTACATACACTGCAGCTGTCTTACATACACTGCAACTGTCTTACACACACTGCAGCTGTCTTACATACACCGCAACTGTCTTAAATACACTGCAGCTGTCTTACATACACCGCAGCTGTCTTACATACACTGCAACTGTCTTACATACACTGCAGCTGTCTTACATACACCGCAACTGTCTTACATACACTGCAGCTGTCTTACATACACTGCAACTGTCTTACATACACTGCAGCTGTCTTACATACACTGCAGCTGTCTTACATACACTGCAGCTGTCATACATACACTGCAACTGTCTTACATACACTGCAACTGTCTTACATACACTGCAACTGTCTTACATGCACTGCAACTGTCTTACATACACTGCAGCTGTCTTACATACACTGCAGCTGTCTTACATACACTGATGCAATACAGCGAACACTCTAGTCATCCAACATACCCATATCCTGGATGATAATGAAGCATTCTGATAGGCTCACAGCAGAGTAAAGAATATATATTAAAGATAGTCTGATTACATGGAGAAAAGACTGAAGTCAAATATACACATATATGTAAATTATTTGACATAAAAGATGAATAGTGAAATTCAAGAGCTGCACATTAGGTCTTCGCTGGTCAACATCAAGCAATAAATAAGACAACAATTTAGTTTTGTTATGGTTTTAAAACATGAAAACACTTTCAACCGAATTTTAAATAATCACATAAATGGTTTACTGTTAACTATTTGTAAAATCTTTCTGGTTATAATTTTGCAAGCATTTTTGGAAAAATTATTCAGTCCACATTTATCTCCCGAATTTCAGGAATATCCCTTGCACTTGAAGTACAAATTACAAGTGCCTGAAATATGGTTCATTGCCTTAAATACAAAGCTGTATTGAAAATTTTACACAGTGCATACTTTGTGAATACGAAGCATCAATATATATACATGTGTGTGTGTGTGTGTGTGTGTGTGTGTGTGTGTGTGTGCGTGCGTGTGTGCATGCGTGTGTGTGTGCGTGTGGTAAGATATTAAATTGCCTAATTCAGTGTTCAATTCTTTTAATTTGTTTTAACCGGCACTTCTTTGGACACGGATATCTGAGTGACAGACAAGCAAAGTTTTTTTAAAGGGCTGTTTTTGTAACTTTTAATAGCCCTTGTTCAAGCACCAGAGAATCTTAACCGTTCATGTACATATGTCACCTATCTGGCTACTCAACCACAAACACAGAACATAACTAAGTATGTTACCATGGTTACGTATCATGGTAAAGAGAATATTAAGTTACCCTTAGCGATACCTGAGGTAGAACCATCGAAAGTATAGAAACTATCTTAATGGCATCATCTGTATTCATTTTGAAATAGCATCTCTGTATAGTGTATAGGTTTTTGAGTGTAGTACTGAGTGTAGTGTGCCTGCAAGTGTGACTCCGTAGTGGGACATTAAGGTCGGTGTCTATGCTGGTACAAGGAAAAGCGTCCACCCATGGGTAAAATGTGCAACATGGTGTGGACTCCCATTTAAAACCATATTATCTCATCATTACGTCTTTGACTAGTAGCTGATTATATTGACTAGTCAAGCTTAAAACCAGTAGCATTGATGCACAACTAAAAGCTTTTTAACAACTATAAACTTTTTCGTTCGATATAGTCTCTAGTGATTTGTTTATTTTATCATACATATCTATATTTTATCAATTAATTATTGAGATCACAATGAGGTGAATAGTGCATCTGAGGATTTTTTGTTTTTTTCAAAGACTATACTCTATAAACAAATAGATTTGATTTGATTGATACTACAATACAATACATAGAAATGTTGTTTCCACTTGCTTGCATGTCTACGTTCATATGGATACATCTTGCTGAAATACTCGAGAGATTCAATTCAATAGTTTTAAAAACTTGGTCTTTACAATTTTTAATATAAATATCACGTTATATAATTCTATGATGTGATTATTAAGGTATATTATACAATTTTATATCTTTTTACCACATTAGAGGGACATGAATAACTGGGGTGTGTTAGGTGAACATTGGAGCGGAACCCCGCCTAAGGGACTCGCCCCAATGGCAAAAACATGGTCATATATTAATTTCAAGGATATGTATTCTGCATAACTACTGCTTTCAGAGGTCAGGCCAAAAGCACCTACAGGTATATCTTATTGAACATGTGTTTCCAAATCTGACAAAACTACAACGCTCAGGAATCAATTAATGTACAGATGGCGGACCCATTCTAGCGGGTAAGTTATTATGAAATATTACAATATTTAAGCAACATGTGCGGGCTAACTTAATGGCCATTGATTCAGCATTATATTTCAAGTTTTTCCAGAAGTTTCAATGAACGCATGTGAGTTTTAATCACTGTATAAGGGATGGCTCTCAACCGACATATTGGAATATTCATCATTTTGATATCATTCGCATCTCTTGGGATAAATATTTTTTTTAACTTTTCTCACGTTCTAAATGAGGCGAACTTGAGGAAAGTGGCTGTTTTCCAGCCTAATACATTTTTGAAACATTTGCTACAAGAAAGTGATGATTTTTATAAAAGCGATTTGTCAAATGATACGTTGTACAAATATCCAAATGACTCGTTGGATATGAGCACAAATGGATTTGATAAAAATGAAATCAAATCGCTATTTCCACACTACCCTCATAGAACTGTCACCGCAACTGATTGTAAAGCCATTATACGGGGAAGTCAAACTGATATCATGAGTGCATTGGATTACATGAAAGAACACCCTAGAAAATCTATGACAGATCTAGAATTGGCACAATTTGCCCAAAATTGCACAGCCCTAAAAGAACGAGGTTATATTACAGAAAAAATAAGTCAAGAAGAGCTGGACTTTCCTCTGGCATTTAGTATCCTAATGTACCAACAAGCAATACAGTCAGAAATGTTGCTGAGGATTTTATACCGACCACAAAACACCTATTGTATTCACATCGATTTAAAAGCCCCTAATGAAACTGTAAAAGCTATGGAAGCCGTCGCTAATTGCTTCCCTAATGTATTTCTAGCGAAAAAGAGGGAGTTTATAGTTTATGCTAGTATTAGGCGGTTACAAGCAGAATTAAACTGCATGGAAGAATCATTAGTAAAATCGCCTGATTGGAAATATTACATGAATTATGCCAGCACTATGTTTCCTCTAAAAACTAACTTAGAAATGGTGAGAATACTAAAAGTCTTCAATGGAACCAATGATATAAATGGATTAAAACCTATTGAGAACAGGATTAAATATTCTTACAAATTCTTTCATGCTGGGGGTAGAATGAGACTGATGAGAACCAAAACAATTAAATCGCCTCCTCCCTTGGGCATGAACATTACAAAAGGCAGTATATATGCAACATACACCAGAGAATTTTGCAAATTCATGTTAGAAGATTCGGTGTCCAAGAAATTACTAGCCTGGAGCCAAGATACCTGGAGCCCAGACGAACATTTTGCCGCCACATTGCACCACGTGGGCCGGAACGACGAAGTCCTAGGGGAAGGGATTGTTCCGGGATCATACACAGGTAAACACTGAGAGCTGATCTGGAAGGTCAGAAAAATGCTGCCTCCCCAGAAGATGCTTTTGTATATCATAATTGTTACATAATTGTTGCACTTATTATCATGACGTCTTTGTTAGTTCTGTAAGTTGCAAAGTATCTTATTACAAGTGGTTTCATAAAAAAACAGCCTGTCAAATTGAACCTAGGCAAAGCTAGAAAACTTCTGCTGTACGATGCTACCTGGCACTAAACTGCTAAACGGAACTGTCTAGCTATATATCTTTTTTTTACTTCAAGCCGGAACTAAGAGTGCATGCAGGTGCACAAGTTGACAGTTACGCATACTTGCCTTTTAAAAGAAAAGATGCATGTCTATTGTGCAAACATATTTATGATATATTAGACAAATTTCTTACATTTACCAAGGTTTATATTTTTCAGTAGAGGTAGGTGTATGCCGACTATACGCTAGGAATAGACAGAAGCAGCTAGCTTTAGCCAGTTATAGCTACAGCCAGGTTGACCATATTTTATGAAACTAACTGTAGGTACCGTGGTCCAGTTGATACAGTTTTGGATTCGCGCACGCAACGTTGTGGGTTCAAACCCAGCAAGGGCATGGAGGAACTGAGCAGATCCTCCTTGAACCACTGCTCCACTCCACAAAGGTGTAAATGGGGGGGGGGGGGCTGAGATGGCACTGGATCGCGACAGCCTTATGCTCCCCATGAAGTTAAGAAAGTTTCAGAGTGAAAAGACCTTAGTTGAGACCCTTTGCTGATAACAGACCTTTTTTTTTAACGTGCACTGTTCTATTCAATGAAAACTTTATTATCGTTGTAATAACTTCGTAGAATAATCTTTTATCATACATGAGGGTTTTACAAGTACTGGTTGGTTAATTCTGTAAACTGTGATGCTCAGCAAAATGTGTGACGTTATGTCCGCACACAACAAAGCCAGTAGTGACGTCACCCTTTATTTATTATGTATTCACCACACAAGCCCAAAGCTTATTTTGTGCACTTGTTTTGCTGAACTGTTTTGATTCAGTACTATGATTTACCATTAAAAACCATGCCCTCTCTCAGTGTGTAGCTAGGTGGAGACAGGGGGGCATTGTGCCCCTCCCCCCCCCCTTTTCCCTGACAGGGAAAAAAAAAATTTTGGTGAAAGCAACTCAAATTTCAAAGGAGCCCGCAATGGGGAGCAAAAGTGACATTTGAAGCCTACAACAAACGTAATATATGAAAAGACAATGATGACGTCACTAATAATTGTTACATTGAGACCTGCACGAATAACATTATACAAATAATTTAATATTAACATTATTATCGTAATTGTATTAGTATTGTTTTTTTACAATCTACACCTGTAGTCTTTTTTCTAATTTCGGAAATACCTTGTGGGTTGCCCCCCCCCCCCCTGACGAAAATCCTGGCTACGTCACTGCCCTCTCTACCGTTTTCAATTTTTAGTAAGATTTTGGATTCAATGCTGACATTTATTTATGATTTCAGACCACACAAAATTATACAATTTGCACCTTTGTAATCATTGTTTTCAAAATTATTGTTGTTGGAAGATTTCAGAAATGTTGTGAGAAATATTACCAATCACCATTAATGTATAACATCCATGAGTTGATCAAATTTCCCCTGAAGCTCCAAAAATGGCAAAAATACCAAAAAAATACTGACAAAAATGTAACAATTTGAAGGCAATTTTACTGATACGTATTTAGATGTCATGGTAAAATAACCAGCCATAGTTTTCACATGAATCCTCATCTTTACATGGAACATATCACCCGGGTTAATACTTTTTCTAGTGAGCTATGTTGTAGGCTAGAAGCAGACACCATGTGCATAGTATATGACTGTCCCAAAAACTTGACCATTTTCGAAGTTGATTTTTTTTCAAATGGAGATGCTCATAAGAAAAACCCATTGCGTTTAACTGTTGTACCATACCTTGGAAAATACATTTCCATAATAAAATCAGGGTGCTTTCATATATATATATATAATTTTTATTGACAGTAAAATCACATTAGCTTGCTAGCATTATTGACGATAGAGACTTTTTTGTCCATTTTTGGAGGCAAAATTTAATCTTTGAAATAAGTGTGCAGCACATTTAAACATGCTTATTTAATTATTATTAGTCTATAATCACATACATGTGAAAGGCAGTTTTATTGGCTTTCATTTGGTACCTTCATTTATGCTATATATCTATATTCAAGCAGAGGTTATGCCATACAAATGACAGAGATAATGGTATACTCACCGCATTAAACCGAGTGATTTGCTCGCCCAAAGCACGTACATCTCTCTCTCTCTCTCTCTCTCTCTCTCTCTCTCTCTCTATTTCTCTCTCTCTCTCTCTCTCTCTCTCTCTCTCTCGCTCTCTCTCTCTCTCTCTCTCTCTCTCTCTCTCTCTCTCTCTCTCTCTCTCTCTCTCTCTCTCTCTCTCTCTCTCTCTCTCTCTCTCGCTCTCTCTCTCTCTCTCTCTCTCTCTCTCTCTCTCTCTCTCTCTCTCTCTCTCTAACTCTAACTCAGTATAGGGCTGGGTGTATTTGATTATCTGATGTCTTTGTATGTTTTGTACACATGTCTCCTAAATAAACTCTGTCTCTGTCTCTGTCTCTCTCTCTCTCTCTCTCTCTCTCTCTCTCTCTCTCTCTCTCTCTCTCTCTCTCTCTCTCTCTCTCTCTCTCTCTCTCTCTCTCTCTCTATCCTGATCATGCAGTTGCTTCGTGAACAAATGCCGATTTTGTAAATGTATCTTGCAAGCTGATAAAATTCGTTTTTTACTTGAGCCATAGTTAATTGAGTGTTTTTAAAGTTGAAATGTGAAATGAATAATGCAACAAACAACAGGGCTGGGATTCAGATTTACCACATCCCAGTACAATATATAACGGGCCAGGTTAAAAAATAATGGAGCCTTTGATATCATATTTAGTCTTACATTAGATATAACTGTGCTACTAATTCTATATTTGTTATATATATTTATCTCATATTTAGTAGATGTTATGAGCATTCTCTGAAAATGTTAGGCAAATCCATTTAGTCGTTTTGATTTTATAACAAAATGAACAGCAGAAAAACTTTATTTTTGTTACCGTTTTTAGTGAGACATTTTGAAGTTGGTTGAACATCATTGATTAAGTTCAATATTTTAAAATAAAATGTTCTAATGTAGATCAAGTCTAGTTTCCTAAACTAGAGAGTTTTGTAATTTTTGTTTGCTCTGCCTGTTCACTGTTCATCTTACAAAAGAGACTCTCTATACCAAACATTAAAAAAAAAATCAAGATTTAATTTTTAATCGAAAATTATGCAAGTAATCTTACATATATATAGATTACTAAAATTTTACTGAAAAATAGCAATAGAATCTAATAGTTGTGAAATGTCTGTAGCTTAAATCATATTGTCCCTGTGTCACTGGTAATCATTAATTTGTGTACAGCTTATTTTGTCCCGATCGTTATGCTCCAACCATTAGTCACTTTTTTACATATTTATTGATCTATCAGAAAAAAGATTATAGCACAAAGTCATGCTTTTATATGTTCTTCATATCATTCCAGTCTATTTTCAAAGTTCCTTATGTTTCCAGGGTAGTGAGAGCCCAACAAAAATAGAAAATGGGTGTCCTGGGCGTTATGCCCTAATGTTAATGTAAATGGTAATTTCACCATCTCCTGTATCCACACAGTTATTAATTTTGTTTATTAGTTTATTAGTTATGATGTGCTTGTCATGTTTTGGACTTTAAGAGTGAAATGTTTTTATTAGCGGCTTGTATTTTTTTTTTTTTCTATTGTGTATGTGGATTTTAAACACGTATTATAAGTTAACTTGGTGGCTGGAACCTTGATTATTGAAATTTTATTGCTTTCTGTATTTACATTAATGTCTCTTTCATGTTATCTTTTAACTGAATGACATATGTATCACTTATGATATTTTACATGTCAATAAAATCTATATTTATAATGTTCTGAAATTATCTGCCCCAGCCAATAAACTAAAAAATCCTTTCACAAAATAGTCGAATTAAGGGACTGAACTAGTGTACTTGTAATATAGGCGATTAGATATAGTATAATGAATTTGCCGCTTCTAAATAAAACTTATAATGGTATTACAAAAACCGCAAAATCTAACGTTTTGGTTATGTCACACTTAATTGGGCTTTATTGTTTTTGCACTAGGCCAATGGTGTCTTTGAATTCATTTTGCGTATCGCCGAAAACGTAACACCCCGGCTCTAATTCTGTGATGATGATAATTTTATTCAGGCACAGTTTACAAAATGAAATATATAAAAATTTATATATAAATTATGTGTGCCTTGGGAGACTATCATAAGACAGTCATGTCGCTTTTGGGGAGCCACCCAGTGGAGATTCCAGTCAGATACTTATGTATATAGTTATTAGAAATTTGGTTTTATTCATTGAATTTTATTATGAGGAGTTACCACAAACAAAGCATTTCTGAATGTAACAGTCAGTCGAATATGATTGTATTATTTTGCTTTTGCATAATTTTTAAAATGGGTCTAAATCTTTTGAATTTCCCATTCTTTCATTTTATTTTCATTTTCTGTATTTATTCCAATAAATGGTAATCACAATTAAGGACACACATTTTAAACAACACCATTTTAAATCCTCATACCACATTAATATTAAAACCATTTTGCATGTTATAATCACATTTGAAAGTTGATGGGCAGGGGGGTGACCCAAATATTGCTACCACGGCATGGCAACAGCTTGCCTTTGAGCCATAATATTGTAGGAATAGTGTTTGGTACCAAACAACTATAGCTGTCTAGAGTTGACCATATTTTATGAAACTAACTGTAGGTACCGTGGTCCAGTTGATACAGTTTTGGATCGCGCACGCAACGTTGTGGGTTCAAACTCAGCAAGGGCATGGAGGAACTGAGCAGATCCTCCTTGAACCACTGCTCCACTCCACAAAGGTGTAAATGGGGGGGGGGGCTGAGATGGCACTAGATCGCGACAGCCTTAGGTCCTATGCTCCCCATGAAGTTAAGAAAGTTTCAGTACCAAAAAACTACATATTCTAATAATTTAATCAAAAGCCATGATCTAACACATTCCAAATATTTTCAAATTGGGTCGATTTTTTTTACAGAATATACCTCTTATTTATGTCAGATTGACTTTTACAGTGCTATCTTGAATTTATTGAATTCTGTTTCTTTAGGAAATGAAGCATGAAAGTTATCAAAGCACAGAATAGAACTGTGAATATCATTTCTCAGAAACAAATGGAAATTGAAGAGGTGACGTAATTATGACGATGTTAGTAAAATTGTTCAACTGTTTTTTTTCCTTTCTTTGAAATACTAAGTAAGCAGTACTTAAAATCTGCAAGAGAACACATTTTTGTATATTCACAATGTGACCCCGAATCACTCAGCAGTCAAATTACTCATTTTAAATCAATCATCAGAGCATTAATTCCGCATCAATGTCACCTTAAAATGATGCTTAATGGTCCATTAAATTTAATGATATTCATCGCCTGCCCTGAACTTCAATTGGTTTACCTGAACTAACACAGCTGTTAGAATAAGCCTAAATTAAAATGGTCTATTGATTATCTTTATAAGCATATGATAAACATGCACGGTGCCCTCAGAAGTATTGGTATAGTTTGAAAATTTATTTTGCATTTGTTTTTTTTTCTAAAATATGCTATGGTATATTGGTCAGGGTGTTTGCCAGCAAAGCTGTAATTACCCCATGAAAAGATTCAACTTGGAAGTTTTTATTTATGTCACACATCAGTGACATTATATAAAAACAAGCTCAGACCACTTCAAATATATACAATGAGAATGTTTTGCATGCCAAAGTAATATTTTTTCAAACCACATGGTTAAAAATCAAAGGTCATGAAAACTTGATTTCTTTTTTCTTTTCTAAGTATTCATCTATATGCAGTATTATGCAGTATATAGCTGCTTCTCATGTACGTGTCTAAAGGTCTCTTGCTACTATAGGGGGTTTCACACATAGCCGGATCAGACGCCGGAGCGTCCTGGAGGACAACTCCAGAATACTCCCGCATACTCCGGGGAAAGCCGTGTAGACATCGTGTTCATGTCCGGGATTGTCCAGCATTGTCCGTCATTGTCCGGGGCGCTCCGGGACCACCTTGGGACTCCGGGGGAAAAAATTAAACATGTTTAATTTTTCATGCCGGAGTTCCCGGAGTAATTTAATCCATGTAGATCCGTGTAGATCCGTGTAGATCCGTATAGACTCCCAATATACTCCGCCGATCTCCGGGAATCTCCGTATTGACTCCGGCATATCTCCGGCTACATCCGGCGTCAACCGGGCATGAATATTTCGCCGCCATTAACGCCAGAGAGTACAAGGAGCAACACGGTTCCACACGAAATGAACACGGTGTAAAGACCGGTGATATCCGCGAAGGCACCGTGAAAATCCGGTTCACTCCGCACTCTAAACGGGACAGTTGTGTTAGCTCCGTGTTGCTTCTTGTTGAGACCGTATTGACATCGTGTAAACATCGTCAAACATTTATTTTTTGTTGACATTTAACAGCTCTTTGATCCCGGAACCCACCGGAGGTAATAAAATGTTACTCCGGGACGCTCCGGCGTCTGATCCGGCTATGTGTGAAACCCCCTTATAATGACCACTGATTTATGTTGTACAGAACAAATTCCATGCTTGTATGAAAAAACTAAATCTCTCCCCTTCCCTTCCCTTCCTTTCCCTTCCCTTAATTTGCCTTTCCTTCCATTCCCTTTCCTTCCCTTCCTTTTCCTACCTTTCCTACCTTTCCTTCCCTCCTTCCCTTACCTCCCCTCTTCTCCTCTCCTCTCCTCTCCTCTCCTTTCCCCTCCTCTCCCCTCCTCTCCCCTCCCCTCCCCTCCCCTCCCCTCCCCTCCCCTCCCCTCCTCTCCTCTCCTCTCCTCTCCTCTCCTCTCCTCTCCTCTCCTCTCCTCTCCTCTCCTCTCCTCTCCTCTCCTCTCCTCTCCTCTCCTCTCCTCTCCTTAATTGCATTAATTTTGATCTCCATATCCATCTCATTATAAATGTTCATACTTTCATATTATTCCCCCCCCCCCCCGAATTGTTTTCTACAGTTGTTGGTGGGTCAGTTTCTCCTCTCCTCTCCTCTACTCTCGTCTCGTCTCGTCTCGTCTCGTCTCGTCTTGTCTTTTTTTTTGTCTTGTCTTTGCCTTGTTTATCTTGTCTTATCCTATGTTGACTTATCTCAGATTGGTGTACTTAAAGAATTTCTGATATCAATGGGTAGTGTGACCTGTGGTAGATGTTAACTCCTAATGGTTCTTTATGATAAAGTTCGGGAAAAAATTCAGGTATAGGTTTAAGTTTGGCACCGACAAGAGAACAGAACTACTAGCCAAAAGTGAAATTAAACAAACCAAGCACATGGTTTTAAATTTACAATCTAAGATTTAGTTCCTGAGATATTGGGCGTGGATATGAATCTGTTTAAATGCCAAGAGTTGTTTATCTAATCATTATGATGTATCGAGTCACTGCATATGGGGTTAGTTGAGCCATGGTTCAACTTTCTTATTGTTGAATATAATCATGACAATTTTTATCCCAATATACAAATTCAATGCTATAAATAATTTTGAGGCATTATTTCCATGCTGAATGAGAAAATCAGCACTGAGTTTCTTCAAATAAAACAGTTTCATGTCTAACAAGGCTGTGTGGCATTTTAGGTCATTTAAAAAATACATGCTTTTATAGCTTTATAATAGAAGTAGTTGTCACTCGGGTCATATCTGCCTCAGGTTAGAGAAGATATTATGGTAACTAACTATTTTTGTATCAGAATCTAAATCCTTCAGATATCCTTTATGTGTCAGATCTCTTATAGATTCTGATAATTTACTGTGGTCACAGAATAGAACTGTGAATATCATTTCTCAGAATCAAATGGAAATTGAAGAGTGACGTAATTATGACGATGTTAGTAAAATTTTGCAACTTATTTTTTTCCTTTCTTTGAAATACTAAGTAAGCACTTAAAATCTGCAAGAGAACACATTTTTGTTATTGCAGGCATCTGGCTGGCTTCAGATATCCTTTATGTGTCAGATCTCTTATAGATTGTTATAGATTCTGATACTTTACTGCGGTCACTGGATACTTGTTTTGTGAAGATTGGCCATGACATCACTGATGTTTGTGTACATTTGGCTGTGCCTGATCACTCACACCTTTTGCTTCACACCCTTGATGGATTAACAAAAAGGCCTAAATAAGACATGTTTGGTTCATTGAATAATATTGTGCAACTTTGAATGCAGGACCATGGGTCAAAAGTGGCTGGGTTAATTGTTCCAAGGGTATTTATCAAATCTTACAATTCCCCCCTCTTACATCAATGGGCTCCCCCTATGTTATTCAGAATTCCCGGAAATCTGCATGGTCCATTTTGGTTTGAGGGATGAAAGCTTATGTTTTATCATTTTAGTGGTTATGTCTGCAGGCTGTTCTGTTAATCCACCTCATCATGCCCATGTAGCTGGACTAGATACTGCCTAAGAACCTATTACTGTAAGATGTCATAATTTCAAGTAATAATCAGTCTTATGCTAATAGTGAAGATCTATGAGCTGCTGCCCTCTGTGGTCATTGTTGGTCTGAATCTGTTCTTGTTTTTGACAGTGCTGTTACCAAAAGTAATAATCTCAGAATTATTTGCAAAAATTATGTTAAACCATATATGTCGAAGATATATCATGTTTTATGTTATTTGCATTTCAAAAGTTCTCTAATAGTACCTTGTGTTTTTGATCCATTGATGCTAATGTAGCAATGTGTAATGAGCAATGCATGCAGGCCTAAACATAAGGTTTGGACTCTTGAAATGTCAAATTATGTAGTACCTTGGAAGCTCATGTAGGTCCATAATGGTAAATTGAATAATATTCTCTTAGTGTGTAAGTCACTATGCACTTCCATGGTTAGTAACAAGAAAAGAGATCTGTATCAGAATTGGTTACGTATTTTGTACAGACTAAAGGGTATTAGTTGCAGGTAACAGATGCTAGCTACCCACAACGGTCTGCAAATCGACCACTTGCACCATCTGTAGTATTAGTAATTATAAAAAGAGAACTTTGTTTGTTAGTCATACTATGAAAAAAAATATATATATATGTATATATGTATGTATATAATACTATATATATCAAACTTTCCTGCTATTAAGTTGCATAGAATTTTTTTATAGTTCTTTTTTTAACATACCTAAATACTTTTAGTATTCTGTAATTTGCAGCCAAAAAAACTGTCTATTCAGAAAAATGTGAAATGTTTTGCAAATCTAATAGAATAATTCAGATCCAAATTTTAAAAGATATTATCATGTTTAATTTTTTCACATTAACATACATACTGTAATTGACAGGTTCAGTGAGTGTTGCATTTTTGAAAGGCATATCTACTTTTTAAAACAGTTTGAGAAATAATTTCATTTCAACATCGGCCTAATTACTTGAAATTACACTGTTTCACTTAAGAGTGAGAACAGTGAGTGTGTGGCCAGTTTCATTTATTTTATAGGTCAGAGTGTGGGTGTGTCACTCAACTGGCCAATCATAGCCAAATGCCTGCAATGGAGTGACCACTGCCACACTGACATACAACAGCAGCATCACAAGCACAAATTCATGATGGATTTTTGTTAACAGCCAAAGCACCATAGTTACCATTCAAGTCACGTTAGTTTTCATAGGAATGAAATAATGTAAGTAGATATTAAGCTTTTGTTGAGTTGCTAGGCATTTTACATGATGGGCCTCTAACAGATATTTGTTGAAAACCTTCACAAGCTTTCACCCCTAAGACCAACATGAACTATGCCAATTTCCAGGAAATCAGACTTACATGGATGAGTCCATTGATGAGTCCATTGAATGTTTATAAAAAATACTTAATGAAGGTCTTATTTTGCCAACTTTTCAATCAAGTTATTATATTTACTGCAACTCTATATAAGTGAAATTTCAGTGAATGTTAATCAGATATATAAGAATACCAATAACACACTCAAATGCACTCACAAGTTATTTCGCATACTGACCACAGGTGTCATAAACAGGAACTAATTTTTCTGACAGGAGGCTGACCTTCCAAACTTCAATTGGATATTATAGTTATTTCTCAAACTGTTTTAAACAGCAGATTTGCAGTTTAAACATGCTACACTCACCAAACTTGAAGTTAAACATGTAAATGTGTGGAGAAATGCATCATGAACATATTTATAAAATGTGGATCTTAAATATACCTATAGATTTGAAAAAAAGTCTATATCTCTAGTCTATACAAACAAAAATAAAGTATTTCTTTCCCCTGGTCCAGACTATTTTAACCAGTTCGGATACAGGTCTCTTTTTTAAAGGGAGCTTTTCTTGTTCATACTCGATTTATGTGATGATTATAACTGATGCATAGGAAATGTAACATCAACTCTTATAAATTCTATATATATATTGCTTGATTAGCATAGTTTTTCATTTAATCTATACAGTATGGTGGCCGAGGAGTACACTTCGCGGTCTCGTGGTTTCGTGGGGAGACAGTATCCTTCGCACCATGACTGTCCCAATTTTCTCACCACGACAGTCCCACTTTCGCACCACGACAGTCCCTATTTCGCACAAAAGTTACCAACTTTCCACAAGAAAGTTCCATTTTCGCCTTAAGAAACTACCAACTTTCGCCCCAAAAAACTACCAACTTTCGCCCCAAAAACTACCAACTTTCGCCCCAAAAACTACCAACTTTCGCCCCAAAAACTACCAACTTTCGCCCCAAAAACTACCAACTTTCGCCCACTTTCATGCCACGAATGTTAGTAACTCGCCCCTCTCATGGGCAGTTTTAGCTAATGAGCTCCTCCAATATTGAACATACAGTGAATTTATGCAGATTTGCGGATGCCCCTATCATAGATACATCTTATACAACCAAGAACAATGCTGTAGATGCAGTATTAATAATTAATTTGTAAATTACATAAAACTAATGGCAAGAGGGGAGGCGGGTCGGCCGGATGCCCAAATCCCCCTTTCATGCGGTCTAACAGCCCAATAGGTTAGAAAGCTTATAACATCACCCATCGATAACGGAGGAGGGGAAAATGGCATACCTGGAGTTAACTGAATTAGCCTTTACTTTCGTGGTGCGAAACATACACTGTCGGGGGTCGACAATTTAATAGCTCTATTATTTTCGAAATTGTGTCGTGGTGCGAAAGTAGGTGTTGTCGCAGTCCGACAGCTCAACTATCGGGGAGGGTGAAGGTTCAATTGTCGGGGGGCGAAACCTCTACTGTCAGGGGGCGAACCTTCGCACCAAGAAGTGAACTCCTCAGCCACCCATAATACAGTGTTAGAAAAGAAAAATATTTATTGAGAATAAGCTCAAGATGTTCACCATTCATATATGGTTTATTGAAAAACCTTTAGTTTACAAGCACAGCAGCTGTGCATAATCTAGAAAAAACAATTTTATGCAAGATTTTCAGATCATTAATTATTTTAAAAAAAAAAGATGAAAAAAAAACAACACCGCGAAAATATTCATGCTTGTTGGTATCTAAAATGTATAGATGTATCATTAATTGACAGTAACAGAGTAATTTATTTATTTAAATATATTTAAACAGGTACACAATTTCAGCAAAAGCTGTTTTGCAAATAGGTCCTGTGAGTACTTTGCATACAAATAGCATAAATTAAAACACATAATATACAATAAAATAAAAATAAGCTAAATTAAAAGAATATATTGAATTCTCAAGTAAATATGGAATTTGACTATGGAATATTTCTCATGGGTCATATGTATTCCTAGGAACACAAAATATCATGGGGCTATTTTGTATTCCACGGAATACATTATATAATAGCGATATTTTTAATGCTTAGGAATATCCATGATATTTTGCATTCCTAGAAAAACATATGACCATGAGAAGTATTCCACAGTCTAATTCAATAGTTACTTGGGAATTCTATATTCATTTTAGACCTTGTTTACAACTTCACTATTTCAGACCTTTTCTGCTGACGATGGTCATATAATTTAAGATCGGGTCCTGCTTAGCCAATAAATGACTATATTTGGTCATCTCGATATATCTACTTTTTCTTTTGTCACAAGGTTCTATTCCACGCCCGATTGGGCTTATTAACTATAATTGAAAAAAAAATTAAATATGCTAAAAAGAAATACTTAATTATAAAACAAAGATTTTCTCCTGTTATAATTAAGCTGATGCTAATGACGCTCATGACGTTCGTTTGTGCCTCGTTTTCATAATTCATTGACCATTTATGTATAATGTTATGTAAACAAAGCGGAATTTTTCGTGGCATTAGAAATTAAATGCTGGGGAAGTTTATTTATATTAGAGATATTGTGAATCTAGCCAGGCCCTGATGGCATTCTATCAGTTTTATAGAAAACAATCAAGCTATAAAAAAAATATTAAAAAGAATATCAATAATTTCTAAAATATCAATAATTTCTAAAAAATATCAATAATTTCTAAAAATATCAATAATTTCTGAATCCCGGGTTCAATCCCCAGTTAAGCCTAAGTTGGATGGCTGTTTCATCCTTCATCTCATTGCCATGGTCCCTGCCTGTCCTAATTAGCCCATCAGGTGCAGAAATACAGGGAGTAATGCCCTAAACCACCCCACCCAACCCCCCCAGTGGCACCCAACCCCCCACAACACACTTAGGTGGAATGGAGCAGAGGTTTTGGGTGGCTGGGTTTGAACTTACGACTTGTGTGTACCAGTCCAAAACTTTATCCACAGGATCATGGCACCCACCGTAATTTGGTGTTACGATCAAGTGAACTCCACACATTTACTTCTGACATGTGCACATGCAATAAATAAACTGTTACAATACCTGTGATTATGATTTTCAGGACCGTTATCGGGAAAGACGTGGTTTGGTACCTATGCCCACTGGTCAGGGTCTAGTGGATGTCCAACAAAATATGCAGTTCATGGAATATGTATTAATGGTTTGAGATCTTTGCAGAAGATTGCAGCCAAACCACATTTTTCTGCAAATAAATTTTACTTGGAGTTCGAACCTTTAGCTTGGGATTGCATGGAGGAATGGTATTTTAACAAAACGTTTTCCAAATTTAATTTAAGTTTGGAACTGTATGGAATTCAACCGTTTGTGAATAATAATTGGATGAAGAAAAAGAAAAGAGTCAAAAAAATAAGTTGATGATCTGTGTCATTAAGGTTTTGTATCAAAACGTGTATTTCTAATATGCAGTATTCTATGGGAAAACGTGCTATGCTTCTGTGATATGTTGTTGAGTATTTATAGGGAATAAAGTATTCGTTTCAAGTTGTTTTTGTTGTCATTAAGAATACCATACCATTCGCTAGGTGGCAGTATTTGTCGTATATACATTTTGTGTTTGCACATACTGTCACGCCACCTGCCTCATAGTTAAAGAAACTGTCATCTATTCAAATAATCTTTCTTCTTCGTCTTCTTCTTCTTCTTCGTCTAATTCTCCTCCTCCTTCTTCTTCTTCTTCTTCATCTTATTCTCCTCCTCCTCCTTCTTCTTCTTCTTCTTCTTCATCTTATTCTCCTCCTCCTTCTTCTTCTTCTTCTTCTTCTTCTTATTCTCCTCCTCCTCCTTCTTCTTCGTCTTATTCTCCTGCTTCTTCTTCTTCTCCTCCTGCTTATTCTGCTTCATCTTCTTCTTTTTCTTCGTATTCTTCTTCTTCTTTCCATTTCGAATAAATCATTAGTTTGTCAATATCGTCATAAGTAAAAATTTCATTTCATAGATTTTTCACAGTTAAATTTACGCTCAGTACGTTGTCACAGTTAATCGGTTGTCATAAGGCTTAATTCTAATCACTTCAAAAAGTTTTATCACAACCTTATTCATTCTAGGAATTCCATCAGTTTTAGAATAGGCCTAATATATATATTTGCATCATTTTATTGGAATGGATTTCACGGGGACGCAGATAAGGCCTATGAGAAAAAGGGGTCTACGTGGGTACAATCCCACAAAATCGACTATGCGACATTGCCCTTCTAAACTAGGGGCAAAGTGACATTGAAACTCACAAATAATGACTGACATAAAAGGAATATCTACTTAAATACTGACAGGCGACAGTTTTGATTTTCTTAGTTATTACTAAAATGCGACATGGGTCATTGCTTCCTATTTTTGAGACCACTGTAGACCCCTAGGAAATTTGGTACAACAAAGAAGAAAGCGTGAAGAAATAAGGTGAGATAATTGTTCAGCATAATTGCATTCAAAATCCGGGTCCTAAGCGTTGTCTACTTCTCATTGGTTGCTTTAAGGAAACCCCTGGGAATTCCGGGTACTTTTGCGCGATCTGAACGATGCCAGGACGCAAATATGGCGTGAGTATAATCATTGAAACTCGCTTGCTATTAATTCCCAGGCTAAAAATCATTTAACCATGGACTTTCCTATCACGACAGCTGTCAGAATTTGCAGCTAAAGTCGAATTTTGTAATGTCGCGAGAATGTAAGGTTACAATCCATATTATTTAGATGTATCAATGTGGAATGAGATGGTAAACGGGATACCAAGGGCTATGAAATAGAAATACAGAATATGGATGACAATAGAAAAACTAAATTTATATATTCATGTTTCGAAAATTGTGTTGTCGAAGAATGGATTGAATTGTATTTAAGCAAAACATTATGAAAGTATCTAACTTGATCCCCTTAATGTAAAATAGTTTGAATTCCTGTGTTACTTCAATATTTATATATGTGTATGAAATGATTTATGAATATTGTGTATAATTATGTATATTTTCTCCACTTGGAGGTTAAATAAAAGATATATATATATATACAGTCTTCATACAGATCGTCACCCACTGGGTAAAGGTTTAAGCAGCACTGAACTACAACCCTAGTTGACCACAACAACCAAGTTTAAATCATTCATATTTCTCATATAATTGACAATGCATGATAACTGGGTATATACTATTTTGCAATTAATGTGCTCCTTGACATTAATAGCTACGTTTGCATCAAATTATTAATACCTTTTTGCAACGCATACATTTTAGAATTTGAATTTAAAACCACCTACTATTTTCTTTATTTCAAAATATTTCATTTGGTAGATAGTCAGTTTTTTTGCTGCTAAATTTGTGAATTTCATAATTGGCTGACTTGTAGAACTCAATAGGGGCTCAATGTGACAGCGGATGCATCTAGAATGAAGTAAAATGTTGTCTATTATTCTGGGCGGGGGAAATTCTCGCCTGAATTAATGAAGTAGCTGACACTACATTGTTTCCTAAGCCCTCGACATGTCACTCGTTTCAAGAGCCTGCATTTTGGATCACCTTGCCACACAGATTGTCGCAAGGCCTAGAAATAGCTCACTATGCACCGCAGCGATCCTGGTGTTTGCTGCGGTCTTCAAATTAAGCGATTTTCACGACCCCTGCTGTGGTCTTGTGTATCGATTGCAAGGGCACAGATTTCGGAAATGGTCCAGTTTATAGTTGAATGTTTAATCAGATTATTTCCTTATATCTGTATTTGTTGAGATATATACACATAAACTGAATGTTTAATCTATAAAAAAAAGTCATAATTTATGGTAAATTTGAACAGGTTTGCTATCAATTCAGCATTGAGCTATTTGAGTGGAAACTTTTCACTGACAGTTTGAATTAAAGTTAGCCAACTTTACATGTTGCAACCGCTATTTTTATCTTATATCAATTTTAACTGAACAATTTCCTTGGTATGGACTAACAGACAAAAGCAAGAAGATTGTTGCATTGACCAATCCAAGCAATTGCTTCATAAGTCTTTTGGAATTTAATACCAGTTGTCCCATTTTTGTTTTATAGTATACTTAATATAGTAGATCTTCTAGAATCTGTTTGTCAACATTAATTTGCCTATCAAAATTAATCACACAGTCTAAATTTATCTGTATGTCTAGGCCCATATATATCTTCCACCCTGCCTTAATGCCCTACCGTCCACAATGATTAGCCCCGTCATGGAATGAGTCTGTTTGTCTGCGTCATTACGTAACGTTGACGCGCGTGGATCCCCTTTCAGGGCGCGTATTTACCCCTCATCTTTTGTTTGAGCTGTCGACATCTGTCCTTCCTACTTCCGGCGTCTTAAGAGGGGTGGATACCACGAAGTAGGGGTTGTGCCCCCCCCCCCTGTCTGCAAATGGTAAATAAAAGACAACAGTATTGCACAATACAGAACTTTGTACCCTCTTATTAGGAAGGATTTGAGACTGTGAAAAAAATTATTTCGTTAGAATTACATGTGGTGGTGGTGGATTAGGGCTTTACGTCCTGTATTTCTGTACCTGATGGGCTAATTAGGACAGGTAGGGACCATGGCAATGAGACGAAGGATGAAACAGCCACCAAACATAGGCTCGACCGGGAATTGAACCCGGGACCCAGTAGTTGGAAGCCCAGCCCGCTACCACTGAGCTAAGCCCCCCACCCCTTAGAATTACATGTAAGGCTAAATTGAAATTTTCAACATAATAATAAGTAGGCCTATACATGTATGTACAGGAAAGTACTTTAATGATAAATCTTTCAAAACAATACAGCTGTGAGAACTTAAGGGGGCAAGGCGAGTTTTGAAGGCTTTCGTCATAATGAGGCTGGGCTTAACTATAGGTACCTAATAGTTTCTAACGCAATATTATCCGACCATTGATAATAAGTCGACGTGCAGTCTCGGCTTTAACGGTCACGTGACCCGCAATTAATGAACATTTCAGCTAAAAGCCAATCTCGCGCATGTTCAATTGGTATACCTTTGGTGATTTTCTTTACGTTTGGATCCGAGATTATCGTGGCAAACGTCATGAAGTGCTTCGTCGATTCACGAATTTGTAGTAATCTTATGTGACAGAGAGGCTGCAAACATGGATCTCAATAATTTCCTCGTATAGTGTAGCTCTTAAGCTTTCATTACTTGGAAAATAAACCAAAAATTAAGTGAGATACGAATAGGAGAAGTCATGAAAGCAGCGTCATGGCAGACGTCATGAAGAGCTTTGCGCGATTCAAAACTTTAATGTAATCTTACTTAACAGCGTGTTAATTCATCATTTAGTATAGCTCATGCTGATTCCGAACGTGTTTTCGGATCAAAGAAAGACCAAATATCATTACTTGTACAGAGATATTCGTCTGAGAAGTTAGCCTATTGAACTTGTGGAAGTGAAGGCCATGAAAGTAGGATTTCGCCTCCTCTCTTTTTGAGGTCTGGCTACGGCCCTGTCAGAAGGCATGCAGGTATAGGTTGGCGGCGGCAAAAACTTGAAAATGCAATCGAATGGCCATTTTGTTGTGCTCCCCCTAACGTCCGCGCCCGCGCTTTATAATGTTCAACACTGCGCGGCTGTTCTGTAAACATCGCCTCGGCTAGTACGTTCATTATAACTGCTTAGATATATGCAAGCTATTTGATACCATTACGTATGTGTGGTCCATAGGTTGAAATATTGATCAGCTGATCAGGGAGCCGGGTTCAATTCTTGATAATCTGACCAATCATGAGCACAATACTCACTGGGGCAAAAAACAACCAGATAAGTCTATTAGTTAACACAATGACAAAAACCTGGGTTCGAACCCAGGTAAAACCACTTTTATTTGTGTAAATATCTGACAAAATTTCTTCTTGTGTATTACAGTGAAAACCAGACAAACCAACCAGTATCAACTCATTTTATTTTCAGACAAATTAACATGGTCCCACTTAAAGTGGCTATCATTTGAAAAGTTCCATAACTAAAACCACCTCTATATTAAGACCACTTCATTGTTTATGTGTTTATTATATGTCGTCTTCATTGTTGAGTTTCATTGTATCAGCTTCTTGATGGAATTCGTGTGTAGCACTTCAAATAACACATCATACATGGCTATAGCTTGGGGCAAACGCTTGAAAAAATCTTTTGAGTCAAATATTTTCTTCTTCCTGCTTTGATCCAATGTGGCACCCTCCCACGTGCAGTTTCAGAAAGCACCAAAATAGGTCTCATTGTTTGAACTTGACAAACGTATTCTATTTCATTTCCAAAAATGGCGCTTCTACATGCTTTGAACTGGTGCAATTTGATATGAGGTAGATTTTGAGATACAAAGAGTCTGTTTGGGTAGTTTTTGAAAGAAAGAAAAAGATAAAATAGACAGACAAATAGAAAAGGAGAAACTGACGCAGAAGAATAGAAAGTTGTGTATAGGGCCTATTGCAGTTTGAACGTCAGACCCCCTGGCCGACTGTGCAGATGGAGGGTCTGATTGAAATCAAGGGAGCAACAATCCTGGTGGGGGAACAAGGAATTAGACTGTAAATAAGTTTGTAATAACGCAATGAAATGATGCTACCCCAGATTTCAACATTTTCAAAGAACTTCGTCTTTCAGCGCTTATTTCTGTATTAATTTCGGTCAGACCCTCGTCCGACGGACTCTGCCTGATCGAAGGTTTGATGTTTAGACTATGTGTTGGACTATTAGCTCATATATTAGCTGGCTTGCTGGCTGGCTGGCTGACTGGCTGGCTGGCTGGCTGACTGGCTGGCTGACTGGCTGGCTGACTGGCTGACTGACTGGCTGGCTGGCTGACTGGCTGACTGGCTGGCTGGCTGGCTATTTCCAAGACACCTTTGTATTAGTTACTTGGCCAGAGGCGATGCGCAATGTGCTGGTCTCTTGAAGTAGAATTGTGTTTCAGGCAACGTTTTTTTAAGATGCTGGTTTATATTCGTTTAGCATCGTTCAGTAAAAATGTGAAAGTATAGCCTTAGTGTCATCTGTAGGTGAAAATAAACATATAATCCAATATAATAGCTTCAATACCATTTATAAAACAACAGCACCATTAAGATCGATAGATCTGCACTGATTTAGCCTTAGATTTGCACTGATGAAGAGCTAGATTCTGCGTTATTGGTTTTTCTATTATCTATCATATCTGTTACATCTATAAACAATTGCATGCCTTCTATAGTCTATGGAAGACTTTTATGACTATTTTATGCATAGCTGTCAATCTTATTTGATTTTAGTTTATGTTAAAAACAAACCTGCTGTGGATTCAAAGCATGTAAACACTGTCGTGTTTCTTTTAAGTAGCTTCAGACGCTTTTATGTGACTAGGAAATTGAACTAAAGTGATTATGTGTTACCTAAGCTACCTTAAATGTGCCTTAAGACCGAAATGATATACAGAATTTGATTAGCGTTCATTTAAGTTAATTGACAGGCATACTACAAACAGTGGATTACGCAATGATGCATAATAAGGACGAAAGATGCTTGGATGAATTTCTGATCATGTTCACTGTATCTTGGTTGCCATGGCAATAAGCATTATGCAAATTTTGGACCTCGTAGAATCCTCAATGGATGCAAATGGCATTTGTCGAAATGGCGACGAGTCTCATAATCTTGCTAGTGGATAGGTCTAAGGAATAGTGCAAACAATTAAGACGGAAATATTGCAAATAACAAGTCCTGGGGTGACCAATTACGCAATGCATCTAAGGTATGCAAATACATATGCAGTAAGCGAATCTCACATGAAAGCACTGTGGTACACAGTAGCTATAATATACAACATATAAGATATAGTTTTGCAACTTCTGAAATCTAAATGATATGAGAGAGCTATAAACAAGAATATTCTTTTTCAAAAAAAAAAGAATAGATACCAGGTGTTGTGTGTAGAATGCCAGCAGCACTAGGCCTACAATGTTAACACTTTAACTCGATGTGGACAGAAACCTGCCATTTATTGGCGAGACATAAATCACACTGAGAACTGCATGAAAGTGATGCCCTCATGGACACCCCTCAACACTAGACAATTACATCACTTATTAACATGCATTACATTATCATCTTAATGATTTACAAACACAAAGCAGTCTACATGCACAAATCCTTCATGCTAGACAAACATTATTAAACTTAATGAAATACAAACAGGATTCGTTATGCATAGTAAAATTCAATCAAATACACATGCAAACATGCATGCAATGCAGGCATCAAACATGAGATGCTAAATCTTAAATCGATGGTATAGACAAACCATGCCAAACGTGCAATTTAGCGTAAGCAACTAAAACGAAACAGAAAGGCTCTGCTTTTTTAAGAATAAACCCCTATAAGAATGGGTGGGTGGGAAATAGTTGTTACGAATGAATGCAAGCCGTGTAGTCTCAGCTTATAATGGGAGGGGGTCGGACAGGATTACGCGCCTGAGTGGCTAAGATAGTGCGCATCTACAACCGGAAGGTAGGGGTATTTAATTTATTTGATTAATTACATTTATTAGTCTAACTAATAAATAACATTTAATACATAGGGAAATCCTGCCCAAAACTGTTTTAACTTGTTCTTTCGTACAGTTTTGGTAGTACAGCTATAAATGGCACACCATCAGGACCGCGATACAAAACCGCAACTTACAAATTAATTTTGGTGAAGATCTGATCAGTAGAAGCCGAGAAAAGTTTGATTATAGTATATTGTCAGTGTTCGTTCGCCTGGTCATAGAACATAGTACGATAGTTCTATACTTAATAAAGGCCTAGGCCCAGGTATAAAAAACGTGTTTTACCCGATAATTTTAAAATAATGTTTTTTATTACACATGTATATCAGTCTCACAAATGCTGTTTCTAACCTTGGATGAGCGAGTGTAAAGACACCGTCCTGCTTCTGTTGAGCTTGGATTTATGGGTGTGAGATTGTCTTGTTTTTGGTTTCTATGCTGATGCAAGTGATGACCACCACCCATTGGCTAAATGTGTCCAATGGTGCAAGCAATAGCACAACCCGACGTACTCAGGTGCCGTGGCCTAGTGGTTAAGGTGCTCGTCTTCAAACCAAAAGGTTGTAATTTTGAGCCCCCACCATGGTATAGAGAAACTGTGCAGATCCTCTGTAACTCTTTGCTCCACTCCACCCAGGTGTAAATGGGTACTTGGCTATAGGCAGTGATGGCAATTATAAGTGCTTAGCCCCTGCAGGTAATTCTGTGAAACGGGCTGTATACTCCCCGGGGAGTTGAGAAACGCTCAAGCTTGAACAGGCCTGCCAAGGGTGTAATTGCCTAGTCGGTTGAGACTGCTTGGATGGTGATAACACAATAAACTACATTTACATTTTACATTACATTACATGTGAGCAAAGTTTCAATAAAATAGCGAGGTAACTGTGCGGATAGGATTCTAAAAATAGCCAAATCGCCAATGGAAAACAGTTATAATATCTCCTACTTGCTATTATATCTGAATTTATTAACTCTAATATATCATACAAACAGCACCTATTTATAAATGAATTTATAATTGATTTAATAATGTGAGGCCGATGATGATAACATCAGAACATGTTTGCGCTGGGGAAGGAGCTAGAAAAAATATGATTATTTTATTTCTTGTGATGTTGTATCATTTGACCTAACTGTATAAATAATGGCATAGTCTAACAAAAAAAAAGAAATATATATGGCTTGATAAGTTGATATCTTTGACACAAGAGAATAAATCTTTCAGGATAATAGCATGCGGAACATACGGTTTGCAGCAGGTGATTAGGTACTTTTGTATACCACTGTATACTTCACTATACAAAAGGCAATGGGTAATTTTCATTTGAAACGGTAAATATATGCAACAACGTTAAAGAAGTGCATTTCTTTTTACTTGAATTCTGCTCGTTTCTTTTTAGAATTTAAAAAATTACTTGAATTCTGCTCATACTAACTCCTGCGGTGTTCCTCAAAACCTTCCATTACCCTCTCACTTCCTTCGTTGCCATCTTGATTTTGTGACATTCGGGCACCTCGAGATTGAACGGCCGAGACCCCTAACTCTCCATCAATGTTTCAATTATCGATCGGATTTCAAGTGACCAAAATTGCAGCTCCAAGGGGCCACTTGTGCTGTCGGTGGCTTGGGAAAGTGATGGTCGGCGCCGAAGTGTGGTTGTGGGTGACATGTTGCATGATAGATTGGTTGGTTGGTTGGTTGGTTGGTTGGTCAGTTGGTTGGTTGGTTATCATTTGGATGCTGGTCAATGTTTCTGTGATAGAGGCAACCATGTATGGTTGGTTGGTTGGTTGGTTGCTTGCTTGGTTCTTGAATTGCCAGCTGTTTGTTTCTTGTATAAGGGCGAGTTATGACTTCTTTTTGTGAGCAGATATTATTTCTTGTATAGCATAATTTCTGGCCTTTATCATTGTTAATTCAAATTATGTTATTTTTTTAAATTAATATATTAATTTCAAACTCATTTATTTCATCAATCTGACAAATCTACCCCATCCATGAGATCTTTTTCATCTTTTTAATCCACTTATTTGTTTCTTTTTTGTGTTTAGCTGTTTATAGATGGTGGCAAAATCGATGATCCCAAAATCGATATAATTGGTACTTATGTAACTGTGACGCCAGTGTATTTAGATAGCGCGTGGGTAATCTGTCAGTGAAATAGACTGCCATTGCCACTTCGCATTGTCTTCTATCATCTGTCACTTCAGTGTAATAAACCTGGGATAATATAGGAATAGATCATTGGTTTTGCTTTGAGTAATTCGCGTGAATCTTGCAAGTTCCCTATCATCTTGTCATGGTAATAATGACTCAGAAATGGCAGAACATTTATATTATAGTTCAATCGTTTATTCACCATATATATAAAAACAGAAAATGGATATTGTCATTATTTTGGAAATATGTGTGGATATGTATAAATAAATATATGATTGGTAGTCTCACAAGGCATCATTGAAGTGCCGCTCACGCAAGACTACCATAGAAGTTAAAACAACTGAGTTAGATTAGAATAGCAATAGGAAAAGAACATCATAAGGAGAATTAACTGATTGTATAAGATAAAAACAATGCAAGCTTCTAACATAATAAGTTGTGGTTTAATATCACAGCCTCAAGCCACTGTAATTGTGCACAATGTGTCAGGTGACTTTAAATAATCATATAACACTTGAAATTAGATAACTAAATTACAGAGTTCCTTTATTATTTGACAATATAATGTGGAAAATGGTAATATTTTCTCACTGTATAGACATCGAATAATAAAATTAATAAATATCTCTCTCACCAACAGAAGAGCCTCTGATATTCATTTAATTGCCATTGGTTTATTAAAGTCATTTTAGCATAATTTCATGAAGCCAAACACATCAGTGTATTAGAAAGGAAAACAGCAGCGTGATGGCATGTCAACTAAAAGGAATGAACCCCGTCTATTCCTTGCTTTCTTTTTGTTCAGTTCTGGAGCTGCCTTTAATTTGGTATCAAACTCACGGGCCGATTCCAGTGTGTTTCCGGGTCAGTGAATTTTCAATAACTGCTGATGCGGAGTCAGCTAAAGATGGAAAAGTATTGACAAAGGTAACAGCATTGCTTACATCACCAAGCATCACTGACATGCAAGAAATCACACTGCAATGCACATGTTGTGAATACAGGAATCTGCAAGGCTTATAAACAGCCTGCAATACTATCTAGCTGTCTGTCATGTCTTTGCTGTCTATCTACCTATCTATCTGTCTATCTATCTATCTATCTATCTATCTATCTATCTATCTATCTATCTATCTATCTTTTCTATTAATCTATCTATCTCTCTCTATCTCTATATTTCTATCTTCCTATGTTCCAATGTTCCTATCTATCTATCTATCTATCTATCTATCTTTCCATCTAGCTATCTGTCTATCTGTATATCTGTCTATCTGTCTGTCTATCTATCTTTCTATCTATCTATCTATCTATCTATCTTCCTATCTTTCTATATATCTATCCTTCTATCTAGCTATCTATCTGTCCATCCATCTTTCTATCTATCTGTCTATCTGTCTATCGATCTATATATCTATCTATCTATCTATCTCTCTAACTCTCTATCTATCTACAGACTATCAATATCAGTCTGCTAGATTTCTTGCAGTACATGTTAAAACTGGTTTAAAAAAAGCAACCTTCGAATTATTTTTAAATATCAAATTTCACTCAAGTAGTAATGGAAATTTGATAACGATCCGCATCTATAAATTACATCTTAGAGTTACATCTGAAATACAAGATACATAATCATGATAATATATCGTTGGCTTCTGATATTTTATGGAGTATTACAAGCATGTGAATTAAAGGAAATGGAGATTTAATAACTCATCGTATGATGCCTTAAAAAATTAAGGCACATCAGAGAACACATCAATTAAAAAAACACTGTATGCCACACATTATATATTAGGTTGATGGAACTCGAAATTCATGAAATGCATTTATGTGATGTATTTATTAATTCATTTCATATTTGAGAAAGATATCAGATTCGTTTCAGCCTTTAACACGAGATTTTTTTGTTGTGGAAATCTATTATGTAGAGAATCTTCTATTAAATAATTGTAAGTTTCTAATCTGTATTTCGTGAACATTGTATTGTAGTTACCAATCGCCAAGAGCAGGCAGACGTAATGATGAGATATGACATGGGTGCAGTACTATCCACACCATAGGTTTAAAGGGCATGTGTGAAACACAAGCAATGTCCACGTTTTAATGAATTTTGATGGGGAAAATTTTTCCAATTGACGTTTTATGAATCATACCTAGTGTATGTAAATTATTTGAAATTAAGAAGATTTTTATTTTTATTAAATTATTTTTTCTTCTCCTGCTACGTGTGCACATTATTTGCAAATGTCTTTTAAATGTTCCCACATGCTAAGCATCTTTTTGTTACATCAGCTAATTTTATTATGAATCCTAAATGGCCAACTAATCCCTCCATTTTGAGTCGCAATTAAATTTATGAAATATAATACATGGAGGATGAGGAAATTTTACAGAATACTCAACCTGACACAAGGTGATTATAAATTCCAACAAACCACGAAATGGTAACCCAAGATTTGTCTTAATCAAATCTTGAGAAATTCATTTCATGCCCTAAGGAAATGACAAATTCAACATGAGAATTTGAAGCTGAATACTGGGCTTGAAAAGTTTGAATAGCACATCATCTTGTGTGGAAGAACATTAAAGAATGTATGAGGCTATATAGTGACTTGACTGGGCACTCTACATGAGCTGCATCCCAGCAGCTGGACGTCGATCGCATGAGACGTTAAATAGGAGGTGCCTTGTACTCGGTGTCTATGCTGAGTAAAAGACCCCACTCATGGAGCCTCTTTATGCTAAAACAAAACAAAAAACATTTTATAGCCCATTGATTTAATCCATTTTATTGGCCAGACTGAAATTAAAAAAAAAAAATCCAGAGATTTCGCAGATTTTCGTACACACCTTAAATACTGTATATAATTACCTGTACTGGTATTTGTTAAGTTGATAGAAGTTCCAAAAGCCATATATATTGGTGGAGAGAAGCTGCATCTGTACCTTCCCAGTCTGTGGATTACATAATACAAAATATACCATCATTTCCGGGGAACATCAGTCACTGCAGGGTGACAGTCACTTCACACGAATTGCATCAATTACTCAAAACGAAGCCTGTGATCTGTTTCCAAATTACCCTGGATGATACTATGATCTAATAAATGACATAAGACAATGCAATGTGACAATGACAGTCAATTTCACTGACAGATTACCATGTGCCATCCAAATGTATGGACAAAATTTGGTTACGTAACTGCCAATATTATTGATATTTCCACCTTTATGGAATAACTAC
Source organism: Alitta virens (assembly GCA_932294295.1). Lineage (NCBI taxonomy): Eukaryota > Metazoa > Annelida > Polychaeta > Phyllodocida > Nereididae > Alitta > Alitta virens. Next base: position 34,742,546 of record OW028580.1, read on the forward strand.
ATTAGCGCAGTTGTGGAGATATGGAACACAAACAAGTGCACAGATAGAAGAATAACACGCAGCACTGGCAGAGTCAGAAACTATTAGGGACTCGGATAACTACTCAATACCCTTCATGAGCAACATCTTGGCTACAAGTCGTTCGGATGAAACGTTAAATTGGAGGTCCCTTGTACTCAGTGTCTATGCTGAGGCGAGTAAAATACCCCACTCATAGAGTCTCTTTATGCTAAAAAAACAAAAAACATTCATAGCCCATTGATTTAATCCATTTTGTTGGCCAGACTGAAATGAAAAATAAAAAATCCAGGGATTTCGCAGATCTTCGTACACACCTTAAAATACTGTATATAATTACCTGTACTGGTATTTGTTAAGTTGATAAAGCACTAAAAGGAAATATATATGGGTGGAGAGAAACTGCGTCTGTATCTTCCCCATCTGTAGATTACATAATACAAAATATACCATCATTTCCGGGGAACATCAGTCACTGCAGGGTGACAGTCACTTCACACGAATTGCATCAATTACTCAAAACGAAGCCTGTGATCTGTTCCAAAATTACCCACGATAATACCATGATCTGATAAATAACATAAGACAATGCAATGTGACAATGACAGTCAATTTCAATGTATGGACAAAATTCTGTTACGTAACTGCCAATAATATTGATCTTTCCACCTTTATGGAATAACTACAGAAACACAGTTGTGGAGATATGGAACACAAACAAGTGCACAGACAGAGGAATAACAAAGACATGCAGAACTGGTGGAGTTAGAAAATATGAGAGACTCGAATAAATACTCAATGCAACATCTCAGCTGGATGTCGTTCGGATGAGACGTTAAATTGGTGGTCCCTTGTACTCAGTGTCTATGCTATCAGAAACTTAGTGGAAAAGTATAAGGCATTATCTTTTGAAGATAGAGAAAATTAACACATATCGTGTAGGGTAAGAAAAGGCTAGCATCATTTGGCACAAAAATTGTCTGGTCTGGACAGTTAAAGACACACGATCTTCCGTATATACTACATAGGCACAAACAAGTTATACTTGTCAATGCATAATATTATAATAAATAATAGAAATATGAAGCTATTTACGTATTGACCAAATTGAAATTGACCTGATCGCATTATCAATGAAGTTGATACCAAAACTGATAAATGTCTAAAATGAGGTTAAATGGCACATCCAAGATAGCATTCCCAATCGGCCCAGCATCATTTCCATATAGGCCACTGTCGCGCCGGCATTGAAATGATTTGGAATGCTATCTGAGATGCGGTGTACATGTCAGTAAAATTAATAAATATACAGAAGCATCTTGCCTTGAATCAGAACATCATGTTCAATTAATTAAAAATTTAATTTGCTCACAGCAGAAACTCACCACACCCATACAATTCAAGGGGCAACCAACAATTCGGTAATAATCAAAAAACTAACACCAACGTACCAATCTATCATGGCACATGACACCCACAACCAAACTTCAGTTGCCACCGTCACTTTCCCAAGCTACGGACAGCACAAGTGGCCCCTTTGAGCTGCAATTTCGGTCACTTGAAATCCAATCAATAATTGAAACATTGATGGAGGGTCGTGTGCCTCCCAATCTCACATCTCCCACATGTTGATGAATTGAGATGGCAGCCTGAGACAGTAGGAGGGCAAAAGTACGTGTTGAGGATTGCTGAAAAAGAAAATTAAAGCGAATTTGAAGCTAGAGGTGGGAACGATTTGCATTTGGCAAATGTTTTGTTTTTTGGTGACAAATTGCAAGGATGCTATACCACATTAATATATTGGTTAAATACTTCATATGACAAAGATCATCTGCTGAATTGTCTTGATGATATATAAAAAGTGTATTGGGTGTCATATATCTAATTACTCAAACGAACTGAATACTGCAAAATTAATACTTAGTATCATGGTAGTGTGTCCTGTCCAAAATAAAAATTCCCTACAGTAACTGTCATTTTAATTATTGGTGTGTACTCTCAATTTTTCATCTCATCATATTGCCTGCCAGTTGCAGTAATAAAAACTGATCTGGCTTCAGGTTTGTATCTTTGGGCGGTTGGTAGGCCGGTTGGTAGGCCGGTTGGTAGGCCGGTTGGTAGGCCGGTTGGTTGGCCGGTCGGTAGGCCAGTTGGTAGGCCAGTTGGCACGTGGGTAGGCAGGTAGGCTGGCCAGTTGGTAGGGGCCGATTGGTAGGCCGGTTGGTAGGCCGGTTGGTTGGCCGGTTGGTAGGCCAGTTGGTAGGCCAGTTGGTAGGCCAGTTGGCACGTGGGTAGGCAGGTAGGCTGGCCAGTTGGTAGGGGCCGATTGGTAGGCCGGTTGGTAGTTGGTAGTTAGATGCAGGTAGGTAGGTAGGGGATTACGTAGGCACTTAGGTAGGGTTCTTGATAAGTGGTTCAAGCAATCTGACAAGCAAACTGCTACAAGGGATCACTACATTAGTGCCTTTATGATACGCACATCGGGCTATGATATCATATCATGCTGTGGCTGTGGCTGTGGAGAGAGCGATCTCGCTACGCTTGACTGCCGCTACTAATTATACTCCCCCATTGAGGGCTGGACTGCCCATGATTTATTAGCTCCGGGTCATGTGACAACTATGGGACAACTATGTTCACCCCTAGGCTATGTTTATTATGGGACAATGTAAATACATCGATTATTTCAATCATTTGTACTCTGCGCGATGGAAGGTGAGGACGTTACAGGAAAATTCATTGAGGGTTTACCTCTTCATCCTAGTGAGGAAACACATGAAAACTCGGGAATAAGTTCTACAGCACATGACACTCCTGATGTCGCCGATATTTACTCCGTCACAAGCACCAGCAATTGGAAACTTTTCGGTAGAATTCTCCCGAAGAATGAGGTTATTTTCATTTGCCAAGTGGTGATTCTATATATCGTAATCATCACGTGTATAGCCAACCTCTCTTTACGCAATGGTGATAGCAATTTGTGGACCGCACTCCTCTCATCATCACTGGGAATTATGTTGCCCCAGCCCACGCTGTCTACACGTAAACCCTGATGAATGTTTGCTATTGGTTAGACCGCTAGAGCGATATGATAACGCAGCTGATTGGTCCACTCTCCCCTGCTACACTCTGAGGCATGTCGAAATTGGCCAGTTCAATATGATACAGTAAAACGATTGGGTGTTAGGGTCGCATTACCATGACATTTGCATGAATGCCCTCGCTAACGTTGACCCTGTGTCGTATATAAACTCAAGCCCGGAGTCCTAGAGTCATTCGCTTCTTTCGTGAAAACAAAGAATCACTCGATAAACAGCATGACTACCAGCCAGCTCAATGCCCAGACTCCTCAGGGTTCCAGTGGAATGACCATCTGTCTGTCAGAGAAGACGAGAGTCATCGCACACGCGGCTCTGCAATACAAGACTGGTTACATAACCATATCCAGATACAACGACGATACAGGCAAGTGGCGTAATGTTCACATCGCGAAGAAGTCTTTCGAGAAAATCCGAGAATCAGCCGATAACCTGCTTGATGCGATTGTGAATCGTAAAGCCATGGAGCAACGCCTAACCAAGAAGCAGTTTCTGATGATCACGAAGTTCCAGAAGCATGACAAGGAAGAACTATACTTTTTGTCCATATTACACCCTAAGGTAGAGCAGGAGAGCATTGCCAGTGTGACCGAATTTCTACACAGCAAAACAATCAATTTACGCCGTGAGGAATTCGAAAAACTTCACGCCTCGCTTGACAAGATTGACCATGTTATAAGCACACCTCAGAGTGGTGGAAATGACAGTGACAAATACAAACATCTTGAAGAGTGCCCCACTGTCAAGTGCTACAGATGGTCTATTGAAAAAAGAGGTCTCAAGTCTCTAAATGTGTACATGGATCGTGAACAGTGTGAAATGGCAGTGCAGAACTACATTCAGTCTTCACCTGGAGAGGATAATGACCCCTCCTCCTACACCATAGAGGCTGTACAGCTATTGAGACCTTCTAAGCTCGAAATTACTCAACGAGTGTACTACAACGTGTTATTGAAGGAGACCGGTTATGACGTGGATGACATGACTATCATGCCTCCTTCAGCAGCGCTAGTCAGGGAGACCATCGAGGAGAAAGTAACCAAGGTCAATGTTCTGCGGATTGTTGAGGCCGTTTCGTCCATGCTCAATCACAAGAGACTGTATTTCTTAAGTGAAATTTATGATATTTTCACTTATGTAGATGGAATTGCTAAAATTGAAGAGCAGGTTGTAAAGTCTGTAACACCTTCTGAACTTGTATCAGAACGGTTAATAGATTCTTGCTATGAATTAGTAGTAAAAAGAGGAGACAATGAAATTCAACAGGCAAATGTCCTTCCACCTCAGCCTCAATAGAACAGTGTGATTTGTTTATTCGTTTTGATGACTTAATAAATATTCTCAAATTTCAAACAATCGATTTTGTTTCAATTTCTTAGTAAAAAAAGTGGCCTGTGATTTTCAAAAAAGGCTTACAAAAAAAAAATCATCATCATCATCATCATCATTAACAGCTAAATATTCAGGAGACACTCCAACACGAAATAAAATTAAGTCAGTATCTCCGGTTTTAAAAAAGCTCAATGGCCATATTTTATTACAACAGCAAACGTAGAAAAGACAGGTTACATTCATTATATCAAATAAAAGGAGGAGGAGTTACAAACATTGCGGTAATTGACATTTAAATATATATATTTACATTCACATAGGTTTATTCATATATTACCTGAACAGTCAACAGTCAACAGTCAACAGTCAGTATTATATATGTATATCACAGTCAAAATTCTCTGGTATATGACCACTAATAAACAAGAATCGATACTGAAAAAAACCGCATTCGCGCATTCATTCATTCATTCATTCAGTCAATCACACGTTAAATCATTCATTCATTCAGTCAATCATTCGTTAAATCATTAAATCATTCATTTCAGGTACGTATACTCTACTGAATATATAAAAATAAAGCTCCGAACATCGGACATAACTGGAAATGATACTGTAGGGGGGAAAAAATAAGTACATGTATGGTGATTCAAACGTTAAATAATTAATAAACATGCTCTAATGGGAAAAAATCGTTTTACTACATTTAACATAAACATTTTTTTATAGATGAAGTAGAGTGTAACAGTGGACATTGAAAAAAGGTAACATGACTACTCTACTTATATCTCACCCTAAAACCCAAAGGGTTCGGTGTCAAACGTGCCTGGTAGAAGTCGTCTTTTCGAGTAGGTAACTCTGAATTTCTTGAGTTCCTCACGATTAAAAAGTTTAAACTGGTATTTGTTACGTCTAATTTTGTTATAGGTCACCTGAACATGGGGCTGTTCATCAGAGGGCAGTGGATTGTTGTCGGGGTCAGCCCAAAAAAGCACCAGTCGGCAAATGCTCTCGAAATTTAAGAGTTTTGTTGCCTCGTGGTTCAGCGTAAAACCCTTGAGTTTTGTTGTCCTTTCCTCATCATTTGTCAGATACGCATATGATTTGGGGCCACTGCTGACAAAACGTGATATAAACTGATCCTTCTTCAACTCGTCTGTCCACTGCCCCAAATGATCACCCATGTCAGGTGTGTACTCACGAAGGTTTCTCTCGTCATATTCATAGACAACTGAGTCTGTATCGAAATAAAGGACTCTGCGGCCTAGATTGTGGAGCACATTGAATAGACGACTTCTCGCGTTGGCAGTTGTAAACGCCGCTATGAACACGTTTACATGCGACATTTCGGGGAGAAAGCCCTCTGAACTACAGTACTCCAACATACATCTCTTCTCGTCCAAAATGTGCATCCCTTTCAGAGATACTGAAGGATTGGTTATTAACTTGAAAATGTCTACCCCTCGCTCGGCTAATTGATGAGTGCGATGATTATTGTTTTCGCCAAACTTGCCCCAGAAGCTGTTCAGGAGCAACTTGTTTGTTGCTCTTTTTCCTGGGTTAAACTCAATGTTGGTCTCATCAAGACGAATACCTTCGACTGACTCATACTGCTTGATGTACTCATTCTTTTCAGTGTCGCTCATGTCTCGAGACGGCCACCCCGAAGCTTCCTGTTTCCCTTTCAAGAACATGTTGACATAGTCCGAAAACAGTCCGGGGGTCTCTTGAGTACGATCAAACTTGGTTCGCTCCTTAAAGTGATATACCTCGTACACCTTTATGACAGTGTACCCCACAAGAAGGGCATCTTGGAGGTCCACCGTAGTCCATGTACCAGTGAGGTCCCGCTTCTCATCTGAACAGCTACACGGGTCTTTAGACAAATTCCGAGCACAGTTAACACAGAGAGGGAAGAAGAGTTTACCATTGAGGCGCACAGGGAGACACGGGTGGTATAGACCCCTAGGGGGGCGAACGCGTGCCTGGACGAGACCAAAGTAGGTACTGATATCGGTTGTCTGAGGATCCACGATGACCTCTGGAATCCCCACAGGGAAGACATCGTTTTTCAGAACCATCGGATACAACGAGCAAATGTCAACGTATCCGATTTTCTTACCATCTTTGGCCTCGTGGTAAAGTTTCACTGCATTTACGCGCCCCCCGTAGAAAGAAGAACGGGGATCGAGACGTGGAAGCATCTCGCACGTACTTTCAACCTCCTGTAGCCTCCGATTATTTTTCAACATCGCATGGTATTCACATTCCCACATAGTGTGAACTTCGAGTTTGAGTACATACCTCAGATACTTTAGCCTTGCTTCAGTTCGCATGAAGAGAGTCTTGAGACTTTCGCCAGTATGGGGGTGTCGTACATTGGGCATGGCTTTCGCTCCACCAAAACACCATTTACAACCATGAAACACACATCCATAGAATTCCCACGCCGATGCGCGCCCCGTCTTTACATCGAGATAGTATCCATCTAACTTTAACCACCCATCACTAGTCTGATTCCTCACACGATGCTCGCCACCATTGCGCGCATGCTGAATGGGTACTCCCAGCCGTTGTGACTCATATTCAAGCCAAACAATGGACGAGCGACTGTGAGCATCAATACCAGCAAAACCACAAGATGGCATTCTGGCAAAAGGTGTCGATTCAAACTGCATCGAGCGCACCTCCACTTCCTCACTGCTGATAACATTTCCCTCATCCCCCACTAGCTTTAACTTATCGTTTTGAAGGAAACCCTTCACTGTACGACCATCCTCCAGCTCGACTGAATATTTCTCTGTTAAAAACAGATATCGGTACGTAACCATGCATACGCTGGCCAGTGTGTTATATTGAAGGGGATCAACACCGATAGTCTTGGTGTTCTGTTCACCCCCTTCTCCGATGTCCACCACCTCATCACGCGATGTGATACCCAAAAGCCAGCTCCTGAATGCGTTACAGCTTTCCTGTAAAATGTTCACATCATCTTCGCAATATGCCAGTAGTTCTTTCTTAAAGTCAAAGACCTTACCCCGTTGCTGTACATACCACTGCATGAACTCTTCACGAGCCTTAGGCTTCATGCTGTTCACACGGTAGCAGTAGGGGTGAGGCATAGGCCCCACGTAGTCCCAGTTCTCCTTCTGATTAAAAAAGACTGGGAACGTGCCCTTTTTAACACCCTGCAGGCCGAAAACTTTAGGCATCTGACTCAGGGGGAACGTCAGAAAGTTTAGAGAGTCGATCACTCGGAACTTCCCAGTGTCGATCGCGACGATCTTGCTCCCCCTGTAAATTACTCGGGGCATTTTGCGCATGGTACAGAAGATGTACTTAGCGATGAAATACGCGTCATACGCCTGCCCATTGTGGAAAAGGAGTGTATAACCCTCAAATTCCCTTGTGAAAAAAAATTCGCAAAACTCAGTGGCGGTGTTATCGCCGAAAAAGCGTACGGACCTCATTCCACAGGTTTCATCATCCATGCAGAGTGTTCTCTCAGGGTGACCCCTGGCAATATTGCGCGAGACGAGAGCCGAACATTTCGGACAGGCTGTGCCACAGTGTGCGCAGTGTTGTCTCTCCCTGTAAGTGTAGTCGATACAGTGCTCGCATTCCCAGTGAGCGCAGAGTAGATTAGGAGTGTGATATTCAGTTGTGGGGTCAGTCTCGAAATCAGCAAACATATATTTGTAGGACACAGCTTTCGGGGGCTGCTGTCTGATGTAGCAAAAATGGACCCCAGACACCCACTGCTTGCAAATACGACACTCGCGCATGTCGCATCGGTGTTCACGAGATGGAATATAGTACACACCGCATGCTTTGCATCTGTGTGTACTGGAGCAGACACCATTTTCGAGATGCCGACGGGCGCACTCCGTGGATCGCATGAAGCGGTTACACGTGGTACATGAGTGTTTTTCAGAGTTAACAATGTCACATGAATCACCTCTACATGACACACACTGTTCACAACCACTGTGACCATAGCGCTTGTCATAGGGCTGCAGACACTTCGAACAAAATGAGCTCTTTCCAAAGAGACAATTCACTTTGGTGATGGTGTGGAAGTGTCCTACAGCTGTAGGCCTCAGAGGATCTTCGACGTAAAGCAGGTAAACTGTTCTCTGGCGCTGTTCAACACCCACATAGAGAGGACGAACACCTGACCCCCGGCCAAAAACCACAATACGTGTATTTGCCTCCCGCTCGAAAGAGGGAATGTCAGTGAATGAGGGCACGTAACCTAGATCGAACCCAGCACGCGTGTGCAACCTCACAGCCTCCACCTTTTGTAACTTTCGTCTTGAATTAATCATTGTGTAGTATTTAGTTCTTGCCTTCTGATGTAACACCCGATCAGTCGAAGGAGCTTCACTGAGATCCCCCCTGGCTATTCCCACCACAATCGCCCTTGATAGACATAAATTGTCACTATTGTTTATTTTGCATATACATCGAAGTCTATGCAGGTCATCAACATAATTGAGGCCCTCACTCCTACCAGCACCTAGAGGATTGCGTATAACACCAATGTGGATTTCGAGAGGCTCATCCAAGTACAACTCGTCATCCGATTGAAGTAAGGTTTCCAGCAGTTCGAGAACTTTGAAAATATTGAGCTGGTGTAGAGGCATGAGTCCTAAGGTATGGGGGCTGTAAAAAGCTTCGTTTTGAATGAAAAATCTCACCAGATCATGAGGATTGTAACTCTCATTGAGTCTGGTGACAATGTCATCGATCACTCCCTCAAGTCCACCCATTATATCGACTAGATTTACACCGGCCCAGTTAGCATTAAAGTGTACACGATACACAGTCTCCCGTACTGCCCCTCCATCGAACTCGAGGTCACGTATATTTTCTACGTTAATGTGACGGTGGAAATTCACCGAGTAATCATCTCCATCAAAAACCATGTTACCTTCAAAATCATCATCATCATCATCATTGTTATCTCTATCATCAGCATCATCAGCATCATTTAAAATAGGCACATTATTATTATCACCCTCACCACTACCATCTCCCACTATATTATTGTCATACAGAATGTCTAGAAGCAGCCTCATTTCATTTCCATCATGTAGCTCTTCTAGATCCAGGTCCAGGTCCATGTCCATGTCCATGCTAAGATCCACATCCAGATCTCTGTCTAATTCTTGTTCGCATGAGGTCCCTGTTCCTGAGCCTGTTCCTACTCCTGTGTCTAGTCCTGTTCCTGTTCCTGTTCCTGTTCCTGTGTCTAACTGCAAAATTTCCTTCAGCCTGAAAAAACAGTGGAAAAAAACTTTTCAGTAAATTTTGGCGAATATAGAAAATATATATATATATATATATATATATATATACATATTACTCCTGTTATAGAGCCCATGCTAAAATGTGTAACTACTAACGCACTAGGTTTCTGATGTCCGATGTCATCACGCTTATCACGACACTCTTTCTCTTTCTCGGCGCTCGGCTTATTCGCCTTCTTGTTCTTCATGTTCTTCTTCTTCTTCGTCGGTTCACCATCGCCGTTAACTTCTGACACGTCAACCACACGATGTCTCGTACCACATGTCTCAGCTCTATTCTCATTCTCATTCTTCATCTCATTCACTGGTTCCAGAAGACTCTCTCCACCCCTCAATACTCCTACTGACGTTGCTGCTGCTGTTGATATCGATGCCGATACCTCTGATGCCTCTGATGCCTCTGATGCTGATACTGATACTGATACTGATGCTGATGCTGATGCTGATGCTGATGCTGACGCTGCTTGGTGTCCTCTGTAGTGGAAAAAAGAAATACTTATTATGACACTGGATTTTAACGCTTTTAAAAAAATGAAATAAGGAAGTTATTTACAGAACACAAACTCACTCATGGTCCACTTTTCTTTTTTTAGTTGAGGGCTCGCCAGTCTTGGAGGAGGTGAAGCATGCAAAAAATTCCTCAAGCTCCCTGGATCTTTTCCGGTGGTAACGTAACTGCTGTCCGAAACGCTGTAAAAAAATAAATAAAAAAATTACCGTAATGCTGAGACAAATTTTATTAATTTTTTTGACACAAAAAGAAATTAGTATTTTCTCAGTTAATCATCACCAACCTTAAGCATTTCGCTCTCAACTGAGCGTAGAGTATTGTCATCATCACTCCCACTCCACCCCTCCTCAACTCCCTCCATGACCTCGTCTTCTTCTTCTTCCGTCCCTGTGTCAACATATCCAGACGTGAGAGTCGCAATGTCGACCTCCATCGCCTCATCTCTAGCCTCAGCCTCACTTGGCTGGCTACTGCCCGCACATCTAACCATACTCCAGCCTCTACCTCCATACTCATCGCTAGACTTCTTCTCATCCTCTTCATCCTCATCGTCCTCATCCTCTACCTCATCTTCTTCCTCGAATGCCTCGGCTGCGTCGTCCGATTCGCCAGACTCGTCGGATGCATAAAAGGACACGTAATTAAGGTGATTTGCCATACTGGTGGAGGGTACAGCAGTTTGCGCAGTTAGTGGCGATAGTACTGTTCCAGACCACTGTAGAGCTGGCACACGAGTGTTAGTCACTGTCGCTGGTGCTACTACAGCTGGTACTGCCACTGTTACTGCCTCTATCACTGTTGCTGCCACAATCGAGGGCGCCGTCGACGTGGTCACCTTCGCAGACACAGTCCTCGTTGAGGCACATGCGCCGGGCAATACTGTCGAAGTTGGACTTACTACATCGACAGAGCACGACCGGGGTACCTGAGTACTAGCCCGAGTGTGAGCCTGAGTCTGGATCTGAGACTGGTCCTGGGTCTGAATCCGAACCCGAGGCGTTTCTTTCGCTTGAGCTTTCGCTTGAGCTTTCGCTTGAGCTCTCGATTGAGCTCGCGATTGAGCTCGCGATTGAGCTCTCGTGAGGGTAGGCGTCGACTTGGACTCGGACTCTGGCTTGGTCTTGGACGTTGACTTGGCCTTCGACTTGGCCTTGGACTTTGACTTCTGCGTCGACTTTGACTTCTGTTTCTGCTCGGGTTCGAGCTCGGGGTCGGGTTCGGGTGTTGACGTTAGAGTCTGAGCGACGCTTAAGGTCAAGGAGGCATCTAGCGCTTCATCAGTTTCCATTTCCTCCTCGACTTCAACCTCTACCTCTACCTTACCCTCAGTCACAGCATCGACCCCTGCGTCAGTTCTCACCCCCTGGTTATTACCGCTTCTCACTAGATCCTGTAAGTCTTTCATGACCTGATCAGCCAATCTGTAAAGAAAGAAAAAAGAGTATTTTTAAAAAATAATTTGTCATTTGATCATGGAGAAGCAAGGAGGAGAAGCTATATTCGCCTTCGAGTCGCCCTCTTCAACTATAATTGCGGGACCATCAATGTCGGGTAAAACGGTTCTGACTCTAGCCATCCTGAGACACGCCGAGCTGATGTACACGATACCGCCAGAAAAAATACTTTACGCGTATGGTGTGCATCAGAAAAAATTTGACGCTCTAGAGGCTGACGTGAGCAATCTAACAACTCACCACGGTTTACCAACTCGAGAGATTGTGGAGGAACTGAAGAGCACCACTGATGAAGGCCACAGTCTGCTGGTACTCGATGATCTCATGGACGAGATATGTAAATCTAGTGAAATGTGCTCTCTTTTCACTAGAGACGTTCACCATAGTCGTATCTCAGTTATCATGATATCACAAAACGTCTACCATCAGTCACGATACTCTCGAACAATCAGTCTCAACGCTAGCTACTTGATATTAATGAAAACGTGTAGAGACTTACAACAGATACACCTCCTCTCACGTCAGATGTTCCCCGGCACTCCGAAGAGACTAGTCGAAGCGTACGAAGACGCCACTCGCGAGCCACGCGGATACCTCGTAGTGAACAACTTGACCAGTTCTGGGGACGAGGACGTACGGCTGAGCACCTCTATTCTACCCGGGGAGACTCTAACGCTATACACGCGTAAATAATGTCGAAGAGAGTTGAGAAGTGCATCAGTTTTTTAGAGCTTTTAATACGTACGTACAGGATGACAGCGCACCTGAGTCGTACCCTATTGGCTGATGCCACCAGAGAGCATGTACTCTGCCTGACTGAAGTGATCCTAAATACATTGGAAGGAAACCTCGAGCTTTCTAGTAACACGTTGAGCGAGTTAAGTCGCACCAAGCGAGTGCTCAGGAAGGTGGCACGTTTGGTTGAAGTAGGAGTAAGAGCAAGAGCAAGAGCAAGAGTAGGAATAGGAGTAGGGACCGAGCCATCAGTCTCAACATCAGTCTCCTCCTCCTCCTCTACCTCTACCTCTACCTCTACCTCGACCTCTACCTCTACCTCTACCTCTACCTCTACAATTAGGATTGATGCCTCTACTAGGGATCAGTTGAAACGAATTTACGTGACACACTACAAGACCATTGTAGAGTTTTTGGAGCACTGTCTACCTTACCTGAAGAAATTACTTTCCGACCGCATTGACAGTTCTAATTACGGTCACGACAGAGGTCACGATGACTCGGAATATGACGATGAAATTTAACCGGAAGGTCTACGTGATACCCAAGGAAAAATACGAAAATCTGGTAGAGGCCAATAGAAAGAAGTCGTCAGATGAGCCCGGGCGACTGGCCGCAACAGCTGTTGCGGGCCAGTCGCCCTCCCTGCGACAGTCGGAAGAGGCTGTAGTTTTTAGCGCGTCTTCGAATAAGGGAGGAAGGCTCACTGGAAACGGTGGGGGGGCCGCTAGCAATGGAAATACTGCTGTAATAGGGGCGCCGTCGACGCAATCGTCCACTCTCTCTGTCGACGGTGGTCGAACGCGTCCGGACGCCGATGTTGACGTCGACACTGGCGCTTACGCTGACTCTAGATCTGTGAATGATGGCGATAGTGATACAGAGAAATCGAATGACAACACACCTCGAGATCGGCAACGTAATTACGTCGGTAATGACAACCGCATGGGCGATGTCGATGCTAAGGTCAATGACGAGTACGAATCAATATTGAGAAAGGTCAATGCCGAACTGGTTTATAAAACTCATGAGGATAAGGCCCGCACCATACTATATCTACTCACAACATCGCCGTCGATACAGACGGGTGGAGAAGAAGAAGAAGAAGAAGAAGAAGAAGAAGAAGGAGAGGGTGAGGGTGAGGGTGAGGGTGAGGGCGAGGTTGAGAATAGGTTTGTAGCCGGTGATGTTGATTACACAGGGCTGCTACTTCACACTCAATCTAGCACACATCCAGTACCTCTACACCATAACAAGCTGTACTGTCTCATGTTAGACCACGATGTACCCCTGAAGCTTATTTCCAATATAAAATTGAGGAGAATATTGCACTACTTGAAAAATCGTCTCTCTAGAGATGTAGAAGAAGAAGAAGAAGAAGAAGAAAGGGAAGAGGAAGAGGAAGAGGAAGAAGCAGAAAAGGAAGAAGCAGAAGTAGAAAAGGAAGAAGCAGAAGCAGAAGTCTCACTCGTGTCTACGTCTACGCCCACGCAGGTATCTACCTCAAATAAAAGGAAGAGGAATAAGTTGGAGGCTGAACTGAAGCAGAAGCAGAAGCAGAAGCCGAGGCCGAGGCCGAGGCCTATGAAGAAGCGTCGAACGTTTTGGATACACGTCAAAGCAACATAATGGTGTTACCTAGAGACATAGATGCGTATTTAACGAGACGATTTTACAGCACCAAATCACCAGGTAGTTTCACGAGTCCATCTAAACTACACGCTGTTATCAAGAGAGAAGGTAGATACGATATAAGTCTCAACAGGATCAATGACTGGGCCAAGTCTCAAGACATTGTGTCATTACACAAGCAGGCTCGTCAAAAACCTACCAGGTATCGCCGAGTAATTGCACCAGGCATCAATCACCTGTGGGATTGCGATCTACTAGTGCTCAATGGTGAGAGATTCACAAAAGCGAACGATGGATTCGCCTACATTCTGGTAACAATCGATGTCTTCTCAAGATACTGTAGAGCAGAGCCCCTTAAGAGTAAAGGAGGGAAACACATGAGTGACGGGTTCCGGAAAATATTTACCGCAGCTGAGGCTGGAGATGCATTACCTCGATTCCTAAGGAGTGACAGGGGTACTGAATTTACCAATACGATGGTCACCTCGATAATACACGAGAGGGGAGTGAGGCTCATTTACACCAACACTGAAACCAAGGCTAACTACGCCGAGGCAATGATCAAGGGTCTGAAGAAGCGACTGTTCCAATTCTTTCAGCTCAGTAACAGTTACGCATACATCGAAGAGTTTCAGGATATAGTGTCATCATACAATCGTACTATTCATTCGAGCATAGGCGTCAGTCCATGGCAGGTCAATGAGAGCAATGAGCAGTCAATTTGGGACTACCAGTACGTCACTAGAAATACCTCAGGTCTGGCAGCTGCTTTCAAGAAGGCCGTAACTTCGGCGAGAAACAGGAAACGAAGCGTCTACAAATTCGCCATTGGAGATAAAGTGAGAGCGTCCTATCATAGACAAAAAAATTTTTCTCGCTCATATGATGAACAGTTTACCGGTGAGGTCTTCACGGTAAGAGCTAGAAAATTTTCTGACGGCGTAGCCGTTTATTACTTGACAGATTACGGAGGTGATCGTGTCTCAGGACCTTTCTATTCTAATGAGCTGGTTGCGGTGAGATTTGACCCCGATGCATTCTTCAAAATAGAGAAAGTGATCAAAACGAGAGTGGGAGCAGACGGTTCGAGCGAGAGCCTTGTTAAATATCAATCTTGGCCTAGTAAATACAACCAGTGGTTACCCAGCGATAGAATCAAGTCTCTGAGGAAGAGGAAGAGGAAGGGGAGACAGTGAAAAGTGGAAGAAGAAGAAGAAGAAGAAGAAGAAAAAGAAGAATACACTTCGAAATAGAACCAAAAAATGTTAATTTACTTGGTAAGCGACCAGACGCTGGGGATAAACCCAGACAACGATGCAGGCCGCTTCACTGTGCAAATGCCAGAGGTATTTACACCCCCTAAGAATGGCCTAACTGGTGGTCGCTGGTACCTCGGACTAGTGGACATAGCTGTACCGCTAGGGAATAGTGGCCGCACCAAGTGGGATGTCATGTATGTGAACTGTCCCCAGCTAGAAGGCTCTGTGGTAGGCGATACCTACAGTCCAGTACTACGCTCCATACCAATGGGAGAGATAAAGAGACACGGTTTTGCTCGAGTTCAATCAGTGCTCTACGTTCCACTGCGAGTGTCAGACGTTAGACATCTTTCGATAGAACTCTGCGATTCGAGAGGCAAATTATTAGGAGAGTTTAACGGTGAGACAAAAAACTCTACCAAGTGTACTTTGGAGCTGATATGGAAGAAAGATACAAATCACTAGCAGCCATGAAGGCCGAACCATGGATAGAGCATTTCAGGAAAACTGTGGGGGACACCACTCTATGGTCTAATAGACCGAGGCCCGTTGTCATCAAACGAAGCAAGGAGGGTGACAGCGGTGGAAATAAGAACAATGAAAATTTACCCCTGACAGTGGTGTCACCGATAGAACAGTCTAATGACATGGCCCAGGCCCAGGTACAGACCCAGGCACGGACCCAGGGTGAGCTGACTACAAAAAGTGATAAAAACTCGGGAAGAGAGCGAGGAGGCTCAGTCCACCAGCGGAACAAGTTGACAGCACAGCGTCTTAAACGAGGGAGGCAAAGTTTGACTGGGACTACTAGCAAGAAAATTCCGAAGATCAACGACGTATTCACTCGTCATGTCAAGCGGTGAAAAGGTGCTAGAGTCATCAGACCTAGCCTATGAGGACACATTAAATTTGTTCAGCGTACCAGTGAGTAACCTCGGAGTAACTGATGTTAAATACCTGACCCATAAACCAGTCAACCAATTTTCTGCCGAGGGCGATGTAAAATTTCACGTACCAGGTGTGGGTACTTCGTATATCGACTTATCAAATGTCTACCTATCGACCCGAGTGAGAATTGTAAGGGGCGATGGTTCGAGATTACCAGAGGGAGGTGAAGATGCGGCCGCTGCTGCTTCAGCCGCTGCTGCTGATGCTTCAGCTGCTGCTGCAGCCAATGACGAGTCTGCGGTTGAGGCAGATGAAGGCGTATGGAGTGTGGGGCCTGTTAACAACTTGGCCCATGCACTCTGGGATCAGGTGGAAGTGCGACTTAATGACAGAGTGGTGACAGGGGGTCAGACAGGCTACAGCTACAAGGCTCTCATGAACACCCTGCTGGGTGAGACTGAACTAAATGACTCGGAACTGGAAAATTCGCTGTTTCACAAGGACACCACCGGATTCATGAATGATGTCAGCCTCGCATTTGGAAGTAACAGTGGACTTAAAAAGAGAGCCTCTGCCATGAGTGGAAGTAGAACAGTCGAACTTTTAGGGAAAGTCGATGTCGATGTGTTTAAAGCGAACAAATATCTACTAAACGGTGTTACTATTGACCTGAATCTCACACCAACGTCAAACAAGTTTAGACTACAGAGTGCTAATCGAGAGACCACTGATTACAAGCTGGAGATTGTCGATATTACTCTTATTCTGAAACACGTGACCCCCTCAGGTCTCATTTTACTCGGTCACCAGGATGTAATGCTGAAGGAAATTTCTAGAGCGAAATATTTCTATACCAAAGAGGAGTTACGAAAGTTCAACTTGGCTAGAGACACTTCTTCCTATTACATCGAAGATGCGTTTAATGGACGAGTACCCAGTAAAATTGTCTTAGGCTTTGTGTCAGGGGAGTCCATGGGAGGGAGCCTAACCAAGAACCCCTACAATTTCATGCACTACGACATCACTTTCATCAATGTGAGTCTATCGGGCACACCTACTCCGAGAGGACCTCTGAACTTGGATTTCTCCGAAGATAAGTACCTACACTGCTACTCCGAACTCTACAAGGGGAAACCGAATTACGCTAGCAATGCGAGAATAAATCGAGAGGAATATAGAGACGGCTATACCTTATTCGTCATTGACTTAGCCCCTCAAAATTATGACGAATTCTACCCAGTGACTAGGGAGGGATGCGTGAGAATCGAACTACGATTCAAATCGCCTCTAAAGGAATCGGTTGTCATGCTCACTAAAGTGACATACCCTGGACTATTCGAGATCGACTACGCTCGCAATCTCTATTTAACATGAACACCAATCAATTGTACGAAATACTTTGGAATGATGAAATTACGTCTTCATACGTTATGGCTATTATGCCCTCAAATGCTCTGAAGTACCTGAAAGCGAGTCATGGTACCAGACGTTGCAAACCAGCCAAGCGATGCAAGAGTGAATACTGTTACATAGTGAATTGTAATGAAAACTCGTACTTACGCGGCGACATGGGACACTGGATGGTCCTCACTGTTCATGGTTGTGACGGCGGTGGAGGTGGCAGTGGCGGTGGTGGTGGTGGTGGTGGTGGTGGCTGTGGTGTCTTTGTCACTGCTGATGCTGCTGCTGTTGGTCTTGATGTTGACGGTGTACGGACGACGTCGCTGAATGGAGAATCCAACTTGATCGAGATTTTCGATTCGATGGGCGAGGGCACCTACAAAGGAGAAATGATGACTTTTATATCAAAATTTAGACATTGTGTAACGTATTCTAGGTATTTAGCTGCTACTAATTGCGGTTACTATGTATTGATATATGTATATTACCGAAGTAGGAAATATAGCCCCTCTAGTGTTTTGAATATGCTATACGAAATACCTGATGTGAAAAGTCAATGTTTAATGCTATACGGCGTAGCTAACGGATACACACAATCGAGTGAAACAACGGGCTAATTTCGGTGTTAAATACTCCATGTTTAAAAAAAAAATTATGACGGTCGATTTTACTTCTATATTAAAATTTGCGGTATTTACAACATTGTCACATATGCTCAGTTGCTGGTATTGAAAATGAACACGAAATTCACAAATAAATATATATATGTATGACCTCTTTTATGACTGTATTACTGTCTGCATGTGAAAAAAAGTGAAATAAAGGAAATGAATTACACCTATCGATTTTACTTCTATATTAAATTTTGATGTATTTACGGCATTGTCATATATGTGTAGGTGTTAGTATTGAAAATGTACACCAAATGTGTAAATATATATGTCGTCTTTTATGTATGTATTACCATATGTATGTGAAAAAACGTGAAATAAAAGTTTAAAAATTTTACACGAGCGGTGTTTTTTCTAAATTTGTACTATAGCATAAACCAATAAAAAACCAAAATACATGAAAAGTGACATACCTGGCTGTATTTTTTTCTGACGAAATACTACACGTAGAGAGTCAGTCTGATGATGTTCCTAGAGGTGCCTCTGTGATGGCTGTCCGATTGTAGCTGGTACTGAGGTCTTAGCGTATGCTAATGCGATCAGGCTGTGAGTGGAGATGCCCTCCGGCTTCAGACCCATGCTTTTTATACCATCGTATTTGCTGGAGGACAATGCGAGTGCCTCAGCGGCCCCCCCTGCTCAGCCCGCCCGTGACAGATCGCATCGTTGATTGCCACATTAAGGGCTTGAGTGCATTCTTTTTTTGCTTATGACTAATCTTAAATTGAGCAAAAGCGCTTCGTCTGCTTGACGTTTTTTAACGCTAAATTTGCAAATAAATAAAAATTTTGCACTTCGAACTGTGTGTATATATATATATATATATATATATATATATATATATATATGTAGGTATGTAGGTATGTAGATATGTAGATATATAATTCAATTAAGTCACACATCCATATTTTTTAATTGACGCTCAGTTAAGTTTATGAATAGTGATATTGAAACTGGACTTGATTGTGTGGGTAAATAGCTATTACGTAATACCAGTATTAAGTTAAACATTTTCAACTTGATGCCACGCGGCCAGATGTGGTATAACTCAGGGGTACACTACGTCTAATATACTCCTTCCATTGTCTTAGGACGCCGGTCACTTTTACCGTCTTTTGTTTTATTACGTAACACTCAAACGTTAGGCATTGGGGTCACCGTGAGTAAGGGGGGAACAATGGGGGGTACTGCTACATGGCATAGGGGTAGGTCAGTTGCAGTAGCTACTTCAGTTGCATAAGTTGTCACTGCAAGGAGAGACAGAGGGTAATTTTGAGTTGCACGCTTTTTTTTGGTGGTTAAAAATGAGACAAATCGCGATTGTTTTGCTGTTGAGCTTGGCGGAATGTTCTGCATGGATATGTGGCAATACTGGACAGTGTAGTTGCTCATCTTCTGGTTTTGTACTCTGCAAAGATGCAGATGCAGCTCCATTCTTCGCTGAAGTGCATAGGCCAGGCAAGAAGCTGACCATTAAAACGACCGATGACCAATTCGATATGTCAAGTATGGCGAATACGAAGGGATTTGAAAGAGTGATTGTGATGGGACTTTCAGCAGACCTCTGTGAGACACTGATTTCTACCTTTCCATGGGCACGCTGTTTGGCGAACGACCTTGGATCTTCAAAGCCGCGCGTGACTGTCACTTCATGGACTAGGACGACTGTCAGTGACCCTAAGGATGACGTAGTCGCTGTTGAAGAGCCTCTGATAGGAACGAAGTCATCGCTAAAAACCTATGGCACTGGAATGATAGTCTGGACGATATTGAGCAGTATTTTTGGAGGGATCATGACGTGTTGCATACTGGTGAGTTTGGTCAACTTGCACGCCCGTATTAACAGCCACGCTAGGTCAGATGATCCGCCCCTGTTTGCCGTTGCCTGCTGTTTGAAATGTCTTGCACTAATGCTGTATCCAGTACACCTGATCGCCAAATGTTGCAACTGGACTTGTTGTGACATTCACACATTGGATCGAGGTACTCCACCCAGCACCACACCCTTTCAAGTCTAGGTATACTCAATTTCTCATTATAGCTACACGAGTTAAAGTGATTTGAGAACACTTTGTAGTAGTAAACTAAGCGAACACTTGTCAGCGGATGAAAAAATTTGGACGTCAGTGTCTGCAATGTCGATGTAAAGTTGTAAATGCTAGTGTCTGTGATGGACTAATTTAAGTATAAATGAACCCTGGAGAGAATTATTGCATACCTTACTGGAACAACTTTAATACAATTCCAAAGGCTCGAGTTAACTGACATTGTTTTTTTCAGAAACGTGATTCGATCAGACAGCAATATGCCACCACGCGTCGTCTGCTGAGACTATTGATGGTAGTTTGGGGTATTTATGCCACAGCTGATGTCAATGAACTGCGCATGGTGAGACTTTTCATGGCCATTTGGAGGGTTTATGCTGCTGCTGATGCAAATGATGATGATAATGATGACGATGTTGAACATGAGGATGACGATGGAGTGATGTATGAACAACCTAATGGCAGACCTAACATGGATGATGCCCCCCTGGATGAGCACTACGACGTGATTGAGATGGATGAGGGCGGTGTTGACAGGGCTGAGGAACCGCCAAATCATGCTGGCGAGCACGCTGCTCAGCCGAGGGTGTATCGAGTGCGCCTTGCCCGGGAGCGCGACTGGATAGACGTGGCCAATGTCATCGGTCATCGGCTGAGAAACAATAGACCCGTCCAGCAATGATTTTACTTAGGCATAGTTTTTAGTTTTACTTTTTTAACGCATTTTTATTTTATCGAATAACCCTTTTGTATGTTACCATGTCACATTTCATACCGAGTTGAGCGTCTTGCCACTTGTATGTCATACTCATGAATATCGCTGTACAGTCTTTAATTTCATAGTATAGTTGTTGTTTTGTACATTTTTTAGGCCTAGCTGCATAGAAAGGTGCGTCTTGCCCACTGTTATGTTAGTCTTACAGATTATTTTATCGTAATGTTTACGGTGCTGTTTCATTTAACCTGTGCTTATCAACTTTTTTTGTACATAACTTGTATTATAACGTTATAATGATATGTGTATATATATATATTTCTCATTTAAATAATTTCCATGTCACGCTCTTACGAAAAAAAAAATTATTGAGTTCCTAGTACTGTCATTAAATTTTTTCCGATTTGAAAGCTATGTTTTTTATTTATTTACAGCGAACTTGCAAAGAAAGATTTTCTTCTTGACTTTATTTCATTTAAAAATTGGCTATTCCATCGAGATATGTAGTATGGTGCACCTAAACTAAAGTACATACGCAGATCGAGATAGCACACTCGATTAAGATAGGATCAGGTGCTTCAAACTCCGTATCAGAGTCCCAGGACTGAAATAACTGGACCGATGAGATGGCTCATTGTCTGAGCCAGTTTGATGTACGATGTATGAGGACTAAATGTATACTCAGTCTGTGCTAATACATCCTTGGGGGGTATATCTTATCACATTTAGTAGCGGGGGCAGATTCTTATCATAAGTTTTGCTCTGAGCACCCTGAGAATATTGCTAATGGGGCATTCATTCGATCACAGGGCTAGGCACCATTGTAATGTACATTCACGGTCGAATAAGGACTATTGGGGGTATCTGAAATGGTAGATATATAATGACTCAATTAAGCACCCCCTGCAATGTGCACCATATTCTTTATTAACACAGAGAAACGCCTATGTTTATCGAACTGTACTGAATTAGTGGTAGAGAATTTCCAGTAATAAAGTAGTTGCATACAGCTAATAACAGTATTAAATTGCAATGAAGAAGAGCTGAATAAAGTGTATTTCAAGCTATAGGCGTACTAACTGAAAAGGATAACTTTTTTTGCTATTAAGTAATACTCCGAAATATTAAAAAAATTTACACTTTATACATCTCAAATGTTTTACTAATAAAAACACCAGCGATGTTAACAGATAAATTATGTTAATTATGTCAATGGCATCTACACGGAGAGTGCTCAAGGGGCGTGTGGTTCTGATAACGTTTAGTCCTAAATGCCACCTGTCAGGGGGCAATTAGTAGTGAGAGTCAAGCGTGGCGAGATCGCTCTCTCCACAGACACAGCCACAGCCACAGCAGGATATGATATCATAGCCCGATGTGCGTATCATAAAGGCACTAATGTAGTGGGATCTCTTCACAAACAATCAATAGACGTAGTTCACCGTTCACTTGTTGAGCACTGCATTTTGTCTTCCTTTGAGCACTGCATTTTGTCTTCCTTTGAGCACTGCATTTTGTCTTCCGTCAAGCATTGCATTTCATCTTCCTTTTGCATTAAATTCTAGACACTGAGCAACATAAGATAACTAACATAAAAGATCTCACATAATCTAAAAGAGAATGGTAAATGGATTGCTAGTTTAATCTATTCCCATCTTCAGTATCTCTTTCAAGCTCTTTTCAAGTATTTTATTCCATCTTTGAAAAGGGCTGCAAGCTGAGAGATCATCTGCATCAAAGATGTCTTGGTGCTTTCCTCTTTTAAAAAGCTCTTCTTCAGTAATTACCTTTCAAAAGATGGTGTAAGCAATAAATTCTCCCTCAATAAGAGCAAGATTAATCGTTTAGCACTAGTTCGAATTGGCATGTAACACAGAATGATTTACTGCGTCGGAACAGGATCTGCTTGCGCATCAGTTTGTAGATTGTTAGTGGCAAACATGTTATACAATGTATATTTGGGTGTGTAGATGAGGGCCAAGCTCAGAGGTAGCACTCTGGGCTTCCGACCGCTGGGTCCCGGGTTCGTATCCCAGTCAAGCCTAAGTTGGATGGCTGTTTCATCCGTCATCTCATTGCCATGGTCCCTGCCTGTCCTAATTAGCCCATCAGGTGCAGAAATACAGGACGTAAAGCTCTAATCACCCATACACCCACCGTATATTTGGGTGTGTCCCAGATAGAATTCGAACTAAGGCCAGCGTTGTTTCTATGTTAGCGCCCTCGGTTCAACATCGTCTTACATTGCCGACCTTGCGCCGATGTTGAAACGATTTGGAATGCTACATGGCCAATTGTGCCAAGTGCGTTTTCCATGCGTTTATCCAAATACATGGAAAACGCATGGTTTTTGCCTCTTCATAATTAGCTAACAACCATGCGTTTTCCATGCGTTTATCCTTCTCATGGAAAACGCACGAGGCACATTTGGAATGCTATCTTGGGTGTTTGAAATACATACAGTGGCTGACAACTTCCTGTTGACATTGCAATGTAGTGACTAGATAAAGGTTAAGGTGAAGGTTGATAGACTGTTTCAGGATACACACACCGTCAATCAACTTCACACGATATCTTCATTCAGCAGGCTCTGTTCTCTCTTGTACTTTCTCAACTGACTAGGGAGCGTACAGTTGTTGCATTCGCTCTGCGCTACATTGAACAATCCAATGCCATCTCAGCCTGTAATCTGTTCTAGTGGAGAAGTGGTTTAAGGAGGATCTGCTCAGTTTATCAATGCCATGACTAGGTTTGAACCAAAGACCTTGCTTGTTTGACTTGTCCACTGGACCATAACATCTACAAAATGCTAGTGATCTGAAGCTTAGTCGGCTGGTGAGACCTGCTGCCAGAGTGGGCCATTAGGGTGTGGCTGGTGCCCCAAAGTTACCCAATCCAACCTAACTTTTTCTTTGGTCTTGCCTTTTGACAAAAGAAACATGCATGTGCAGTTTCATTGAAATTGATCCATTTCTACCTTTAGCACAACTCACGACGTTTAAGGTTTTACACTAGTTTTAATAGGATTTTTGAGTTGATTTTTCATTTTCATCAGATTTTGCACTACCTTACATAGTCATGAGTCTTGTCAATAGAAATGAGAGTTACTTTGGTCAAAAGGCAATACCAAAAAAAGGTTAGGTTGGTTCTGATAATATTTTCAAATTTGCTGGGCACCAGCCACACCCTAGAATCCATACAACTCAAAAGTACTACTGATCTACACCTGCAAGACAAAATTGAGCTATAACATGGAGTCCCTAGGCTTGCATTCGAATTCAAGACCTTAAGACAAGCTAACTAGCACCTCAACCACAAGCTAGCCCACCAACTGCTTTGTAAGCCAACTTAGATATATAACTCTTTGGAAATTTTGATATAATTTAAAGCATTGACGGCATGCGTGTTAAGTTTTCTGTTTAGCACCCTAACAAAGTTTACCCCCAAGGTGGAAGAAATTGTTGGCAAAATTGTGAATGTTCTTTGTAGCCCTTGGCAAAACCCGAAAATCATGCGCTTCAGTAATCCGGTTACTGCACAGTCTTTTGGAAAGCAAGTCTGTGCTTCCCTGCTGATTGCAATTGTGGTTTGTAGGTTGCAGTCCAACGTACCGCAGCATTGCATTTGTGCAATTGTTTGCTGTTTACATGCAGCAAACATTAGTCACATGACATAACAAATACACTGCAGGCTTGTGGGAAAGAAACCAGGCTTTCTACTTACATGCATAGTTAGATTGTTCATTGTACGTACAAATGTATTATGTTCGCCGTTGTACAAATCCTCATGTACAACAGTTTGCCAGCTAAGTCGTACGTTTTATTGAATAACTTCATTAATATTTGTCCGATTTTCAAAATTCAAACATTTTTTAAAAGCTGAGTTCTTTACAAATCCCAATTTTCGCATTAATTTAATAGACAAATTTTAGACGGAGCGCTTTTTTGCAGTGAATCGTAATCAATGCAAAATTAAAACCATAATGACAATAAAAAATATGGTACAAAACTATACAAAATGGTAACATTGTGAGACATGAGAAACGTACACCCTCAAATTTTATGTTTTTGGCCTCATTTTACATTGACATTATGGGGTGTACATATCTTCATGTCTCACATGTAACCATTGTATAATTGTATAATGTACCCTGTACTATAATAAGGACATGCATCAGTGTGACAATATAAGTAGCATCTGGTACAAGTCATGTGATACAATGTTGTATGTACATGATTAAAACTTCGTCCCATGCATTTTTTCTGAGCATCAGTTCCCCTCATATGTCATAGGTTCTTATCATGTCACTTTCACCCTTGGTTTGTTCATTCAGGTAGATCGTTACCCTCATGGTTTATTCTGGTAAAAGCAGTACATTTAGGTTGAATTAACGAATATCAGTAAAAAGTCTGAAAACTCACTGCAGGACAATATTCATTTTGAAGCTATCGAAGCATGCCTAGTGTTGCACTGTTTTACGCATATTTAAAGAACGTTCAAAATTTAACGAAAATTTCTTTAATAATGCCATGCCTTAAAGACATAAACATTTTAATAAGCCACAAGTGATGCTGCTGCTGCAAACGCACTGACAAGGGTTGAAGCTTTCACTCCAAAGATGGGGTGATGCTAATCTGCATAGGTAAGCAGTGACGCGCTGATGTGCATCTTGAAAGACTATCAATGGAAATATTAATGTCCCTAAAAACCTCATTCAGACATAACATTCTTAATGAAATAAACAAGAATTTGAACCAATTGGCAAATGAATTGAAGGCGAAAGTGACAATTGCTTGAATTGACAATTCTTATTAATTAAATGCCAAGCCCCAGGTGCCTCTGAAGTGACAAAGCAGTCATGTTATGGAAATTGTGAAAATGATGGATTATATTTTATCTACCTAATTGATCATTTTGTTACGTCATCAATCTTTCTGTCTATAAACAACTTCAAATACGGTGGGTAAAAAGTGGAGAAAACTGATTTTAAATGGCTTAAATTAACTGAAATAGGCTGAACTTACAGTTAAAATTAGCTTGAGTTGATAACTTTTTGACGGAGCTGTCGTGTATTGTGTTTATTACTAATAACAAAATAAATAAGGTGTAGGTGTGAAAATCTGCCATTTTACTGGCTGTAACACGAATGAACTTACACAACACATGAACCATTTAAACATTAAATAAACTGAACTAAAGAGCTCTTGTGGGCGTCCTAACCTGGCTCACCACAAGATAACCATTTTAAGTTAAGAACAAAAACCAGGTAACTCTTTACTGGTATATGGTAATACAAACACGTGAATCTAAAGTATATCTAGCTTAAGATTACAATGATAAATGGTACTCACAGACTGGAATGTACTGAAGCAATCGAGTACAACCATCAGGAAAAATTAGAAGAGTTTTAACATGAAGCAATTGAATGGAGAACTACAGACACCAAGAATTAAGGAATGGTTAAATGGGGAAATAATGAAAGCGAATGACGAAGGCTTAATAAGCCCTCGAATGTATATAATTCAAGAAGAGGATTAAATTAGATGGAATAATATTATTGGCCAAGATGAGGTGAGTCGGCGACCGGAAGCGGGAGGAGATGATTAAATAAATTGTAAACAATTTAATTACTTTTATATTATGGAAAATTTTATAAGAGAAAAGTTTACCAATCAGACACACATTGAATCATTTAGAATATCTTATATGATATTATTTAGAAAATAATTTGAAGGTATCAAACCATTCGGGTTAAATGGCATTAAACAGTGAAAAAGTATTGTTCCTGTTAAAACATGTCATTAATAACAAATGCATTTAACCAAATTTACTTAACCTATGAATATATTATTGTATCAATAATTTATATGTAACATGCTCATAACTTATCTCTCCATTTTTCCTTTGTCAAATATTTCATGGATTTAAGCTTTTTTGTGCTGTGTTCACAACATCAAATGTCTCTTAAAGGTGCACTGTCTGTCAAATTTGCACATTAAAAGAATGATATAAATCAATACTGCCTTCTTGTGTCATGATATTTTTCACCATTACATACCCACTTTTGCACAACAATTCAATTTTAATATACAATAAATAATATAAATATTAGTTTTTCATGCCATCAAAAACTCAATATGTAAAAAAACCCAGTGATAATGTCACAGTACTGAACAATGGTGATGATGTCATTTCCATTGTGTTTCCAATGTTTTGGTCTGGATTTTCTCTCAATGTATAATTTATTTTTAAGTTAATGTCTTATAAAATCATTAATTCACACAAATTAAGTGTGCCTTGATTAATAAAGGTAATTTTCAACTGTTGATAGCATATTAGAAAATTGCAAATTTGACAGACAGTGCAACTTTAATCAATATGTGATATGTCTACCCAGATAGCATTCCAAATCGGCCCAGCATCGTTTCCATATAGGCCACCATCTTTGCATCATCGTTGCAACATCGTCGACATCGCACCGATGTTGAAACAATCCTGAGAATCGTGAGATAAAGTATTTATAATTGTCCTGGAAAGAGAACGGAAATCCGATGATTGAAATTGTGCATGTGGAAATGTGATATTTTTTGACAGCATTATGACACTTTCTGTCTATTGAACAGTTCATTGTGTCACGATTGTGTCAAGTTGTGTCGAAATGTGTCACGCGACAAGATCATGGTTATTTGGACACCTGAATATTTTGTGTCATCAAATATCACTTGGTTCCATCATGAGCTGCAGATATTTAATTTAATTTTTTTTCTAATTGCTGTGGTTAGTTTTTTATTTTAGAATATTTTACTTTGGCCTCCAAATGTTATACACAAGTGACGTGTTTTTAAAACCAAAATTGAAATATAACATTTCACAAAAAAATGATTTCTAAGGTATCTGATGCCTGCCATGGCACGTCATCAATAGAGATGCATAGAGGAGATGAGGACAAGGTGAACCATTTAATTTCTAACATGCAAAAGTTATTTAAAAGCCTACATGGTTAGTCTGTTCGCCATCAAGGCATCTTTGTATGTGCTAGTATGTAAAAAAAAAAAAAAACCTTGATATCTGAAACAATAAGATTATTTAGATATATAAAAATAAAATATTTTGTACCCATGTTCCAGCTTAGGTACAGAAGCGGGCAAGATGAAGCAATTGCCTTTTACCCTACAATAATACTAAACATAAACTGGTTTCGTCTTCTGTTTTTTTTTTACAATTATTCCATATATTAAGCTTTTGATACTGAGTGCCTAGGATGATGATTGACAAGTCTATAGGAAGGAAGGTAAATCTTTATTTTAGTGACATGTGGTAAATTACATACATTTGTACAGTAAACAAACAATAAACAAAAGCACAACCACCCGGCCACCGGGCCTATATGTCACCTATTCTTAAAGAGCTAACATTGTTATGCATACAATTGAATTTTTCTCATCTGGATTGCTATAACAGGAATATGCAAACGTGACAAAAAATTAACAAATTCATCACTTGGGACATTTAGGATAAAAAACAGGAACCATTGTGACAAAACAAACCTTTAACAAGTCTATCCTTTAAGGCATATGGGCAGGAATCTTTTAATCTTGCCCTGGGAGACATTGTTAAAAATATGACTCAGCGATATTAGTGACAAGGAAACAGGGTAGAAAGTGCCCTTCAGAGATGCAACAGTAACATGTGTAATTTTCGCCATGTTGTTCAAAGTATTTCCTGGAATTTTCATTAATTTATCATTGGTGATTCTTACAAGAAAAAGACAAATTTGTGTTTTTCCCTTGTAGACAAGACCCCAGATTTCTGATTGATACGGTTTATTATATCACTTGCAGAACATGATTTCTTGCATATATCAACAGGTGGCAGCAGCAATAACTATGTAAATTTATTTTGTTGTTTAAGCCAGACACTCTTCTCAAACAAGAGAGTTCCTACACAAAAATTGAAAAATGTATCGAGGACATCAGGAAATTCTTGCTCGATAACATGCAAGTAGCTCAGCAATAGTGAAAAGACCGGTTTCATACTGATCAGTCGACTATCAATGGCAATGGAATCACATGTTAATTACATGTGCAACAAGGCATTACTGAACATAAAGAACATCTCAAGGATAAGGAAGAGCCTAAATGAAGAAGACACCAAAACTGCAGTTAATGCTCTGGTTTATAAACTCGAAATACTTGCGAAAACTACAAGTAGCCCAGAACTCAGCAGCACGATTGACAGAAAGACTCAGGAAACATGATGGAATCACTCGCATCAGGAAGGAGCTTCACTGGCTTCCCGTTATTTCCAGAATTGAATTCAAACTTCTCAACATGACTTGGAAAGCACTCAACAATGAGGCAACACCTTACATGTCAAATCTGTTGAAGAAACAGCCTCAGCAAACAATAAATCTCAGCAGCAATGACAATAATTTGCTACTCCAGCCTCAGTCGAGTAACAAATATGGAACTTGTGCTTTCTCAGCCATTGCACTGCACCTCTGGTATAAGTCACCTGAACACAACCAACAAATCCCTACAAATGATGGCAATAAGAGGAAACTAATAACTCATCTATTTAGAATTTCCTATGAACAATAGGCTTCTTAAATCCAAGCGCCAGTGAGCAGAAAAAAATTCTGAAACAGAAGGTATACAAATTTGTTTATTTATCATTATGATTATTATTATTTAAATTTATGCAATTAACTATGATGTTTCATCTTGCCCACTGTTTCATCTTGCCCTCGTCTCCCCAACTTGTCTGTGTGCTATAAATAAACCAATTTAATATATCATTTCTCTTTATTTTCATTCTTATCCAAATTTGGTAAATGCAGCCTTCTAACAAACATTCACAGCAAAGAAAAGGTTTTGTATCGCTCTAAGATTTCAATTTAATAAATTAAGTTAAATGCTAAAAAATTGGAAGTTGTGATTAAATATGAGATAGATGGAACAAATTGCTTTCTTCATATTTATCACTTACAATATTTGTATGCCTTTTAAAACTCTTAAACAACTAATGTTTTTCAATCCAATATATCATGAATGAAGATTTCTAATTTTGTATTTAGTTCTATTCCACAAATTTCAGTAGTCTAGAATTCTGTGCACCACACTATGAGAGACGTGACGCTGAATTTCAGGTAAACACCTTGAATTAGTAATAAACAGTTGAAATATATACTCATCAATCATGTGTTTTTCACTTTCCTACTTTCAGTACTAAGTAGGGACAGCATGCATTTGAGCAATTACTGGAGTTAACTTCTCAGCTTTTGGAAGTCACCATTAAATGAAGTCAATTTTTCACCCTTTTCCACGGGTGCCAGAGGATTCTTGTGATCTATCTTGAAAAGTGTGAAATGCAACATCTCGCTTAAAACTCGTGATCTCGCGTGGTCTCGCCGAAAGCGTTGCCTGATCACGAGATCACGAGAATTCGGTCGTGTCGAAGAACTTCACATTCTTGTTTGGTGTTGCATGTCTTTTGCCATTAAGCTTTGTACATTGAGAGGGGGCCACTGTAAATTTTAGACAGGAGGGGGGGGGGGGAGGTTCTTTGCTGCTTTTGTCCTTTTTATAGATTTCTACAGCTTCCTACAGTAGAATTGGCTTGGTTCCTGTTTGTGTGATACAGGTAGAAAACCTTAATAAGACCATCTCATTATCAATTTAATACCATCACTAATTGGTATAAAGGCTACTCAAAATTTGTACCAAAACTATATCATTACATTTTCACCTTAAATTTAAGAATATATCTCGACCAACTTGATTTCTTAAGTCATAAGTGGCCTTAAGTTAGACGTTGCACTGTATGTAGG
The DNA here is from genome assembly GCA_932294295.1 of Alitta virens. Taxonomy (NCBI): domain Eukaryota; kingdom Metazoa; phylum Annelida; class Polychaeta; order Phyllodocida; family Nereididae; genus Alitta; species Alitta virens. The sequence goes on from OW028580.1 coordinate 34,773,446, forward strand.
ATTTTACTCTTGCAAGCTTTTAGAGGTCTTAGACCTAATAGGACGATCATTCGGGGGGTTTTCCATTGGCCTCGTTACCATCCTACCCTCTGCTGTTTGACCAGGCACCGGAAGGGGATTCCCATTCCAGAACGAGAATGATGTTTGTTAAGGCTCTTCTCAATTCACTAAATCCCCCACTTTAAGTAATGCCTTAACTCTAATGAGGACTTTTGCTTCTTGTAAGCAACACAAAAAGGAGAAAAAGAACAGAAAAAAAGAAGCAAACTAGCTCCACTCTCAGCGACAGCTACAAATTCTTTTCCTACTTTTAATTACTGGACATATTGAGGAGAAATTAAAGCCCCTATCTCCTACAGAAATCTCAAACAGGGACTTGTGCATTGATTGCTTTGAGAAAATGTGATGTCCAAAGTAGATAACTGGTGCTGAATAGCCTTTCCTCTCTCAATTTTAACGATTTCTACACTCGCCTTTAACTTGCAAAACTTTTTGACTAAGCTCTGCTTTTAGATATATGTGTTTGAGAAACGACACTGAAGTCATTATTGGATATATTTGAAAGAAAAATGGTGAGATGGAGAGGAGAAGAGAAGAGAAGAGAAGAGAAGAGAAGAGGAGAGGAGAGGAGAGGAGAGGAGAGGAGAGGAGAGGAGAGGAGAGGAGAGGAGAGGAGAGGAGAGGAGAGGAGAGGAGAGGAGAGGAGAAGAGAAGAGAAGAGAAGAGAAGAGGAGAGGAGAGGAGAGGAGAGGAGAGGAGAGTAGAGTAGAGTAGAGTAGAGTAGAGTAGAGTAGAGTAGAGGAGAGGAGAGGAGAGGAGAGGAGAGGAGAGGAGAGGAGAGGAGAGGAGGAGAGGAGAGGAGAGGAGGAGAGTAGAGTAGAGTAGAGTAGAGTAGAGTAGAGTAGAGTAGAGTAGAGTAGAGGAGAGGAGAGGAGAGGAGAGGAGTAGAGTAGAGTAGAGTAGAGTAGAGTAGAGTAGAGTAGAGGAGAGGAGAGGAGAGGAGAGGAGAGGAGAGGAGAGTAGAGTAGAGTAGAGAAGAGAAGAGTAGAGTAGAGTAGAGTAGAAGAGAAGAGAAGAGAAGAGAAGAGAAGAGTAGAGTAGAGGAGAGGAGAGGAGAGGAGAGGAGAGGAGAGGAGAGGAGAGTAGAGTAGAGTAGAGTAGAGTAGAGTAGAGTAGAGTAGAGGAGAGGAGAGGAGAGGAGAGGAGAGGAGAGGAGAGGAGAGGAGAGGAGAGGAGAGGAGAGGAGAGGAGAGGAGAGGAGAGGAGAGTAGAGTAGAGTAGAGTAGAGTAGAGTAGAGGAGAGGAGAAGAGAAGAGAAGAGAAGAGAAGAGAAGAGAAGAGAAGAGAAGAGAAGAGAAGAGAAGAGAAGAGAAGAGTAGAGTAGAGTAGAGGAGAGGAGAGGAGAGGAGAGGAGAGGAGAGGAGAGGAGAGGAGAGGAGAGGAGAGTAGAGTAGAGTAGAGTAGAGTAGAGTAGAGTAGAGTAGAGTAGAGTAGAGGAGAGGAGAGGAGAGGAGTAGGGTAGGGTAGGGTAGGGTAGGGTAGGGTAGGGTAAGAGTACAGTAAAAGCATAGTATAGTACAGTTTTTTAGTCATCCGAATGGTTGTATTTTTGGCACTGCTGTTGGGAGGAATGTAGTCTCAGAAATGAGAGAGATATGAAGAGATGGAATGAGATTTGAGGATATGAGGCAATAACTAGAGATGAGGAGAAATGATGTAAGCTGATACTGCTAAAAACATGTTAAGGAGAGATAACAAGATAAGAAAATATAAGTAGTATAAGAAATAGTTCTCTGTCTCTTTGCCTGGAATTCTGGCATTCAGAGCATCTCAAACCCAAGCAGTTGCTGCAACCCGTCCAGCTGCTCTCTTGTACAGGCAAACGCCATCACATTGAGTCAACCACCTTGTGTACCCCATTCTTGGCACTTCCGGTGAACACACGCAGCCTCACAGCGCCACCAAACGGAGAAAAGAGGAAGTGCTGTTGGACCCGGTCACTCCGGTGGTCAAGAGGACAAGTGTCTTGCCTGCTGAATTTGGATAAGCTCTGAAGAAAAAGAAGTAACGGCAAGTGATTGACGGAATGCCTCCACAATGAAGTGCAAACAAAGCCTCCCCCCACAAATTGATTTTCTTGTCAGTTCTTGTCAGAGGGCAGAATTCTGGAGGTGGAATTGAAGATTGTTGGGCACAGACATTGACATAATGACTGCTTGGCACAATAGCAGACATTGACAGCGAGGCCATTTATCTAGAGGGAGTCAATCTGCTCATTCGTGCCCTCTGGGGGCTGGAGGTGTTAAGAGCGATTGGTAAAATAAGCAAGCTGGGATTGAAAATACTAGAGGGAAATACTCCATTATTCTTTTATGTGTGAAGTTTGAAAATAATTATATTATCTACATTGCTTAGATCGTTTATGTTTTCCTTTAATTTCCCATTTATATCCTCCTCCTCCTCCTCCTCCTCCTCCTCATCATCCTCCTGCTCATCCTCCTCCTCATTATCATCATCATCATCATCATCCTCCTCATCCTCCCATCCTCCTCCTCCTCCTCTTCCTCCTCCTCCTCCTCCTCCTCATCCTCCTCATCCTCATCCTCCTCCTCCTCAACATCATCATATGGTAAAACTGCATGCTTTTTTTAATTGGAAGTCAAATACTCTATTCTGGACTTTTTAACGCTATGTTTCGACACATTGTCACAACTGTTTCGATGTTTCCCCTGTGCTGCTCGTTTCCCTGTATGTGAATTTCCCTGTTGAGCAGCAGTGGCTGATGTGGTCCCTGCCCCCTGGCACCAACAAAATGTCCTGTAATGGCCCAGATAATTGTGCCAATCTCTCTTCCACAGGTGTACGGTTGCACAGGCAGGGCTGTGCTCGGCCTCACTATAACCAAGCTTAGGTTTCAGAGGTATGTTGGAAAGAAAAAACATTGGCACACCTCAGCAGGTGATGATAGGCTACACACAGCCAACAAGGCGTAATGACAACTCCAGGCTGAATGAACCTATTATACGCCAAAACATTAGCAGATGCTGGTACTGATGCTGGCTGGAGCTGATGTTGGTGACGCATACTTTAATTCATCAGATTTTGGCTTGCTTACCTGATAACAAAGTCAAACATATACAGTTTTATGTAATGTGCCAAGCATTAATACTAAAGAACTCAGCCGAAATGTCTCAATGCTATTGGGTATGAAGAATAGTCAGCTTATACGACAGCTGTCAGAGGCAGACGTAATGATGAGATGATAAGGCTACTTAAGAGTCCATAGACTCCATTCCATGTTTCATTTACCCATAGGTAGGATCTTCTTCTTGCCTCAGCATAGACACTGATTACAATGCACCTCCAATTTAACGTCTCATGCAATCGACATCCAGCTGAGATGTAGCTTATGAAGGGTGCCCGGGCTGGGGATAGAACCTGGGACCTTCAGCAGAGCTGGCCAATATGTGGAATTTGTGGGTGTTTTCACCATCAGGCCACAAGCTGTCCTTTATAAATGTAAATATATTGTTTTAAGGACCTCTCCATTCTTGCCACACCCCAATTAAGGTATCCTGATTTAAATTCTTATATTTCATATTTTAGACCTTACTGTTATGGGCACCTAATTGTAAGAAACACTTAAGCTAGGAAATGAAGTGGTCATAAAAATGGATCAAATGTTATCTCTTAAGATGATCAAGTGGGCGGATAAGTAGGTCAAATGATTAAAACATTTGCAGTGTCACTGACCGTTGTTTTAAATTATTGACTGTACAGTGTCTCTGTTGTGTAGCATCAAAGCACACAGCCCCTTTTCTTGGATTCCCCTGTCTCAGCAAATCTTAACGAAACGGGAAACGGCAGTAAAACTGTGCATATTTTTTGTTCTCAAATTAAAAAATTGCAAGAAAGAAATTAAATTAAACGTAAGCAAGAAAGCCCAAGAATACAGTGCTGTTAAGGGATGTAGTTCAAAAGTACATGAAAATAATTCACCAAGCGTTGGATTGTTCTCCCACTAAAAAGGAACGCGTCTTAATCATAGTCATTACTTGGTACATAGATGGCGACACTGGCAATGTTCTAATTGTCCTACAAGTCTTGCTCACAGTACAACAGCCAACCAACATTGTTTATGTCATCATCTGCCTACTACGTTCACACCTGCTCAATTCGAATGGCCCACATTTGGCAATTGTCCGATTGTTTTGAGGCATTGTTTGATCACTGGTCAGTGCTTGGAGGTGTGTGTCATTTATGACATTTTGTATGAGTTTAATTCTCCCATTTCTGGGTAGTGTAGTGACTGGCATTTCGTAGAACCCCAGCTTTTTGTAGCTGCATATGGACGTGACAATAAACCTTGTTGAGCTGCCAACGACTGCATCTACAGAGGATTAATATAAAAGTTGTCTATGTGACTGTGTGTATGTCTATCATTGTATGTCATTCTGATTCTATATTGCCACAGACCATGTTACTGGACTTATTAGTCTATCACAATCAACGTCTTTGTTATTCCTGTATCAATGTCTCTGTCACTGTCATATGATCAGCTGTCTTGTACTCTGTCTTCCATCTTAACCGTCTGTCTGTCCATTGTGCTGTCTGTCTCCTGTATACCTGCAAGCTCATTTAGCTATCTTTATCTACATTCTGTCTCTGTGCGTGATAATCTATTTTGGCTGCCATTCTGTCTGTGATTCTCTTTCATACTCTGTGTCCCTTCTGTCTCATGTAACAATCTGCTTCCTATTCTTGTTTTCCTGTGATGGCTGTCTGTCTGATGTCTGTCTTTCCTTCGTACCTGTCTGTCTGGCCTTCCTGTCTTTCCATCTCCATTAGTATAATACTAAATAATTGTCTGTCTCCCTGTCTCGTTGTCTATCTGCCCCTATTGACTGTCTGTCTGTCCAGCTGTCTGTCCAGCTGTCTGTCTAGCTGTCTAACTGTCTGTCTAGCTGTCTAGCTGTCTGTCTAGCTGTCTAGCTGTCTGTCTAGCTGTCTAGCTGTCTGTCTAGCTGTCTAGCTGTCTGTCTGTCTGTCTGTCTGTCTAGCCTCATCTATCCATCTCCATTAGTGTCTGACTGTCTGACTGAATGTCTATCTGACTCTTATTGACCACAGAGTGATCACATTATCCAGAGTGGGAGATAAGCTATATCAGGCAATGGCCTCGCCCTTGATTCATTTCCATAACAACTTCCAATTTCCTCTATGACCTTTTTCTGAACTAGACAAAAGTAACATATGATAGACCGGAATAATGGCCACTTGCAATAAGCACAATTGTGCTGTCAATCCATGTTTATATTTCAGGGAATAGCACTGTGAAAATCTGTTTATAATGAGAAGTTTTAGCCAATAATCTGTGAAAGTCTTTTTATTGGCTTTTTGCTATGTGGTCGTATTTGTGATTTGCTTTTAAGTATTTCCTCTAAACTGACTCAATTGTTTTACCATAACTTATGGATTTTATATACACAGTGTATACCAATGAAAGGATTAGGCTGTATTTTTTTTATACCAATGCAAAGTTGACATGCATAGTGATAGTTATTGTATATAGTGTCTGAAAGATCAGTCAAATATACATTTTTTGCTGAAAAACAAAATAACTGATAGAATTTCTGTGGGGCAGTGTGTCATGCATTCCTGATTCAATAATGCTATTTATATGCACTAGAAATGTTAGATTGCATAACTAATAAAGCTCATATCAGGAGAGCTTAACCCACGTGCCAGGCCAATTTGATTGCTAGGTAAGCAATTTCACTTCTCTGAAATTGACTCTATAATTAGCCCATTGCGTGAGACAGCACACAGTTTGGCTGTAAAGTGCTGTCTGTGAGTCTGTCGAGTACCCATGAGATGTTTAACAACAACACAGGAAATTCGTGCATGAAAAAAGCAACAAGTCGAAGTTGCCTGCATGAAAGATTGAAAAGCTAGGGCGTGCCCATGCATGCAACTATAGGAAGCTGAGTTCATTCAACTGAGGAGAGGAGAGGAGAGGAGAGGAGAGGAGAGGAGAGGAGAGGAGAGGAGAGGAGAGGAGAGGAGGGGAGGGGAGGGGAGGGGAGGGGAGGGGAGGGGAGGGGAGGGGAGGGGAGGGGAGGGGAGGGGAGAGGAGAGGAAAATAGAGGAGAGGAGAGGAGAGGAGAGGAGAGGAGAGGAGAGGAGAGGAGAGGAGAGGAGAGGAGAGGAGAGGAGAGGAGAGGAGAGGAGAGGAGAGGAGAGGAGAGGAGAGGAGAAGAGAAGAGAAGAGGAGAGGAGAGTAGAGGAGGGGAGGGGAGAGGAGAGGAGAGGAGAGGAGAGGAGAGGAGAGGAGAGGAGAGGAGAGGAGAGGAGAGGAGAGGAGAGGAGAGGAGAGGAGAGGAGAGGAGAGGAGAGGAAGGGAAGGGAGGGGAGAGGAGAGGAGAGGAGAGGAGAGGAGAGGAGAGGAGAGGAGAGGAGAGGAGAGGAGAGGAGAGGAGAGGAGAGGAGAGGAGAGGAGAGGAGAGGTGAGGAGAGGAGAGGAAAGGAGAGGAAAGGAGAGGAGAGGAGAGGAGAGGAGAGGAGAGGAGAGGAGAGGAGAGGAGAGGAGAGGAGAGGAGAGGAGAGGAGGGGAGAGGAGGGGAGAGGAGGGGAGAGGAGAGGAGGGGAGAGGAGGGGAGAGGAGAAGAGAGGAGAGGAGAGGAGAGGAGAGGAGAGGAGAGGAGAGGAGAGGAGAGGAGAGGAGAGGAGAGGAGAGGATAGGAGAGGAGAGGAGAGGAGAGGAGAGGAGAGGAGAGGAGAGGAGAGGAGAGGAGGGGAAAGGAGGGGAGAGGAGAGGAGGGGAGAGGAGGGGAGAGGAGAGGAGAGGAGAGGAGAGGAGAGGAGAGGAGAGGAGAGGAGAGGAGAGGAGAGGAGAGGAGAGGAGAGGAGAGGAAAGGAGGGGAGAGGAGAGGAGAGGAGAGGAGAGGAGAGGAGAGGAGAGGAGAGGAGAGGAGAGGAGAGGAGAGGAGAGGAGAGGAGAGGAGAGGAGAGGAGAGGAGAGGAGAGGAGAGGAGAGGAGAGGAGAGGAGAGGAGAGGAGGGGAGGGGAGAGGAGGGGAGGGGATGGTGCTTCATGCAGGCAATTACATTTTCTGTCAGCTGTTATTTCTAGAATGATGGATGACGTTCATTAAAATATCTGGCATCCCTTTCTATTTTTAGCAACAAGTGACCTTCGGAATACCACGGGGACTGGAATTCTCTGCAATGTTGAGGACAAATAGATTTTTCATAATTTTTTTTTGTCATCTTTGGTGAATTACAAACATGGATGGGGCTCATTTGTATGGATCATTGTCAAAATGTCCATTAACTTCGAGCCCCTACAAATGTATATTAAGATAATTTTCCATCCAGGGTCAAATTTAAAATGGCTGCAAAAGTAAGATAGCTTTGTAAGTGATGTTTCATGCAAATGGCTGAGTTGATCATTGATGATCATTGCAAAAATATATTAAAATATGTCATTCCACGGGCTACATCTCAGTCAAATTGGCAGTGCTTTGTAGTCGGTGTCTATGCTAAAGGGAGTAAAAGACACCACCAATTGGTTTATTATACACTTGTCTTATGCTAAAACATTCAGCCGAAATTCAACTGATATGCAATGTCTAAGAGTGGATTGGGTCTTACCTACTTATCTCATCACTACATCTGCCCCTGGTAATACCAGATAAGCAACACACGTCAATTATGGCTAATGGACAGGAAAACATCTCTTGTAGACTTAGGTATTAACCAACAGGCTGGGCAAATGTCTTTTGTTGCATAGTAGGCACTCCGTAATACCCAATGCAGTATAAAATGCCACATCAGTTCCAGCCCTATTCTAATCTCATCTTGCCCTTTCCCTATCTGAGGATGGAATTCAATATGATATGGAGACTCACGGATACAGGACATCTTCAGAGTGCATCTCCCATCCTCCTCATCCTTCTGTTGTTGCTCCTGCTGCTACTGTTACTGCTACTACTGCTGCTGCTGCTGCTGCTGCTAATACAAAATGATCTTCGTGTTTTATACAAATGTGTTATTTTCCAGTACAAGTTTTGTTAATGTTAGTTTTCATGCATCGTTAAGTGATTTTATTAACCCAAATTTTTTATGAGTTTACTTACCTACCTACCTACCTACCTACCTACCTACCTACTTACTTACTTACTTACTTACTTACTTACTTACTTACTTACTTACTTACTTACTTACTACTTACTTACTTTACTTACTTACTTACTTACTTACTTACTTACCTTCTTTAATTTACTTACTTGGATTCCCAAAGTGATATTGTAGTTCATTGGAATTTCTACTGGATTTTGAGATTTATTTTGCACTACATGCTGCTCAGTGTCTATGCTGAGACTTCACCATCCCATCCTTACATCTGCCATTGGTAGCTGATTATAACAGGTGTGTCAGACTTTTTTTCAGACAAGAGAGTGCCTTGCATCAAATGTCTTTGCTGAGTCAATAAGGTCCACCATGGGGAATATACATGCCAAATAGGGGGGATCAGATTTCCACATTCTTCAACCTTAGATGGTAACAAGACAATACATTAGAGAGCTGCTACATTGCCTTTTGTCTTACTAAAAGCATTGTTGAATATCTTTTCAGAGTGAATGTGCATCTTTGCAATTTTTTGTTAGGTTTTTTCAAGGACTAATTATGTCAGAGCATATTGTTTTGGATAACTTCTAATTGGAGTGGTACTAAGTCACTTGGATTACTCCAATCGATTTTAAAATTCTTTGCTTAGTTTTTAAATGTATTCATAAGACTGCACCAACTTATCTGTCTGACTTGATACAGATTCGATCATTTGCTCGGAATACAAGATCATTCAATAGTGACAATATCATCCTCACTGTCGCATTTACAAGGCGTTCGACCTTTGCACAAAGTTCATTCAGTGTATATGGTCCTCGTGTGTGGAACTCTTTGCCAGGAAGCATCCAAAATATAGACAATTACTTAACTTTTAAAAGCAAATTAAAGACATTTCTTTTTCAATCGATTTAAATATCATTGTACAGCGCACTTGAATTACCTTTGTAAATAGTAGCGCTATATAAATTTAATAAATAATAATAATAATAAAGTATCGGTTGCTAGTATGTATTGTGCTTACAATGCCATTCATCACAGTTGATGCCAATGACAGAAAAATATTCTGTTTGAAAATATAACTTCAGAAAATAACTTGGGTATTCACAAACTACATTTGTACCTAGTATCTTTTTGAGGACATTAAAAATTATCCAAATAACTTGGTGATCCTCATAAATGTAAAAATTGATAGCACTTTATTTCCTTCTATAAAATTAATTGGCTTTATGGTGAGGTTCTTAGTAGCGAATTTGAATATATATATATATATGTAAGGTATATCGCATTTAGTCTTACTCATTTTGGTACGATTGAATGAGAAATATGTTACAAATTAATATGCATAGAGATAAATGTAAATTTCATTTAAATCATTGTCTATAAAGTAATTAGTACCAACTCTCCTCTTCATTTTGTCATTTTCATCATAGCCTAGTCTGACAAGATTACAGTTTGGTGCAAAAACATGATGTAATTGGCATAAGTCTTAATAGTTATTCTTTACGTTCCACTCACTATACATATTACAGATGTGCACTCGTGTTGGGGGGTTGGGGGCCAAGCTCAGCGGTAGCGCTCTGGGCTTCCAACCACCGGGTCCCAGTCGAGCCTAAGTTTGATGGCTGTTTCATCCTTCATCTCATTGCCATGGTCCCTGCCTATTCTAATTAGCCCAACAGGTGCAGAAATACAGGACGTAAAGCCCTATTCCGCCCACCTCCTACTATCTCATGTTGGTGCCATTGTTGAATGGCTTGCAGACTTCTTTTGCACATGGATTTTTTGAGGCGGCAATGCATCGCACGAATCCTCTTGGCTCTTATGCAAAACAATGGCATGAGCATTATCGACCAGGACTGTATAAACATCCACTGTGGTGTTCCCAGGCTCCCCAAACTAAACATACCTGAGGTCTGATCACGAACAATATGACAATGGCAATTGTTTACGCAACCGAGCAATTATTCTGCCTCCATTTCATTCACTGCTTGATGATATCCCATGCAGATTGCTTGAGTTGTTTTCAATTGTTTCATATAAAAAAAGAAAAAAATGAAAAATAAACAGTTGCCAGAGGGGTGTTTTTTCCAAAATAAAAAATGTTGAGACATTGCAAGATAGAGAGGGCGAGACAGTACCTCCCTGCAGGAGGCACGTATATCAGGGACAGGGACAAAATGTGCAGGCTTGGGATACAGTCACTATAGTGAGTTACAGTAACAGAGGTGCTAACAAGAAAATTCTTTAAAAAAAAAAGAATAGATATCTGGCAACGTGAACAATATTAGCAGTAGACAGCTGTCACTGTACATGATATTGGGACCATGGAGAACCTTCTGATGGCTCCATGATGGCAACTAAGCAGATAAGTTAGTGTTGAATGGTCCATGTCTACTGCTAATATACCCCGCCTAAGTCCTTGACCTGAAAATTTTCACCCAAAAAACCAAGTGTTCGTAATAATACCTGGCATTGATAACAAACCATATCAGTTACAGATCTATTGTGTCCTAGGTCTAGACGCCAGATATAAAAAAAAAGTGTTTTCTTTCAGTCCAAAAACATTTTCATCTTGCAAAGTGGCAACATGCAACCTGAAGCAAGAGACCGTATGTTGGAATTTTACCTGAAAACTGATTCACTGCAGTGTCTTTTATCAGAACGTTGGGCCTCATGTGCATATCTTTGTTATAAAGTGAAGTTTGTTTTCTTTTTTTATTTGCATCAGGGATTTTTATGACACGAAGTACTGGAAAATGCCAAATGAGCACAAATAAATCATTATACAAGTCTTATCTTTTTACCCCTCATAAAGTTTTAGCCCTAAAGTTAATATATTATATTACAAATATAAACATTTTCTTCTCCCAATATATTTTACAGAACATTTTAGAAAATGTCTATTGGCTGACCACTTAACACAGGTTGCTCTGTAGCTCTATTTGCTTGAAACCATGATAATTGCAAAGAAAATGTGCAAAACCGTCAATTAAAAATAGAAAAGATTTAATACAGTGATTTGGATATGGTTTGGATCAGTTTATTCCTCATGAAAAGCAGAGTAAAAGATCTAAAATGAAATAACGCTACAAGTAACCTCACTTCAGTTGCTTGAATTATATTTATTCATTATTTTATCATATTACAGTAATATACCTCACAGTAACAACAGTCTTTCACGAAGACCAGTAAATCATACACTAAACCTGCTCCTAACAGTGAGTTAAATATCCCATAAAGTAAGTAAATAAAGTTAGACATGCCAGTAAAATATAATGCCATATTGCATGCACAATGCTAATTCACACACTTTTAAGCATGATAAACACAGGACCTCACATGCAATGTTATGGGACATGTAAACAAATATTATTCACTTTTACAAATCTGAAGTGTGGGCTTATACTTGCTCCATTATGGAGTGCATGTAACGCAAATAAAATGAAACACTTAACAAAACACAACATTTCAATAAGGACAGATTTGTACACAATTTGCAGAAAATTGTACCGTGCAAAGTCCCATCTGTACACTGTATAGATCAACAGATAAATATGGAAAGTGCAGCCCTCTAAGGCAAGTTCTTGCCGCTATTGAGGGTTGATTGATGAGGTGAGAGAGAGGAAGAGTCCAGCCATGTTAAACATTTACCCCACGGGTAATAGACGCCGAGTACAAGGGACCGCCAATTAAACGTCTCATCCGAACGACATCCAGCTTGGGGATGATGCTCATGAAAGGTGCCTGGGACTGGGATTGAACCCGGGTCCTTCAGGGCAGCAAGGCGAGCATCTTACCACTAGATCACCAAGCTGCCTCTTTTTTTATTGTGCTGTACTTGAAAGTCTTAACAACGAGCTAGGTGGTCATTGGGGAGATTTGGTCAGAATATAGCAGCTGTGTGGTCTAATGTTCAAGGCATCCACCAACTCCACATTGGCCATGGAGCTCTGTGAAGGTCCAAGGTTCTGGCCAAAGCACTCTTCATGAGCTACATCCCAGTAGCTGGATGTCGATCGCATGAGAGGTTAAAATGGAGGTGCCTTGTACTCGATGTCTATGCTGTGGCAAGTAAAAGACCCCACTTATGGGGGATTGTGTAACATGTTGTTCACTCCAAGCTGCCTTATCATCTCATCATTATGTCTGCCTCTGGCAGCTGATCATACAAGTTGAATAAGCTTCAGACTCAGTAGCACTGAGACAATTGTTTTTTTTTGGAAAGTTGTCTTCTGTGGTATCTCAATGTTGGGTCTTTCAGTATGTTGTGAAATCTAAAGCATAAAATGGCAGGACAAGGTCATAAGGACAAAAAATTAAGAAAAAAGGAAATTAAAAAAGGAAAAGAGGTCATGTGCGTTGTCAAAGGTTACATGTGGGGCAATTGATATCTCGAATGGATCAAATCACACCATTTTTTTTCAATGATTTTCACAAATTCCAAAAAAAAACCTAATCTCTTGGCAATGCCTGGTTGCTATCTTTTTCTTTTTTCAGGATATTGACAAAAACAAAACAAAAATACATTTAGTCAGGGACGTATTAGTAATTACTGAAGGGTTACTGAAGGTTCATGGAGCGCTGACATTTATTATTTATTCATTCCATTTTATTTTATCCTAATTTTTTAATTTGTTTTGGTTTAAGTTAAGAAGGGAATGGCCCACTACCACCGTAACAACCTTCAGAATTCCCCATGTTTTCTTAATACTGAGTTGGTGAAGTGTTCCTAATTCTTCTATTCTCGTCTTAATCGTGGTATTCAACTGTGTTTGCAAATTTACAACAAACAAAATTGATACATTGTGTGGGATCTTGTTCAACCAATTGATACATTACTTAAATAAATCATAATCCATGAAGATTCTGAGATTTCTCTTTTTTTGTCTTAAAGCTTTGCTCCTAGATGTGGGTAAATCGAATCTCCTTAAGGTCTCATGTTTCTCTGAGAAACTTTAGACGTAACATGAGACACCAGTCAAATTTGTATCTCATGTTTCATGGTAATTCTGCGGGGCAAGCTTTTTGAAGTTAGGCTAATGTGATTTTCCTAGAAAATTGAGAAAAACTGTCTTTGATCAAGGTCTGAAGCTGCTCTGTCTTACCTTAATAACATGGTTTAGCATTTCTAACATGAGTCATAAAGAAAAGCTTTGATTTTCACATTTCTAAGAAATGCACAGGTCTACGTTATTAACTTCAGTTTTCATTTGTAGTTCGAGCTGTTCAAGAAGAAGTTAAGCACAGCCTAAAAGCAAATACCATTAATCAAACTAAAATATTCGCGAACGAAGTCATAAAGTACATATTACTAAGCTCCGTTCGCAATGCACATGACTCTGGGAGCAACCTCGTGCCATTTCGGTCTACAATTATGCAACAAGGAAGCTGAACAATGGCAATACGTCACAATGGCATAATTCTGTTAGCCAATCAATAATATTCTGAATGGAAATGAGGCTCAACAAGAATCTGGCCTCTTGCCGGAAATAGCAGAATCCACTTCCTCTTGCGCATGCGACGGATGAGTATAATGCATTATGGGAGACAGCTCTTGAGTCACGTGGTCAACAATCGTGGAATCATACGGAAGAGGTTAGAGGCAGGCTTAAGGAGACAGAAAAAGAAAGAGAAGGAAAGAATCAAAGATAGAGACAAAAAGAAGAAAGAAAGAAAAATGAAGAAAGATAGTAGATAGATAGATATATAGATAGAGAGTGAGGGAGATAGAGAGAGAGAGAGAGAGAGAGAGAGAGATAGAGAGATAGAGAGATAGAGAGAGAGATAGAGAGATACAACTAGATACATACATACATATATACACACATACATACTTAGATAGATAGATACATACATACATACATAGACAGATATATATAGATACAGATGGAGTTATATATATATAGAGAGAGAGAGATAGAGAGATAGAGAGAGATAGAGAGATACAACTAGATACATACATACATATATACACACATACATACTTAGATAGATAGATACATACATACATACATAGACAGATATATATAGATACAGATGGAGATATATATATATAGAGAGAGATAGAGAGATAGAGAGAGATAGAGAGATAGAGAGATAGATAGATAGATAGATAGATAGATAGATAGAGATATATAGATAGTTAGATAGATAGATAGGACAGTGACCAAGTTAAGATATGGGGAGAAAAAGAAATGACAAAGAAAACATGGCCGAGATTGCATTTGAGGAAACTGACTGAAACTGACTGACTTCTCATATCTTTCACCATTTTGACATCCGCATCGGTTCGGTTATATTTGTCACGTAACCTGAAAAACATTTCTTCAACTAGCTGTGTTTAAATCTCTCAGTTTTTCCGAAAAATATCCAAAAGACTGAGATCAAAGTGAGAAAGTAACTTGAGCAAAGAAAGAAACATGATTAAAGGGAGAATATTTTGGCCAAACCAAGGTGAGCTACACCATGCAGAAAGCATAAGTCTAAGTCATTTGGCAGATATAAGTTTCCTGTTGTAAGAGCAGATAATTGTGACGTTAATTCATAACACTACCCTTCTACATAATTTGATGAAGATGATAATCTGTGATAAACATTCATGTGAATAAATTCTGAAGAACTTGCCTCAATGTCTCAATGCTACTGGGTCTGAAGACTAGTCAGCTTATATGACCAGCTGCCAGAGGCAAAAGTAATGACGACATGATTAGGCTTAAGGTCCACAACAAGTTACACATTTAGCCCATGGGTGGTGTCCTTCCCTTGCTTCAGCACCCAGGAAGAATGTTGAGACCTGAGAAATGACCCATTTTAGGCTGATGTCAGTGGGGTCAATCGTTGTGTTATTACACGCAACATCTATCCCAAATATTAGGAATCGCAATGGTTCATTAAGCACAATACACTATTCCTGTCATTGCGACCCGCGTCCATGGGCCTGAATATGCATGATTGCCATGCCAACCAAATGATCCAACAATCATGGCCGCCATTTTTGTTTTGATAGTCATTGGGCCGCTTACATCAGCAATAACAGCATGCCTATTGCGTCATTGATAATCGGTTGTCCTCATTTCCCCAAATGAAGTGAGTGTTGATGTTTAGGTTAGTTGATTGCATAACCAGGGTCATACTAGGACACTGCTGATAATTACATTGGGCCTGTCACTAGAAATGTGAGTGGATGAGGGCTTTACATCCTGTATTTCTGCACCTGATGGGCTAACTAGGACAGGCAGGGACCATGGCAATGAGATAAAGGATGAAACAGCTATCCAACTTAGGCTGGACCGGGAATTGAACCCGGGACCCAGCGGTTGGAAGCAGCACGCTACCACTGAGCTAGACCCCCACCCTCATGTCACTAGAAATAACTTTAGAAGAATAGTTTCTTTAATTATGCCATAATAATGAGTGGTGTTGAAAGTGTGGTTAATTACTAAGCACTATGACTGGACCTAAAAACCAGTGGTCATAACTACTAGTATCTAGTGTGTTCAATGCCAGGCTTGGGCACCCTTCATGAGCAACATCCCAGTTGGATGTCGTTCGGATGAGACGTTTCATTGGCGGTCCCTTGTACTCTGTGTCTATGCTGAGGCAAGTAAAGATCCCACCCATGGGGTAAGTGTGTAACATGGGTGGACTCCTCCTCTCTCTCACCTCATCAATCAATTAACCCTCGATAGCAGCAAGAACTTGCCTTACAGGGCTGCACTTTCCATATCTATCCATCTATCTTGAAATGTGTGTTTTCTTTCCAATAGTTTCCAGACGAATGTGTTTATCCTCATACATTAGCTATACAATGTATGAACAATACAAAACATCATTACTATTTCAAGTGTACATTAGCATCAACAAGCATATATATATATGGTATAGTATCTCTATCCAGTGCCTTCCTTGGTTTCCGAGCGATCCATGCAAAACATCATTAATATATATAATGATAGATAATGGCAAATTGTTCTTGTCCCTCAGCACTGCTTAGTGCAATATTTTTCTCTACAAAAGATATTCTATATTGCACTGGATAATTATCACTCTCCTTCCTCTTTGAATCTTTGTAATTTCACCTAGATAGAACTTCAGACTTCAACATATGTAAAGAAACTTCCTGAAGTTCATTTACAGTTATAGCAAAGCTATGACTCGGTGTCTTGAAAGTGTGTTTACAATGAGAGGGTTGTGCAAGAGAAAGCCTGGTTATACCAATGCATGAAGGTTCTTGCTCAAAGACAAAATTGAGAAACATTCAGTGGCTGACATAATAGTAGGATTGTCTAAATACAACGAAACCTCCCCATAAGGACAACCTTATGCTGAAATATACGAAAGAGTGAGGTTGTCTTAGTAGTGAGGTAAATACTTTAGTAGTAGTACAAAATATTAAAGTAAGGTCCAGCATTTAGTGGTCGCCATTGCGAAGTTAGTCTTAGTCTTAAAAAGAGGTCCAATAGCATTTTATAAGGGATATTGACTCAGAGAAAGAAGGATTTGTACATATATTGGTATGCTTATGTAATTTTTTACTAAAATACAATATAACTGGATATAAAATCTGTACATATGTAAATACCCACTTCTGCTGCTTATTTGTACTCAGTATTAATCTCCTATGATGCATTGATTCATGCTAACTGCCCTGATGGTGCCTTGTTTTATTCATATGCTTATAGTTGTACATAATTATTATGTAGATGTTTTTAATATAAAACTTAATTATGTTCATGTAGATTGTTCTGTATACTTTTATTTTATCCTTGTATTTTATTTTTTTATGGCACATGTATCTTTTTGATGCTCTGCTGTCAATAAAATTCTCTATAGACATAATATATAGTGCTTTTGTAGATTTGTAAACAAAATGCAATTGCGAGGTGGTCTCATTAGTGAAGATTGGCACAATTACACTTGCAGCTGACTACAAATCAATACCAAATATGTAATTAATAACCTATTATTCAAGTTGATTATTCAAGTTGTAACCATTATTTTAATAGCCACGTCAACAAAATTTGATTAATTTTTATGGTTGATAATTGCTATCTAATTAATTTATCATAACTTTTCCATTAATGATGAATTCTAGTTTAATCTCATTCGTAATAATTACTTTTAACACAGAGATATGAACCCTACATAGCCCATGCAATCTGTAGGTACATATTGATCTCACTAAATTCAATTATAAAAATGTTGATTTAATCAGTAATACGATTAACCTTGAGTCTATAGAATGTGATATATATCTTACGATGGTCCTTATCTCATGGGAGGTAGACAAGAGGTCTCTCTAATCGAATGAATGCAGCCAAGTGTCTGGGATGCTGAACTGGGGTGACAAATTTCGCAGCATTTGCTCCTGGGAGAATTCTATCACCTCCAAAACGTGCTATCCCCCTTGAAAAATTCAAACCAAGAATGCATAATTAAAGGAAAGCTTTGAAAAAGTGCTAAGCGACCGACTAACCGCAAATTAATTGAATAAATTAATAATGAATTCTCCCTCAGTTGCAGTGGCCTGGATGCTCCAAGAGAGCATCTTTTAAAAGACTAAGGGAGGATATATTTATAAGGTTATAAAGTGGAATATAGCCATTTTGATTATAATATACTCTTTAGAGCATTAAATATGCATGATATTGCAAGCATTAAAAGTAATCTCACAACTGGTAATTGCATAACACAACAACACTAACTTTGAAGTAGCATATTGAGACTGATAATAAGACAGAAATAAATACAGTTTAATTGGTGAAAATAAAATACATTTTCAAAGGTTCCTCATCTTATGCTGCCCCTGGTAGTGATGGTTAAACATACAGTAGCGCCAAGGCAGCTTATCATCTCATCATTACGTCCGCCTCTGAAATGTCAGCTGGCTGGGATTAAGACAAAGGGCAGTGAGACTATCCAATTATCATCCCATCATTACGTCTGCCTCTGAAATGTCAGCTGGCTGGGATTAAGACAAAGGGCAGTGAGAATATCCAATTATCATCTCATCATTACCTCTGCCTCTGAAATGTCAGCTGGCTGGGATTAAGATAAAAGGCGGTGAGACTATCCAATTATCATCTCATCATTACGTCTGCCTCTGAAATGTCAGCTGGCTGGGATTAAGATAAAAGGCAGTGAGACTATCCAATTATCATCTCATCATTACGTCTGCCTCTGAAATGTCAGCTGGCTGGGATTAAGACAAAGGGCAGTGAGACTATCCAATTATCATCCCATCATTACATCTGCCTCTGAAATGTCAGCTGGCTGGGATTAAGACAAAGGGCAGTGAGACTATCCAATTATCATCCCATCATTATGTCTGCCTCTGAAATGTCAGCTGGCTGGGATTAAGACAAAGGGCAGTGAGACTATCCAATTATCATCCCATCATTACGTCTGCCTCTGAAATGTCAGCTGGCTGGGATTAAGACAAAGGGCAGTGAGACTATCCAATTATCATCCCATCATTACGTCTGCCTCTGAAATGTCAGCTGGCTGGGATTAAGACAAAGGGCAGTGAGACTATCCAATTATCATCTCATCATTACGTCTGCCTCTGAAATGTCAGCTGGCTGGGATTAAGATAAAAGGCGGTGAGACTATCCAATTATCATCTCATCATTACGTCTGCCTCTGAAATGTCAGCTGGCTGGGATTAAGACAAAGGGCAGTGAGACTATCCAATTATCATCTCATCATTACGTCTGCCTCTGTAATGTCAGCTGGCTGGGATTAAGACAGAAGGCGGTGAGACTATCCAATTATCATCTCATCATTACATCTGCCTCTGAAATGTCAGCTGGCTGGAATAAGGACAAAGGGCGGTGAGACTATCCAATTATCATCTCATCATTACGTCTGCCTCTGAAATGTCAGCTGGCTGGGATTAAGACAAAAGGCGGTGAGACTATCCAATTATCATCTCATCATTACGTCTGCCTCTGAAATGTCAGCTGGCTGGGATTAAGACAAAGGGCAGTGAGACTATCCAATTATCATCTCATCATTATGTCTGCCTCTGAAATGTCAGTTAGCTGGGATTAAGACAAAAGGTGGTGAGATTATCCAATTATCATCTCATCATTACGTCTGCCTCTGTAATGTCAGTTGGCTGGGATTAAGACGAAGAGCGGTGAGACTATCCAATTATCATCTCATCATTATGTATGCTTCTGAAATGTCAGCTGGCTGGGATTCAGACAAAAGGCGGTGAAACTATCCCAATTTTCAGGATCCAAACTATATTTTCCTGAATTTTTTTGTACAAATATGGACTGCCACAGAAGTACCAAGGAAAAATCCTATCCCAACTTCTAACTAACAATGACGCTTCTGTAAATTTTACTGTTTGCAATGATTTCCGTTGTAATTTCTGTTGTTTGGGACCTTGAGAAAGTACCGCTGTGATTGAAATATAAAAAAAACACAAAACACAGTATAACTGGAATTTTTTAATTTTGGAAACAAAACCAAAATCGTGTTGGTATGAATTTGTAATCCTACTGTTGTGAATTTCGCAGAAATCATCAATCATCTGACATGACACCCTTTGAAATATGTAAGATGACCAATTTTCTTTTCATCTTGTCTCTCACGCTGTAAGAAAATGACCTGCACGATCACAGGACAATCACAGGATACATGCCATCTTGAGGTTTAGTGTGAAGTTGTGTACATCAATCAGCCTGGGGCTGTCATGTGGTTTCACTGATAAGAGAAGCTTGTTTTTCAGGTATCTCATTCAGTTTTAATGAGGGAATGATGTTAAATATATTTATGGTTTAAACTCATGCATTTCCCAAACCTGTTGCCATCTTGTCTTCATACTACTGCTGTTTGTTAAGAAATATGTATGTACAATTTTCTAGTTAAAAATAAAATCTGAAAGATGAACTTATACATAAAACATAGGGTAATTTAATTCATGGTGTATTCTTTATAGTGAGGTGGTCTTGATAAATGTAATAATTAGAGATACTTTTTTGCAGCAAGTTTTTCTAAAATTATTGTTGCTAGTATGTTTGGGTTAAAAAAAAATTTATTAATTTTTATAAAAATATAGAAATTCTGAATAAATAGGTATTTGACTTTATTCTATAGACATCAGTGCTCAACTTGAATTTCCTTATGCAATGACTGGGCAAGCTCGGACACCAAATTTGTTTCTGGACTGGAAAACCAACCTTTTGTCATTGCTTTTTAACATTAATTGATGAGGAAATGCCCTTAATGTTCCGTTACTCTGTAATGAAATTGGTCTTTAAATGATCTTTTTCTGTATTGAAACTTATTTCGTATATCATGTTTTAGGGAGTTGTGTTTTGTACATGGTGAATTTTATCCTGTTTTGTAGCTATAAGAATACAACCTAGGATGTATAAATCATTGTTCTCTCTAACCACAAGCACCAAAATTACGGTGAAAGAACAATGGTGTTTAGTAGAACTTCATCAAATTTTGTGAAATTTTCCTGGTCTTAATGACAAGGCATTCCTAATAGCGAGATAAAATAAGAATACTCTTATGGGATCAAAAATGGGTCTTAAAGTTGGATTCCCCTGTAGATAGATAGTTAGATAGATAGATAGAAAGATAGATAGAGAGATAGATAGATAGATAGATAGACAGACACATAGACCGATAGACACATAGATAGATAGATAGATAGACAGATAGATAGATAGATAGATAGATAGATAGATAGATAGATAGACAGACAGATAGATCGATAGATAGATAGATAGACAGATAGATAGATAGATAGATAGATAGGTAGACAGATGGACAGATAGACAGATATGCAGATATGCAGATATGTAGATATGTAAATAGATTGATGGTTATGTGGACGGATAGATGGATAGATGGATAGGAATTGAATAGAATAGAATAGAATAGAATAGAATAGAATAGAATAGAATAGAATAGAATAGAGAAATAGTATAGAATAGCATAGTATAGAATAGAATAGAATAGAATAGAATAGAATAGAATAGAATAGAATAGAATAGAATAGATGTGTAGTCTGCGATATTTACCAATGAACAGCGTTTTTGGTGGTTTTACAATCCAGCTTTAATGCAGAAACATTCAGTAAGAATTGCAGTGAATCGTATGTCACGTCAGTAATACCCACGAGTCACATAACAAATGCTTCTGATGTTATTTTTCAATATGATGAAAATCCCTATTTTCAGATTTTGGCTTTCTTTAACCAGCTACTTGCGCCATATTACCGACGTTCTACATGCACTGTTCAAAAGTAACATGTTACAATTCGTCATGAGAGCAAGATTGTCTTTTGTTCTATCCTTTAATCCCATCTTGCATTTTACTCACAATCAAAATGTGCCAAAGAGATAAATAAAAAGGAAAATGCCTCGAATTTCAAAGACATCACGAATTATCCTATTGCATTTCCAGGTAAGCCAAATGTTTCTCTCAATATAATAATGTGGAATTTCCGATTTACTTGACGTGCATCAAATGTACATGTTCTGTGGTTCTGTTCTAAATTCAATATCAAATTCATTCAAAATTCATCCTACGCAATACAGCTTGATTATTTCGCATATCTCGCTTAGCATGCTTAGTTGAATATTGTTACACAGCCCTTTATTTTTCTTTCTTTTTCTTTAATTTTTTCTCTTTTTTGTAATCCCTATACGACCTAAGCTATCAGTAAAGTGCCCATAAATTGATTAGTTTTAACATATCTATTGAAAGTATTTTTAGTTTTCAGAAGTTTCATATCATGTGGTTTAAAAAATGTGTATATTGGCTATTCATTAATTGTTAAATATTTCCTTAGTATATTTTGAAATATGTGTGATATTTCCTTATGTGATGTGTTATCTTTTTGTTCAAAAGGACACAAAATGCTAAAACACTGAAACCAAACACCTGCTTGGTCAATAACCTACCTACATTATCGCTTTGGCCCATGTTAAACAACGGAAGAGCACAAATTATCAATCTCCATAGTTTCTGTTTCGTATTTTGTCTTTTGTACTTTTTAAATCCTGCAATTTTTTTTTTAATGGAGTTTTACTTTGACTTCATCAACGAAATTCGATCGAGTATCTCTCTTTTGCATGTTAATATCCTTTTGAAAGCTAGGCAATCAGGACCCCATTAAAAGCCACTGTTCTTGCAACAAAAAACAAATCATTGAATGTCCCATAAGAACCAAGCAGTCCTGGTCTCAGATTTAAAAGGAAATGAACTCCTAAGCTTGACTTTATCAATTAACCTCACAAAATAACAGGTTTCTATTTTGAATTAATCCAATTAAAGTGATTAAGATGATTTGCTAAGTAAATTAATGTCACACAGGTGCATATAAATAAAGAAATGTCATGAAATGTGTTATTTAATACAGTGTATGTAATTATGATTATGTAACCATATTTCCGTTAATCAACAGAATTTGGAAATAGGTATGTATCAGATATTCGCTTAAATGCTGCAAACATGCTATATATATATGCATCATGATGTTAGGTGTACAAAGGACAATTATGCAACTATTTTTCAGCCAATTGCCATGGTTTCCAATAATTATTCAGTTTCGTTGTCATGATTGTACAATTGGCTAAAGCATGCAAATTGTATAATTACATCACACAAATGATAACATATTATAACATATTATAACATATTATAACATAACTATTACAGTTCAGGTGGCCCAATGGTCAAGGTGTTTGTCAGGTCATTTGAAGGTCGTGGGTTTGGTCCAGCAACTGGAGTTGAATGTTGACAAATTATGCATTGTTCTCCTTAATAATTGAAGTGTATCCAATTGCTATAATAACATCATAGGAATAACAACAGTAGATGGCGAGAAGTCTAACATTGAGTTTAATGGGATGATGAAAATTATATTGGCCGAGGAGAAGCATTAGACAACACCCCATCCATATTCCCCACATTGTACAACATACACTGATGATAATTATATTGGCCAAGGTGAATCGTTAGACAACACCCCATCCATATTCCCCACATTGTACAACATACACTGATGATAATTATATTGGCCAAGGTGAATCGTTAGACAACACCCCATCCATATTCCCCACATTGTACAACATACACTGATGATAATTATATTGGCCAAGGTGAATCGTTAGACAACACCCCATCCATATTCCCCAAATTGTACAACATACACAGCATCTACTGCCCAACATACATTGCAGTCCTCCAACATAGGCCGAATCCATCAAACATACTAACCAGCTGTCCCATATGCTCAACTGTTGTACAACATACACCAATGCCGGCTGACAATGACGTATTCTGATTGGCTCAGAGCAGCTGAGTGGAGAGTATATGTACAATATGAGATGAGAGACAATCTTAAGCAAGTCAAGCCTGTTTACAACACTATGCAATATGGTTTCAGATCTATTATGTATCAAGGTGCTTTGATTTGGAATTCCTTTACTTGTTGAATTAAAACAAGTAGCTGAATTAGCTAAGTTAAAAGATTTATTAGGACGTTGTAATTCCTTAGAAAGGTGTAATTTTGGATCATGTATAATCTGTTAGCAAATTAATTTATGATCATTTTGTAGTTAAGTCATAATCTCATTCTAATCATCTGTATATATATCTTCTTTCATTGTTATTGTTATTTTTACCAGTCGGCTAAAAGCTTTATAGCTTATGTTTTATTGTTTTGTCTTGCACCTCCGACTATAAATAAAGTTTTATTTTATCTTAAGCATAGCATACTTACATGCCATTCCTGTGAAATAAGATATTAACTGATATTATCATTAATCCCTGAAGCAACCTTACTTTACATCACCTAATTAGATTAAAAGCATTGATATTAGTCCATCATGTTCATGCATTGCATAAAGGCACGTTTGCATGTATATATTAGCATACATGTACACAATACACATATAGTACATGTGATGAATGTATATATGCTTACACCAAGTACATGTAACATGTAATTGATAAATATTCTTTTGCCGCATAGATTCTTTTGACACTTAAGTGTCATCCTCTGCCAAGGTATTATTCCAGTAGAGAAGATTTTGGTGACAAGCCAACAAATTTGCAGTATCTGACAGTTGTGTTGTCAAGAATGCTTTCATGACAACACTCAAGTGTCCCTGCACATTTGACATGTGAAAGCCATTGCTATCATTGGCATGTCGACTCACAGAAGAGGATAGAAATATATGAGGAAAAAAAGTATATTTGTGTCAGGCAGAGTATATGCTACTCACAACAGCGTGTGAAGAGTGACTGTTAAAATCACCACTGGTGCTAAATTTAAAGGTTTTAATATAGAGGTGGTTTTATACTGTATTTAGTGGTTTTTATCATTTTTAAATCTCCCAGAACAACTGTATATGAACTGCTTGAAACTGTAGACATAATGTGTGAGGAAATAATCCTGTATTGTATAATGTATATACCTAGGTTACTACTGTTATGTGATGTGATGCTTGTTGAGGAGCTTATGATATATCTACCTACATCTACTTCCATGTATAAATGTGTATGTAAAACAATATTATATAGTACATAGAATTGCTGATATGATGTTAACCATAATCATCTATGTAAATAATTTTCACTTGGTGGCTGGAACTATTGCTAAATTTATTTTAATTTTTTCTCTTCTTTTAATGAATTTCTATTTATTTTATTTTAAAATGTACAGTGTACTCATGTTTTGCAAACTTTTCTGTTGAATTTTAATGTATTGATATTTGCGACAAATATGTCATATTTGACATAATACTGTCAATAAATATTATGTATATAATGAGCGTATCTCAGTAGGGTAGTTGTACTAATTTAAGGTTCTATTGCATCAAATGAAGTAAAATCATTGCATGCAATTATCAATTCAAGCTTACAAATTTCAGTGGAAGTAGAGCGTATGAAAATAGAAAAAAAAGCATCTGGCAGTTATACAATATAATATGTCTTTATTGTCCGGTTATTACCATCATAATGTTATGTATCTAACCCGTCATAAATTACCAAATTCCTAAAATGCCAAGATGCATAATAATTATACACAGTTTACACATAGCATATACAGTGCTACTCCACTTACAGACATACTCATAAGTAAATATACAGGTATATGGCCACTTCACCATTTTACCTATTTAGACCCTTATCCAATGTATTTCCCCTTGTACATGACACTGGTGGATTAGGGCTTCACGTCCTGTATTTCTGCACCTGATGAGCTTATTAGGACAGGCAGGGACCATGGCAATGAGGGTTGGTGGGTGGATTAGGGCTTTACGTCCTGTATTTCTGCACCTGATGGGCTAATTAGGACAGGCAGGGACCATGGCAATGAGGGTTGGTGTATGGATTAGGGCTTTACGTCCTGTATTTTTGCACCTGATGAGCTAATTAGGACAGGCAGGGACCATGGCAATGAGGGTTGGTGGGTGGATTAGGGCTTTACATCCTGTATTTCTAAACCAGATGGGCTAATTAGGACAGGCAGGGACCATGGCAATGAGGGTTGGTGGGTGGATTAGGGCTTTAAATCCTGTATTTCTAAACCAGATGGGCTAATTAGGACAGGCAGGGACCATGGCAATGAGGGTTGGTGGGTGGATTAGGACTTTACATCCTGTATTTCTAAACCAGATGGGCTAATTAGGACAGGCAGGGACCATGGCAATGAGGGTTGGTGGGTGGATTAGGGCTTTACATCCTGTATTTCTAAACCAGATGGGCTAATTAGGACAGGGACCATGGCAATGAGGGTTGGTGTGTGGATTAGGGCTTTACGTCCTGTATTTCTGCACCTGATGAGCTAATTAGGATAGGCAGGGACCATGGCAATGAGGGTTGGTGGGTAGATTAGGGCTTTACATCCTGTATTTCTAAACAAGGTGGGCTAATTAGGACAGGGACCATGGCAATGAGATGATGGATAAAACAGCCATCCAACTTTGTCTTGATATGGAATTGAACCCGGGACCCAGTGGTTGGAAGCCAAGTGTTCTACCACTGAGCTAGGCCCCCACCTTGTACATGACATAAGACACTTCACCATTGAATGAAGTAGAATAATGAATACTTCATTGATATATTCTTTAAAGCATAAACGTTTAACTGAACCTCAACACAAAATACTAAACAAACGATCCATGTAAAAAGTTATCTTTGTATTTATGGCATATCTATGAGACTGATTTTTTTTTCTCTAATTAGAGAATAGAGAGTTAGTAGACACAGCCAACCTTTTTAGACATTTTCTACGACTATAGTCATTTTGACTGTCTAGAATGAATCTATACAATATCCATTTTTGACTTACAAATCAGTCAGCTTCATGCAACAGGTGACCAGCACAAGTCATTGTCATGTTAGTCATTAGTCATAAAAACTAACTTTTTAGTCAAATAGTCAAAAACTTATCACTTTACATGACCTTGATTTTGGTTGACTAAGTGGTTAGATAAACTAGGTTAAACGTGTTAGTGAAATGGCCATGTGGGTTGAATGGTTCTGGACACAGCCAAGGTGCCTAATGTATTTAATTTAGTCAAAAATATTTCAGTGATGCAAGACTTTAATGTGACAGCTGTTTGTAGTATTCTGTACTGACTTCAATGCACTTCTGTAATGATGACATAGGAGTAGAAGTGTTATCTCCCAATAGTGATGGCCAGTAGTAATAAAGACCCAGTAGCGAATCCTTACTAGTGTCAGTTTGGCGTGGCTGAGTGTCAGCACCATTGTATTTAGTTGATCGGATGATCAGCATCAAAGAGAAAAAGGTGTGAATGAACAAAGGCCTTTTCCTGCTCAGGATTAACTGCACCAGTTACTATGACAACTCGACAACTGTCTTGCCTTGCTTGACGTTCTTTTGGGATATGACAGGATTGCTTCTGCGCTTGTAGGCGGATGTAATGATGAGATGATAGCTAAAGGCTCTCTTCGATACAGTAATATGTTTATTATGCAGTAAAAATATCAAATACCACCATGCTATTGAAGATATGTATACGTGATACGGCAAGACATTTACCATAAACTAACATTTATTTAGCCATTGGAACATGGAATTTTTTCTTGGCAGTGACAGTACAGGCATTCATGTGCAACATAATACAGTGTCAAATAGAGTAATAATTATATAATGATATATATAAATGATTACATTGAAAAATGTACGATGAAAACAGACCTCATCACCATTAATGAACCTCATAATTAAGACCGTTTATTATTTAGATACAACAGAATCCTGCTTTGAGACCACCTCACAACTAAGAGCAATTTTTGGGGTACAACTTTATTCTTGCTATTGTATTTCAGTCACTATTACCACCTCGCTACTAAGACCAGCAAAATGCACACACAAGGTGGTCTTTATGGCGAGGCTCCACTGTATTGAACCTGAGATCAAATATATATTTATAGGATTCTAAATAGTGAAGCAGTGATGATTCCAGGCAGCCTTATCATCTCATCATTACAACTGCCTCTAGCAGCTGGTCATATAAGCTGACTAAGCTGCAGACCCAGTAGCATTGAGACAATACTTGACCAAATACTTGTCCCTTGGTCACTCAAATGTTGTACTTCTTACGTTTTCCAGTTTGTCTTTTTCCCCCTAATCTTTTGCCTGTCATTTATCCTCCTTAGCAGCGACGTTTGTTGTTAGCATTTAATTCAATTTAGCAAGAAGTCCATTAAAAGCCGTTACCCATCAACAAAAATCACTTGGTCACTTTAATCTAGTTAATGGGTTGACACAAAAAGAGGACTCTGACAGAATTTTGTCACAAACGCCTACTTTAACTCACCATCAGTACTGCAACTGAGTGGCCTTTTTGTTAAGACCTCCACCAATTCCAAATTAGCCAGCTCTGCTGAAGGCCCCAGGTTCAATCCCCGGCCCGGGCATTCTTCATGAGCTATACCCAGCAGCTGGATTTCGACTGTATGAGACGTTAAATTGGAGGTGCCTTGTACTCGGTGTCTATACTGAGGCAAGTAAAAGACTCCACCCATGGGGTAAATGTGTATTAGTAACAGGGTGTGGACTCCAAGCAGCCTTATCATCTCATCATTATGTCTGCCTCTGGTAGCTGGCAATATAAGCTATGTTTGACCATAGCATTCAGACAATACATAAGACGATACAATTATACAATGGTTACATGTGAGACATGAAGATATGTACACCCGAAAATGTCAATGTACAACAAGGCCAATGGGCTGAGTTGTACATGCTAAGATACTGAGACTCACTACTGTCTTCATTGAAAAGTGATGATTTTGTTACTTTCCTGTGTTTGTGTTTTTTGGAACATTTTTCCCTTCAGCTTCATCCATCAATCATGTTATATTACTTTTGGTGATTATGAAGATTCATTATGCTATACATCATCATTCTTTTATTTTCATGTTCATTTGTCAATGAATACTTACATTTAACAACGTTGTCTCGTTAGCATGATGTTTATTAGCATGTCTTTTCTTTCTTTCTTCCTTGCTTTCTTGCTTTCTCTCTTTCGTTCTTTTTTCTTTCGTTCTTTATTTCTTTCGTTCTTTATTTCTTTCTTCTTTCTTTCTTCCTTGCTTTCTTGCTTTCTCTCTTTCGTTCTTTTTTCTTTCGTTCTTTATTTCTTTCGTTCTTTATTTCTTTCTTCTTTCTTTCTTTCTTACGTTCTTTTATTTTTATTTTTTATTTTTTTTCCTTTGTTCTTTCATTTTTCTTTCTTTCGTTCTTTCGTTCTTTATTTCGTTCTTTATTTCTTTATTTATTTCTTTATTTATTTCTTAATTTCCGTCTTGGACTTTTAGGTCATATATCCTGTATCATTTCAACAATCGGGATGTAGTCATCATCGTTACAACTTGAAAGCTTGGAATACTGGCAGGTAACAGGGTTAATTTTGACTTACTGTAACCATTACCGATATAAAAAAAAGGTAGACATTTATTTTGGATTATAATAGTTCATTAATATACAGTTAAAATATCTGAATCAACCATTTACCAAAGCCCCACTATTTGATTTAAACCATTGGACCATGAACCTAACACCAACTGGCAACCAACCAATAAGCTCTTCAGCCATTTTTCACGAGTTGCAAACAAATGTCGACAACAATGATGAATGGGAGTATTTGTTTTTGCAAACAATTGCAGAGTATCGTTTGGATGAGATAAGTTTGACAGATGAACTCCCAGCATTCTCCAGTGCACCCACAGGAGTTAAACACATCACTTCCTGTCAAACAGATTCAATGACACCCAACATGGAGGAACAGCAGCAGTCCACTGCGCATGCGTCTGGCAATTGTGACGTCATCGAAAAGCTAGACTGCTTTCCAGTCTAATTGCATGAGACAAGCTGTGCGTGATATTTCTGCCCTCATTCCATTGTCAGATCAACCAATGACCCCGCATGACCCTCTCAGAGTCTGTTGATATTTTATTAACTAAAGTTTCAAAAGTTACGATTCAGAAAGTCATTCAGACATTTTGGAATCATTTTGAACTTGCATTTTTTTTTCAAACGGGAAGAGAGCCAGAGTAAGGATTACTGAACTTCAGAAATACATTGTACACAGTAAATATTCCAAGCATAAATTATTCTTTTATGCTTTTGGAAAAAAGAGCATATAAAAAAAAGGACACCTGTCTCTGCTCGTTTCTTAGCTCAAAAAGAGTCGGGGTTGTAATGACTTCAGGAACCTATCATTTTAAATGGGGGTCAAGCGGTTTTAAGAAAAAATTAAAAGCTTCAACGATTGATGAAAAGGAAGGGTCATTGGGAGGAGGAGGAGGAGGAGGAGGAGGAGGAGGAGGAGGAGGAGGAGGAGGAGGAGGAGGAGGAGGAGGAGGAGGAGGAGCAGGAAGAGGGGAGGAGGAGGAGGAAGGAGGAGTAGGAAGGAGGAGGAGGAATGAGGAGGAGGAGGAGGAGGAGGAGGAGCAGGAGGAACAGGAGGAGCAGGAAGAGGGGAGGAGGAGGAGGAAGGAGGAGTAGGAAGGAGGAGGAATGAGGAGGAGGAAGGAGCAGGAGGAGGAGGATGAGGAGCAGGAAGAGGGGGAGTAGGAGTAGGAAGGAGGAGTAGGAAGGAGGAGGAGGAAGGAGGAGGAGGAAGGAGGAGGAGGAGTACATCCTACAGTCAGTCTTTTGATTGGTTCTTTGAGCATTGCAGGTGAATACAGTGAAGGCCTCTGCCAGTGGTTAATTTCTCTGATGAAAGATTGCAATTAAAGAAGCGTTTAGAGAGAGAGAGATTACTTAGACTGGATAGCAGTGTCTCTTATAGAAAGCTGATATCTTCTCCTCCCTCTTAATCAAAGACATTGAGGCTTTTTCAGTCCCTTGATGAGTTCCAGCCCCAGCTTTTTGTTGATTTAACGCCCTTTGATTTCTGGTTAGAAAAGAGAAATAATCCCTTTTCAGAGAACATTAGAAGCCGCCATGACATGTTTGGCAAATCCTAAAGCTGTATCCGCGACATCTCATCACATAATGATGTTTGTCGCACCGGCTGTGTGCTCTTTTTTTGCAAAATCCGAGTTCAAATCCTGGCCTTGCCGCTCGGTTTTAATGGATGGCCACTAACTTTTGAAAAGAACCTCAGTCGAGTACCAACCTGTTTTGTGTGTTACAACTTGTAATGCCCAATTTGAATAATTATACTTATTAGTTACCTGAAAAAAGCTATAATTTTCTGTAATAGCATTCCATATACTTCATTGTGAGCTGGACTCCAGGGGCAGACATTCATTATTGTAATTTTCTATGGTTAGTGTTAGTTTGTGGGTGGGCCCCTT
This sequence comes from Alitta virens, assembly GCA_932294295.1. Taxonomy (NCBI): domain Eukaryota; kingdom Metazoa; phylum Annelida; class Polychaeta; order Phyllodocida; family Nereididae; genus Alitta; species Alitta virens. Next base: position 34,804,396 of record OW028580.1, read on the forward strand.
GGCAGCGATGACATGATCTTCTAAGAGAGGTCACCTTGCTCAATGTTTTTTTGTTTTAAAAAAATCATTGTATTTGTATCATGTTTTTTTAATAATCGTGGGCTAAATAAATGAATCTGAATCTGAATCTGTGTTTAGGCCAAAGACACAAAACAACTGTTATTGCATGAAGTGTAATCAATGAAAACTTTGATAGTTATTTGACTAACTACTTTTTTGACCCACTACTTATTTGACTCACTACTTAATTGACCCACTACTTATTTGACCCACTACTTATTTGACTCACTACTTATTTGATTCACTACTTATTTGACCCACTTCTTATTTGACTCACTACTTATTTGACCCACTACTGATTTGACTCACTACTTATTTGACCCACTACTTATTTGACTCAATACTTATTTGACCCACTACTTATTTGACTCGCTACTTATTTTAACCCACTACTTATTTGACTCACTACTTATTTGACTCACTACTTATTTTAACCCACTACTTATTTGACTCACTACTTATTTAACCCACTACTTATTTGACCCCCTACTTATTTAACTCACTACTTATTTGACCCACTTCTTATTTGACTCACTGCTTATTTGACCCACTACTTATTTGACCTACTACTTAATTGACCCACTACTTATTTGACCCACTACTGATTTGACCCACTACTTATTTGACTCACTTCTTATTTGACTCACTACTTATTTGACTCACTACTTATTTGACCCACTACTTATTTGACTCACTACTTATTTGATTCACTACTTATTTGACCCACTTCTTATTTGACTCACTACTTATTTGACCCACTACTGATTTGACTCACTACTTATTTGACCCACTACTTATTTGACTCAATACTTATTTGACCCACTACTTATTTGACTCGCTACTTATTTTAACCCACTACTTATTTGACTCACTACTTATTTGACTCACTACTTATTTTAACCCACTACTTATTTGACTCACTACTTATTTAACCCACTACTTATTTGACCCCCTACTTATTTAACTCACTACTTATTTGACCCACTTCTTATTTGACTCACTGCTTATTTGACCCACTACTGATTTGACCCACTACTTATTTGACTCACTTCTTATTTGACTCACTACTTATTTGACTCACTACTCATTTGACTCACTACTTATTTGACCCACTACTTATTTGACTCACTACTTATTTGACCCACTTCTTATTTGACTCACTACTTATTTGACTCACTACTTATTTGACTCACTACTGATTTAACTCACTAATTAATTAATCCACTACTTATTTGACTCACTACTTATTTAACCCACTGCTTATTTGACCCCCCCCCTACTTTTTTGACTAACTACTTATTTTCTCACTACTTATTTGACCGACTACTTATTTGACTCACTACTTATTTGACTTACTATTTAGCTTGTATCCATCAGTCACTCTCTTGTTTTCATTCCGACAGAAGAGACTGTAAGCTTCCAATTTCCGTCTTTTTTATTTTTTTTACATTTTGTAAATTTTAATATGCAAGGACACAAACTCGTTCCCTAGCAACAAGTTTATTAACGTATTTTTAAGATCACTGGGTCCACTGGTCCTATTTGTAATTCTCCACCACAAAAAAAGTGATCCATTCTTTCATATAAACAATAAGAGACGATATGCATTATGATATGGCAAAAGCTTTCATAGGTTTTCTTTGACTGAAAGGAAGGAGTTGGGAGTGTCGTTAATATAAGCCTGAATGACCTTGAGTGAAAATTGATTGTGTGCCGAAATTGACTGTGAATTCATTCATCATTGCTTTGTTAGAGTCTTCTTTGTCGTTTCATGAGTACTTCTATACTAGTAACATATGGCATATGTCATTGTTCAGTTGAATGGCACCAAGTACAATTTTGTACACAAGTTATCCATTTCTATTACAGCCAAATTCATTTAGTTGGAAACAAATCCCCCCATGACGTCATGTGAATCCAGGACTCTGATTGGCTCAGGGAGTGACTCAGCCAATGGGAGTCTTGGAATTACATGACGTCATCTGGAGTTAAGCTTCCAAAACTATAAGTTTTGTTTCCAATTTAATGAATTTGGCTGTAATCAAAAGACATTCCTTGTTTGAGCAAAAAAATAAATAATTTCACCATCCTATCAGTAGCTTAGTCTACAGTGGTGAAAAAAGGTCTCAGTACACCAACCCACCCGCGGCCATTAAATGAGGAAGTTTATTTGTTGTAAAAATAGTTTTTAAGCTATATTGTGGTCTACATACAATGTATATATGTATGGTCTATTTTGACAGTGCACTGAGTTCACTAGAAACTTTGGCAATGAGAGCAACGTCATTACAGTTATTGTCATAAAAACAAATTTAACTCAGTTAGGAGGATACAAAATAAACTGGTGTTTGTAAAGTGAGGTGTATATTGCAAACTGATATGCCCAATACAGTTAAATGTACAATGTACACAATGCACTATTTGAATCTGTTAAATCACGTGTACCATATAGCTTCACCCGCATGTGTCAAACAGAATATTATGTTATCCCATGGACTCATCTATCAAACATTTCCCATTACTCATCTCAGCCCCCATTCTGCTTCATCAATAGCAATTTTGAAGTTATTCCATCCTAAATATGATCTCTTAAAAACTGCGCCATGACACCAAGGTTTCTTCCCATTAGCAAGATTTGCATTTGAGCTTTTTTCACCCTTCGATTTGACAACCTCTCCTGAACGTCACACAAGCTTTTCTAAACATTTTCTGAACATTTTCATGGATCTTCTCATAAGGTTAAATTTATTGATTAACCAAGATAAGGAGCGTTTTAAAGGCGATAAATCGTGGTTCACAGGTTTCATGTTCAATTCCGCTGACTTGCTAAACCACTGGATGGAATCAATCTAAATTTCACACTTCTTTTGATGTGATTGGTTTCTCACCTTATTTGAGATGTATCTGTTTAGGGTATTGACTTTTAAGGAAGAAGTTCTAACATGAAATTATCGAAAATTAATATTTACACTGGAACACCTCTCTAAGACAATTGGATGTTAAACTGCAGGCGCTTTGTACTCGGTGTCTATACTGAGGCGAGTAAAAGACCCCACCCATGGGGCAAATGTGTTACGTGGCGTGGACTCCGAGTAGCCTTATCATCTCATCATTACGTCTGCTCCTGGCACCTCACATAAGCTATGTTTGAGGTCTTGGCTCTTAGACAATTCAAAAGACGATACTATGCAATTATGCAATGGTTACACGTGAGACACGAAGATATGTACACGAACATATCAATGAAATAAAAAATTCTACTGTACCGTTTTTCTGTTTTTAAATTACGATTCTCTGCAAAATATCAGCCATATGTGCTGATAGATGATAACCTGAGCTTTCAGAAAATGTTAGAATTTTAAAAATCTGATGAAAATTGACGAAGTTAATAATTCAAGTTATAAAGGAAATGTACAAGCTGGTCAGACCGCTCATGCTTCAGGCCACGCCCATTTTCTGGCTGCCTGCCAATCCCAGCGCAGCATGGCTGGCTTACTGTTGTACATGATGATTTGTACAACGACGTACATGATGCTGAATTTCACTGATGAGTGGTACAATATAATATATATTACAATTTACCTCTTTCGTGAGACCATTTAATGATTTGTATTTTAACATGGTCTGCTGGACTTCTTTCTGTCTCTATCCCTCCAAAATTCAGATATAATTATGCTGGTGTGACACGGGTGAGTGTTAAGGTAAACTGACCAGCGATATAATTGGAAAAATCACGCAACTTATGTCACCTGACTAAATGTGACATGAACATATCGAAATTTTGAAATTCATGAACTTCTATATTTACTTAAGATGCATTATCATATTGCATAAATAGCAATTAAGTGGATACATTCAATACGATGTTTCACTGAGTATTTTATAGTGAATTTCATTATTCAATATATGTTCATCGTTCTCTATACAAAGCTATTGGCCTAAATGTGCGATTTCATTTAACGTAGGCAAGCAATAAATATCAAATAAATAGCAATAAAGATACAAATTATATGATTTAAAAAAACACACACAAAGAAAATGAACTGGAGGGGGAGAAAAAAAGTATGGTTTCCAAGTGTCCTGGTGTGGACACATGGTGTCCCCTCCGAACCGCTTTATCATCTCATCCTTACGTCTGTCTCCAGCAGCTGGTCATAAAAGCTGACTTATCTTCAGACTAGTAGCACTGAGACACTGAGACACTGAGACATTGAGACATTGAGACATTAAAACACTGAAATGGGGGGATTTTATAGATGGGTGATTTGTCTAAGCAGGAGAGGCACCCCATTAAGGCTGATCATTTGGGGAGAATCACTTCTTAACGACACTCATCTAATTCACCCCCCAACCTCCATCTACAACCCCCCCCCCCCCTTCCACTCCAGTCGCTGCCAAAATCAATAACCTGGTCCCCACTGATCGACATGAGAAAGGATAGATAGATGGATAGATAAATAGATGGATAGATAGATATATAGATATATAGATAGATAGATAGATAGATAAATAGATAGATAGATATATAGATATATAGAGAGATAGACAGATAGACAGATAGATAGATAGATAGATAGATAAACAGATAGACAGACAGATAGTTAGTTAGGACACTTTGATAGATAGATAGATAGATAGATAGATAGATAGCTGGATAGCTGGATAGATGGATAGATAGATAGATAGATATATAGATAGATAGATAGATATATGGATAGATAGATAGAGAGAGAGAGAGATAGAGAGAAAGCCAGCCAGCCCAGCCCAGCCGGCCAGCCAGACCTGTACATTGTTTTACAATATTCGCAATGAGGAGGTTCCACAATATGGGACCCACTATTACAAATTTCTTGAATGGCTTATTGCATCCCCAATTGAGCAAACAGAATTCCTATTAATCAGAAACATCAATTGAATTACTGAAAATAAAGCGTTATCAATTTTAAATCAATTAATGGAATTTGTTTTTCGGATAATGCTTTCATAGTTCCTTCTAGCTGAGCTTTGGTAACCAAAAATTTGTCACACATGAAATTTGACATTGGATTTCTCGTTTGCTTGACTCTTGGTTGATTTTACATACTTGATTGGTTGCTTAACTGTAAATTTGCTTGTATATAATTGGTATATTTGATTGGGTGTTGCTTTGTATGCTTTATGGAATTTATCACTTGAAAATGTGTATGCATGTTAGCTCATCATTACTCATCATGGCTTGGTTGCAGCTCGATTTGACTGGTTGGTTGGCTGATTGTTAATCTGTTGCATTGATTTGCCTATTTTCTAGATATTGCTTATTAAGTGTGTTGCCTGGCATGTTCATTTCAGACCACTTTATTGAATATCAAATTGAATTGAAAATATATTTTGACACTTTCCTACTAGACGCATTAAAAAAAACCTGTAAATTACCCTTACCTCAAATGAATCCCAACATTTTAATCATATGCCCGAGTCTGCCAACTAAACATCGATATCAGCATTAAGCCACGATAAAAGAGCATAAATATGTCATTATTAATCGTCGGAATTTGGCTACGGATCAAAACAAGGGATTAAAAGTGTGATTTATGCCAGCTTTTCAAAAAATCAATCTTTGAAAATCACATCTTTTGTCTCTGGTTGCTCATGATTTCAAAGAAACTAATTAAGTCCAAGTTATATATTTTCTTTAATGATGATTACCACAGCTCGATTCTCTAATCTTTTTTTTCCTCTTTCTTCGTAATAATGGTAAATGTAAAAGTGAATTATTTTTTCAGCTAACTTTAAAAGATATCCTAATGCAATAAAATTATGCCAGACTAAAATATGAAAGAGATGAATTTTTTTCTTTCATAATTAAAATAGAGAGAGAGATGCATTTATTCCAACCATAATCATAATCATTTTTACAATAAGAGTATTTATACAATAAGTTTAAATATGGTGTTGGAGACAGTCTGCCGCCAGGGGATTTCATTTGAAAGTACATTTTAACATTAGTAAATACATCGCTATGAAGGGATTAGATTAAAGATAAATAAAACTGAATTAACATAAAAAGTGGTTGGAGGGAAATTTCATAATTAATGGAAAATATCATTTTTGTTATATAAGTATACAGTGGAGGGATTGTGAGAGACTGTGAGTGGACGTTGGCAAAGTTTCCGGGCTCATTTTCAAAGGCCTATACTAGCCGGTGGGTCACTTTAGCTACATACAAAGCATCCTTATAGGGTAGGTTGTTAGGTAGATAGGTAGTTAGGTAGGTAGGTGGGTAGGTGGGTAGGTGGAAATGCAGATTAATTTTGTGGTCATTATGAGCTTGGAGAAACTGTTTTCATAATTCATAATACCACTAACCCACGTGCACACTACAATACCAATATCAAAACCTTTTATGCAATACAAGAATGAAAATAAGATTTTTTGAGATCTGTTGTATTTGAAACCGTTCTCTAAAACTGTAAAAAGCAAGTACAGCGCAAGTGTGAATTGTACAGACTGAGGCGGGGCACTGTTTCTTGCTTTCCATTTTTAGGGCTATGTTTGTTGTAAGACAAAATATGCAAGGTTGTATGCGGAATATGCCAGTTGTATGCTCCTCCCAAATATGCCTGTTTTGTTCTTGACATGTTCTCTCAACGTTCGCATGTTAGCTATATTGGGCCAAGTGCGGAGGGCTAAATTTCGCGTGTAAACATCAAAGTGTGAATCATTCAGTTGAATAACTCTATTTTGAGGCTACCGGTAGTTCCTGCTTGTAAGGTCTCAGTAGCGAGGTGGCCTTATTGGGGGTGGTCATCTGTAATGGTCAATGACAGTGGAATTCACTACAAGACAACCTCGCCATTTTAGGCCAACAAACTTTGAACCAAAGTTTATTCTTGCAATTATATTTACATAACTAGTGTCAATGTCTCAATGTCTCACCGCTACTGGATCTGAAGTAGCCAGCTTATATGACCAGCTACCAAAGGCAGACGTAATAATGAGATGATAATAAGGCTGCATGCTTGGAGTCCAGGGTCTAACGTTTAGTCAGCATATATGACCAGCTACCAGAGGCAGACTTAATGATGAGATGATAAGGTTTGGAGTCCACGCCATGTTACACATTTACCCCTGGGTGGGGTCTTTTATTTGCCTCAGCATAGACACGGAGTACAAGGCACCTCCAGTTTAACTTATCATGCGATTGACATCTGGCTGCTGGGATGTAGCTCATGAAGAGTGCCTGGACTGGGAATCAAACCCAGGACCTTCAGTAGAGCTGTCAATTTTGGAATTAGCGGACCACCATTAGGCCACCCAGCCACTATTAAGACCACCTCGCTATTAAGACCAGTCAAATTTGCACAGCGGGTCGTCTTTATGGCGGGGTTCCAGTGTGCAAGATTCTATTGTAGAAAATATCACGAATCATGTTGTATTTACTTTGTGCTATGTAAATCATCTACACTTGGAAACCTGTCTATAAGGCCACATTCTTTTCCTCGCCGAGATGGTCTTAATACTAGCAAGATAGTTTTACAAGCATAAAACTAATTCCCTGAAATTCTCCCAGACACTATGTGCTGTACCTAATAACAGCCCAGCGGCCTAATTATGGCCATTCTTTGCTTGTTAATCTAGTTAAACTCAGCACATGAACATCTAATTATTCTGTAATTTCCCTGTTAGACCTTTAATACCATAAGCCAGCCTAGAGACTATAAGACAAATTTATTAATTTACTTTAGATGAGTAAACGAGCAAACCATGAACATAATTAGTGCAGAACTTTCTTTGACCAAATTGCCAAAATAACCTGCGAAAAACGAAGTAATTTCATCAAAATACATTCCCTTCTTATGCATTCTCAGATTTGTGGATTATTCGTTGATTTTTTTGGTGTTCTTCTGAATTTCCCTGACTGGAAAAGCTGAAAATCATTTAGCTAGGTTTTCCCTGATTTCCAGAGTAACTAGCCAACCAGAATTATATGCCCTAATTCTTGTACATCATGCTGTGATTGTTTAAAGCTACCGTTTCATTCTAGAAGTGCTCTGATAGCTAAATTATACAAATCACACACTGTCAGCACAGAGGTGGCATTTACTTGTTTTTCTTGTGAGATGTTTCGACCAGGTCTGACATTTTCTTGAGCCAGTAATCTGCAGTATTATTCTGTGAGCTGGTAATCCAATGACTGTTCATCAAATAACAAAGCGTTGCGCACAGCGTATGTTTTCACAAAAGAGTGTGATAATCACCACACGATTTCATCTCGTCTACCTGATGTTAAAAATTTACCAACTTTCTTGGTGCACATCAAAGCATGTGTGTGTGCTGATCAGGTTACAGTTCAAACTCGCCCTTAAGACCAGCAGTTGACATTGCTGTGTTGCAGAGGTGAATCTATCAATGACGTCATATTTTACTTCGCAATAAAGACCACCTCACTAGTAAGACCAGCAATCACCTTATTCACGGCGCTTCATTGTTTTATGATGTTACAGACATAATTTATTTTGTTGTAATTATGTCAATTAAAGATAAAATTGTTTAATTGACCCAGTAAAAATAGTTCCTGGTTAAAATGGTTAAATCCGGGATTACTTTAACAAACATCTTGCAATGGCTACCGTATATATGACCATTTTTTTAACGACGTAAAAATAGGCCATTTTACTGTGTCAAACATATGTACATAAGAGATTTTATTCGTCACTTTTTACCAACTAATTGCATAGAACTTGGAATGTCACTGCCATCAGAACACAATAGTCAGAGGATCGACCCAAGTGTCGCACGCACTTAAATTCATTGCAGATCACTCTTGCATACCTAAGAGCAGTGTTAAGGATTCTATACAGTTGGCATCGCTATTACGACAACCCTGGTAAAATAGGCCCTGTAGATATATCTATGGGGTTTTAATAACACAAGATTTGGTTCCTACAATTGTCTCAGTAGTAAGATGGTCTTATGATATATTATATAATAGTGAAGTGGTCTTAATGGTGAGGTGATCTCAATTGTGAAGTAACACTGTATAACGACTTCACACCTCAATTGTCGATCTGTCTGCATGAATTATTAATTATTAATTATTAATGCTTCCAGCTAGGACCTATGGTGCTATATATATAGTGTATACAATTTATTTGCAAGTATGTATACACTCTCTCTCTCCGATCTAGGCCCGCCATCGATTAATTACATAATCGGTACACTTGAGTGATGAAAATAGAATTAGTCACAATAATCGATATTCATGCTGGAATAAATTATAGAAGGCATATGGTGATTGATATATCAGTGTAATTCTCTTTGTAAATAATGTGACTCAATGTAATATATTACAAAGTAAGGTATCAAAATTACTATACAATAACACTCTAGAACAATACTTTACCGATCGCACTGCGACAGTTACATTCCACTGTGACGTAACATCATTCGTTTGATGACGTCATGAGTCGTTTAGTCCATAAGTCAATTCGCCATTTCTCAACTAATGACACTTTAAAGTCGGCAGGCAATGATTGCTATGAAACGTTATTTATGATTCATGGTTAAAAATACCAAACTTTGTATTCACAAGAGTTAATAGCATTTGCTTTTAGTTGAGTTTCTTCATAATGCATTTAAATGTCAGCCACTGCTTTCCAGTTCCAAGAAGTCAACTCAAAATTAGTTTGAAAGTTTTTATGAAATGTTGCTGCTTATGGCTTTTTGTGTATGCCGAGGACATTTTGAACAACTAAGCATTTCAATTAAAAGCAATTACCGAAATAAGGTAGAGAGTAGCACCAAAAATAGGTTGACGCGAATGACATAAGCTAAGAAATGGCTCGTTTCAAAGCAGTTAAATTCATGTGGTGTTAAGCAGATAGTGACCTTGGTCAAGGTCACGAGGTCAAGGTGAAGGTCATTAGATTATCACAGTCATACAGAGGTGACCTGACTCTGGTCGGGGGCAAGTGTCCGAGGGGGTTTTTGCCCCACAGTGCCATACACGTTACCCTTGGTGGGTAAATGCATGAAGCGGATGGGGCGTCTGAATTCAACATCTTTAAGTTTGAAGCACTGCAGGTAGGAGAGGACGCGCTTGAAAGCGTCTCTGAATTCGCGGTTGAAGATTGAGTATATGACAGGGTTTAAAGTCGAGTTGAAGTATCCGAGCCAGGTGAAAACGCTAAATAGGACCCCAGGAACACACTTACAGAACGATTCAATGATATTGATGGTAAAGAATGGAGCCCAGCAGATGAGAAAAGTCCCCATGATCACTCCTAAAGTCACTGCCGCTTTGTGGTCGGATACCTTGTGTTGGTTCTGTTGTCGCGGAGATGGGACGTCATAAGCGGGGACTCTAGTTGTCCGCTTGATGCTCTGGACTTGCTTTCGAGCGAACAGAAAGAGACGGAGGTAGATCAACAACATCACGACACACGGAGCGTAAAAACTGATGAGGGACGACACCACTGCGTAAACCGGATTGAGCTCCATTAAGCAGATATAGTGACCGTGGCTGTCGTACTGTTCTTTGGGGTCGTATTGCCCAGTCCAGTCATTCCGGTGCCAACCGAGGTGAATCGGAAGGAACGAGATAAGAGCGGACAGCAGCCAGACAAGCGACATAGCGACACATGTCCTCAGAGGCGTCACTAGTCGCTCGTAATGCAAAGGGTTCTTGATGTGAATGTACCGGTCCAAACTGATGGCACAAAGATTCAAAATGGATGCGGTGGAACACATGATATCGAAAGAGATCCACAGTGAACAAAACTGATGTCCAAAAATCCAAAAGCCAAGGATATCGTTGGCCACAGCAAAAGTCATGACCATTATTGCAACAAGAGTATCGGCCAGGGCTAACGAGATGATGAAGTAATTACTGGTTTTACGCAAATGTCTGTCGGTCAATATGGCCACTACCACCAGCACATTGCCTGCTATGGAGAAGAAGCAAATGAGCGATAATACCATTCCAATGACTACCGCTTCCGGTAGACTGTATTTCACTGAGTAGCCAATAGGGGTGCTGATATCGACACTGTTTCCGTTCAGAGTTCCCGTTGAGTAGTTTAAGGAGGCGCCCATGCTTTCCAACGAGGCATTCCCCTCAGAGGCCTGCTGTTGTTTCCAGGAGTGCTCGTCTGGGGGCATTGCTGTAGTACTTCCGGTTACGACATCTATGGCAGCCAGCACGAGCCAGAGGGCGCTGTGAGAGGCTCCCATATCACTTCCGGTTTTCCGACCTCTGTCCCGATTGTTGGATGCTTCACATAATGCTTAGGAGGGTGTTTAATTATTCACAGAAATCGATGGGGTGGGTTTTGATCGGGCACAGATGGTACAATCACAGCCCTGTGGGGGTCATAGGGGGTCTTAGAAGGGTGGCCTTAAGCAGTGTGTACCCATCTTGGTATTTAAGGGTTCATTGTCCACAATCCATGTGATTATGTTCCAGTAAAGATTTTTTTGGCTTCTTTAAACTTCGTGAGACTGGCCCAGGTTTTATGTGTTGTGTGATCAGAGGGAATCCTGTCACCCCACAAAGAGACGTGGCTTTTTATTACATTTTGTTTCCAGTTGTACAGGAAGCGACACTCAATGGCTCTGCGTTGCCTGTGACACGCCTCTCTGCCCAGTAATCCCCGCTTTGGAGGAATGCCCGTTTGTGTGTCAAGCAGTCATAAACACTGGTCTCCTAATCCCTACACTCCACGAAAGACTCTTACAAACCGCTGCTGCAAAAGACCGTCCAGCTTCTTCTCAAAGGATGCAATAGCGTCCGTACGTTAGGACGCTGTCTGGGACGCACGAATTCTAGTCACGTGACAGAAAAAGAACGTCGTGGCGTAATACTAGCGTAATACTAGTGCCACTTGAGACCAAAAAACGCCTCTCCGAATGATCATTGATCAAGTAGTGAAGTTTCTTGGCTTAGAAGTGCCGTGTTGGAAAACTACAGACTGTTGGCAGGGTATTTACCCCAAGAGGCGTCAAAGGTTCAAAGAACTGCCAGGTGAGATGGCCAGTTTGAAGGGTAATTGGCAGGAGGGGTAGCTATCTCACCTGTGCCCCAAAATTCCTGCTGACGAAATCAAATCTTGTGGAATATTGATTAATGCACTTTCAAATGATATGCAGTTCAAGTGCTTTTAAGAGTGCGATGGTATCATTTTTCCATATCATTTCCGTTTTTTCTGTAAGGGTTCACTCTGTTTATCCTCTCCTTCAAGCTTTATCCTTTCAGTTTATCCTTTCTGGCCAAACTTTTTCCAGCCTATTCCTTTCAGATATGATGATCCGAAGTTAATGAATTTCAAATTGATCAAAATTTAATTTGCATGCCAAAATATTTTTGAATTCCATTCTTTTGTGTTATCCGTGTTTCATTCATGGTTAAAGTCCATGAACACATGCGATCAGTAGTGAGTACATCTAAACTTCAAGTCAATTGCTGCATGTATTTTATGTAATATATCCAAATATAATGACGGACACAAAAAAACTGCAGTCAATCACAAGTCATTGTGTACCATCCCTGAGTTTGTGATCATTTTAAAATTTGATGTACACATTGTGGAGTTGGCAGAGATAATTTTTGGCACTTGAGAGTGTTCTGCCATAGTCCTAGTTGCATACCCCTGTGACGCTGGCAGCCAGCGTTCTACTGGGGAGAGGCAGTCAATGAGTTGGCACATCATCTGAAGGCGCTGGCCTGCTCACTGGCGCCCCTAGTGGGCGTTCTTGTCGTGGGATGGTATTAAAGGCATCTGCACTTCGCTAATGAGACCTTTTGCTGTATGATTTATTATATTCTTGTCGTAATAGTGAGGTGATCTATCATTAGCATATTAATGGGTGTGACACCAGACTTAAAAATTATGACCTTCTATTCATAATATGTAATAACGAAGTCATCTCAAAACGTAAACTATCTAAATTGGAGTCTGACTATTTTAGCTTGAAATCCCAGAAATGGTCTTATTAATATCGAGAAGTACAATATTTATCCCTAATATAGAATAAAATGATATTCAAATAAGTTGATTTTAAGATTATATTGATTTCAAGCAAACTGTACATTGATCAATGAAAGTACACGTAAATGCATATGATTTATAACTTCAATATTTCCTTTATTTATCACCAATCCCAGCCTTTTATAAGCTGAAACATTTTACTGTGACATCTGTTTGATAATTAGTTATACAAACCCCAAATTAGGCTCAGCAATTAGTCATGATGCACTATCAGCTTCACAGGTAGAACTTGGGTCTATAAATATACATTAATCAATCATCCATATATATAAGCATATTGACTCATATTTCAATGTAGCTAGGTTCAATGTTTTCAGTTCAACTGTCTGAAGTATGTCAATCAAATTACTTCAGTCCATTCTATTAAGATTAAGAACATCACACACAGGTTGTATAAATGTCAATTCGTGACAAAGTGGTGTTAAGCCATTTAAGGTGCATCTTACGAAGTTCTTACGAGTTCTATCTGCAACATAAACATAATTTAGGAGTATTATAATACTATTAATATTTATAGCTTTTAATACTCATTTAATTTATCAATTATATTGCCAGCCGCGAATTTGTGATAATACTGTCTTAAATGTAAGATTGGGTTGGCCAGTTATCAATTAAGAAACCTCCTTGTTAATTTTGATAAGATCTCCTATCATTTTATCTTATTCGTTAATTTTATACCCAGTGCTATACCTTGTTTCTTGGTTTTTCTTGAACGACTTCGGAGTGTCTGGATAAACACATTTGTCAATCGCTGCTGAAAGTGTATTTTATTTTTGGGGGGGAGGGGAGGGGGGGTTCAATCGAGGCCTCATTTGTTGTTCACAGAATCTCGCGGGTTCGTGGCTTCCTCTTTGAGCCTCTTTTTGCAGCTTCTTTTGATCCTTTTTGATCCTTTTGGCTTTTGGGCAGCTTCAGTTTGTTGTGCAAAAAGATTTGCCCATTCAAAGGGGTTTCCTCCTCTGCCCTTTGTTGATTTTCTCCATTCAACTCCCTCAGGAAGAAATCGACATGCCACTTGCTGGAAGGAACCGATTGGAGGCTTCTGTTGTGACGTCATCGATGACGTCACAATAATCACGTGACGGTTATCTAAGAGTGGAGTCTGCTGGTGCTGGTTGGAACTCTCTTCTTTGAATCAATCATGGCTGTTGATGAACATTGCTTTGGTAGTGTTTATTGTTTTGGAATACACAATTCTAAATTTCTAAATTATCAGTTCTTTGATTTACCGGAATCAAATTATTTTCCACATGTGTATATATGCCAATGATATCCAGCCAATGCCCACATTGCAGTGTCAACCAAAGAGAAACAACTTTACTAAATAAAATCATAATAAACAGACGCACTATACATATGTATATTGTTATTGATTTAAATGAACGCATAGCACAATAGAGTGCAATACTATAGGCCTAGGCCTATGCAGTAAGAGAATGTTCCGAATTTGAGATAGCGACCTTCTGTTGTCTTGGATTTCAAAATTAAAAATTGATGCCTCACGAATCGAAATCTTGGTTCTAGATAACGGAGGACTTCACAAATGATAAAGAAGTGTTATATAGTAGCTCTTGAGGTTCAGAGAGAAAAGATTGATGTTATTTGGTGACGTAAAACAAACATTGGAGGTAAGTTAAGGACCTAATGGTTGGGGGAAGGGGGCTTTCAAACGACTTCTATGGCTGTATCTATACTGTAAAGATCTGGTTGGCGTTTCTTCGCAAACATTTATTATGCTTTTTCATTTCTTTTTCAGTTTCTTTGCAATTTGAGTGCAGAGTTTGAAGTATGGAAGCAAACATTTAATCACATTCCCTTGGTATTCACTCGCACAAGAGCTGGGCTTGCCTCCAATGAGCAAATATAACCAATGCATTTGTATGAGACCTTGCAGAAGTTACCCGAGAGATATAATTAGTTTTCCAATGCACAGCAGAACCCTATTTCAAGAATAAGGACCACCTCAATATTCAGGCTTTGAAAAAATGAAGATATTATTATTGAGACTATCATATCAATAATTCAAGGGGAGGTTCCACCATAAGTTCTCTGTGTGTTTTGTCGTCTTCTAGTCTGTGTTGATATTTGGTTTGGATGAGTAAATAAAGTATGTATGGCCCTCAACTTTTTGCTACTCACTCCAGGTGGGATGTATTTTTAGCCTCAGCATGGGCACGATTTGTAAAGCCCCGTTCCCACATAGCCGAGTTTCTCGTAGTCAACTCGTAGTATTACGTAACACGCCTCTTGGGCCCAATTCGTACTAAACTCTGCGATTACTCCTCGCACTCGAGAGATGTTCGGCGAGAAACTCCTCTGACTCGTAGCGAACTCGTGAGATTTGGAGCCGACAATGCCGAGTATGCCGCGCTGCACGGCACACTCGGCGAATTATCCAGGAGTCCAAAAACTCGGCCATGACTCGCCGAGTTACTCCTCGAACTCGCCGAGTTACTCCTCGAACTCGCCAAGTTACTCCTCGAACTCGGCGAGTTACTCGGCGCTAATTTCACTCGTATTACACTCGGGGGGGATGTTCAGGAGTGCGAGGAGTAACTCGGCGAGTTGTAGGAGTAACTCACCGAGTTGTAGGAGTAACTCGCCGAGTAAGAGGATTGACAATAGACCAAATATTAAGCGAGATATTCGTCTGAGAAGGCGGTTGTCTGGCGGCGGCTGCTGCATGTATATTATTCCGATTTTCGTCAAATAAATATTGTTTTGTAGTATAATTCATAGTGACTCCATAGGTATTTTCGGATTGAAAGTAGACCAAATATTAAGCGAGATATTCGTCTGAGAATGTAGCTAGGTTGGCGGAGGCAAACAGTGGTGCTCTCGCAGACGTCCGCGCCCGGACTGTATCAATGCAGGTAAGGCTGAGCGCTACTTTAAAAGGCTGCTGCTCCCCTAATATTAGTCCGATTCTCGTCAAATAAGACTGCATGTTAGTATAGTTCACACTGATTCCATACGTGTTTTCGGATCGACAATATACCAAATATTAAGCGAGATATTCGTCTGAGAAGGCGGTTGTCTGGCGGCGGCTGCTGCTCCATTTATATTATTCCGATTTTCGTCAAATAAATATTGAATTATAGTCGAGTTCATACTATTCCACACAGATTTTCAGATTGAAAATAGACCAAATATTAAGCGAGATATTCGTCTGAGAAGGCAGGTAGTCTGGCGGCGGCAAGGTGCTCTGTGTATGGCCCTGACTTAAATGGTGTAGTCAATATTTTTGACCATTTTATATACATTGTTTGGATGAGCTTTATTGCAATTCATTTCTACTCATTCTGCCAACTGCCATGACTGTTATGTCAATTGCTATTAGCATTTTGAATGATACAAAGAATGGGTGTAGAGAATACAGCAAATTCAATACATGTGTCAATTGCCTAATTGCCTAAATTGGGGTTCTTTGACCTGTCATTTCATGGTTTGTTCAAAGATGACACAGTAATATGACATTGTCTTGATTGTCATTCACAATTACAAAAATATGTAATTGCTTTCATTAATTACAAGCAATATATTTTATTGTAATTACCAGGCAATAATTATATTTGTATAACTTTCTTATCTTTTTGTGTTAATTTGAATCTTATTGTGATATTATGATCAGTATAAATTTGTGTATATTTTGTAAAATTTAAATCTAATATTGATATTGTAATTAGTATTTGTGATTTGATCTGTGATTTTATTTGCTATATTTAATTTACTTATACTGGTGCTCCCTGAAGCGTCCGCGCCCAGACTGTATTAATGCAGAAAGCTGAGCGCTTCTTTAAAAAGCTACTGCTCCCTTAATATTCGTCAAATAAAGATTGTTTTGTAGTATAATTCATAGTGACTCCATAGATTTTTTCGGATCGAAAATAGACCAAATATTAAGCGAGATATGCATCTGAGAATGCAGGTAGGCTGGCGTCGGCCTATCATTCGATGGGTGACTCGTCGCTGTCGTAGCTACCTTGCTTCACCCGGCGAGTCACTCCTACAACTCGGCGAGTCACCCGCCGAGTCACCCGCCGAGTAACCCGCCGAGTCACTTTTCCGCCAGAATTCGTCGCCAACTCCTCGAATTTTGGCCGTTACGTAATACTACGAGTTGACTACGACAAACTCGGCTATGTGGGAACGGGGCTTAAGCACCATGTGCTGGGATTTGAATCCACGTCGACACATCATTCTACTAAATCCATGTCAAAATGAATTGCTTTTGAAATTACAATACTAGCTAGTGTGGCAGCCTCCTCCTCCACCTCCTCCTCTTCCTCCCTCCTCCTCTTCCTCCCTCCTCCTCCTCCTCCACCTCCTCCACCTCCTCCTCTTTTCTTGCCTTGATCTTTTTTCACACTTTTAACATTTTTTTTTAAATCTGTTTATTCATGGAAAAGCCCATTTGAAGTATAAGCCTCTCTCCAAAGCGTAAGTCCAAGCAATCCTATTGTTCAAGATACTATTTATGGCGTCTGCAATGCCTCTAGTTGTCACTTAGGACAAGCAACTACAGCAACATTTGATGTACTTTCTGGATCAGTTTAAAGATGGCATTTCTTGTTTGACAATAGGTTTATTTTCTTCCTAAAGATTTTTGCTTTCGCCAGTCCAAGGATTATCTTTTAAAATCGTGTCCAAAAACTTTGTGTTTACTTGACCCTGCACTTTTTATGAACCACATCTTTGTCCCATCACATGGGATGTACTCATCATCATCTCATCCATGATACAGTGACTGTTGATGCATGATGAGTTCAAAGCCCACTCCCAAAAAAAAAAGGCAAATTTATCTGGGCAAGAATAAGGGATGAGGTGATGTTGAATACAACCCTGTGTGATGGGACAGGGACTGAGATGTGGCTCATAAACAGTGCAGATGAGACAGGAACTGTGTGAAGTCAAATCGATGGAATTACACATGTGAAAATGTTCTAAGCATGACCAACAATTTTTGATGTATTAAAGGACTAAATTTAAATGTGTTCTTAAAGGGTGGTAAGTGTGTATTGCATCAAAAAACTGATCTGTGTTCTAATTGTCGACTTCAGTTATCTCATTGGTGCCATTAAGGCAACTGATTGGCCTAATGGTTAAGACATCTGGTAATTCCTGGGTTTGATCCCTGGCCTGGGCACTCTTCATGAGCTACATACCAGCTGGAATTCGATCACATGAGACGTTAAATTGGAGGTGCCTTGTACTCTGTGTCTATGCTGAGGCAAGTAAAAGACCCCACCCATGGGGTAAACGTGTAACATGGTGTGGACTCCAAGCCTTACCCAGATAGCATTCCAAAATCGTATCGACGTCGGCGCGACGTCGGCGACATCAAAACGATGTAGAAACGACGCTGCCCCGATGTGGAATGCTATCTGGGTATAATCTCATCATTACACCTGCCTCTGGCAGTTAGTCTTATTTATTTTGTAATATATCAAGCAGGATGTGTTTGCATTATTTAATCTTATGTAGTGAGCTAAATAAAAACTTTCAAGAGTAATTGATGGCCACAGATTTGCTGGTTTTCTTTCCTTTTGCTCTGTTTCACTCTGTCCCCCCTTCCCCCCCCCCCTTCTTCTATCTTCAAGGGTAACACGAACCATTGAGCAAACACAGGGTATTTCATTCCACCCCGCCAATCTTTCTTGCTTATATTTACTTCAATTTTGCAGAGAATGCAGCTTAACTCGCACCTTGCAGTAGTAGACCAGTCTAAAATTTGGCCAAATTTAATTACATCACGAAGTCTCGGCATCTCTCGAGATTAGTGAGAATCTGCGAGACTTATTCTCATCCGGGCTGCATGTTATGTAACCCTTGATTGTGTGGAGATGAGAAAAGTTGTAAAGTTACTTTGCAAAGTGGCAGAGTTTTGCATTGTGGTACACAACAATTGATTTTCCCCCAAATCATGTATAGTATTGTATAATATAGTATTGTATTGTATTGTATTGTATTGTATTGTGTTGTATTGTATTGTATTGTATTGTATTGTATTGTATTGTATTGTATTGTATTGTATGCTAACATTCAGTGGGCCAGTGGTTCAGGCCGTGGTTAGCTCCCTCTGAAGGTCCATGGGTTCAAATCCCAGCCTGGGCACTCTGCATGAGCTACATCTCAGCTGAATGTCGGTAGCATGAGACTGTAAAGTTGTGGTGCCTGTACTCTGTGTCTGTGCTGGGACAGCTCTAGTAGAGTTATTGGTCAAGGAAAGAGGAATAAACTAATGAAGCCCAGTACTCAATTAGGTAATAATTTGCAGTTTGGGGTTGTCTAACATTAACTGCCCTGAGTTCGATACCTAGCCTGGGCACTCTTAATTAGCTAGTTAGTTTTATAAAATATTGTGACTCTAGACAGCTGTAGCAACCTGTTCCTGGCTGATGCCATAACTGGCTAAAGCCAGTCGCTTCTGTCCACTGCTTGCTCATAGTTGGCTTACACCTACCACCACTGAAAAATAGAGCCCTTCGTTAACGTAAGAAATGTATCTACTATATGATAAATATATATGTACAAAAGACATGCATCTTTTCGATGAAAAATTACAAATATGGGTAACTCTCAACTTATCACCAAATGGTGCTGCGTGTACTTTTAGATCAGACTTTGAATAGCCAGCTATAGCCAGACAGTTCTGTTTAGTTTCAGGTAGCATCGTATAGCAGAAATTATCTAGCTTTGTCTAGGTTTAATTTGACAGGCCGTTTTTAAATAAAACTAACTGTACATCACAGCTGGGTGTCAGTGGCATGAGAGATTAAATTCAGTGATGCCTAGTATTCGGTGTCTATGCTGAGGCAGGCAAAAGACCTACTCAAATGTGCCACATGGTGTGAACTGCGAGTCCAATAAATCATCCCATCATTACATCTGCCACTGGAAGGTGATCACATAAGCTGACTTAAGTTTCAGACATACCAATGCAATGCAACAATATTTTTTCTTTTGTTTACTTTTATATCTTGTTCTATGGTATCTACATCCTTTTTTGTTCTATTAGACACAATATCTTTTTCGTTAAAGCTTTGACTTGAAAATACATTGTGAGAATGCATTAGTATATTACATTTTTATCAACATTCCAAGTACATTGTACAGTTGTATATCTGGGATGGCATTTTGCCAACCTCTGCAAGAATCTCATTGTAAAACTGTACAAAATACAATTCTGCCGATAATTAGGTTTGCATGGTGTGCCAGTTGCATTGAAAGATATTTGCGTCGATCTGTGACAGAATTCTGGCTTGACTAAATACAGTATTCATTCATTCATCCACTTTTCAGTATGTTTGTCCAATTATCTTAAAGCTGTATGAAAATATTTGGGAAATTAGAGCAGCTGTACAAAGTCATAGACTAAAAGTGTGGGATGACATGCATGCAATTTTCAAATTTGTGTGTTCCTTTTTTTTAACTACATATATATAATGATGATTATGCTAAATAAATTCACTTAAATTCAAATCAAATACTTTACTGTCATGTGCACTATGAATATGAACTTCATTTTTTTATATATATTTTTTTTATTCATTTTTGTTTTTATCGTTTACAATATATGCATGTGTGTGAATAATCATATTAAAAAAAAAACATCTATGGAGCTGAGTAATCAATTCCAATTATGCATGACGTAAACGTGTGGACTCCTAGTATATCATCTCATCATTAATTCTGTCTCTTGTGGCTGGTCATATGACCTAACTGAGCTTCAGACCAGTGGCATTGAAACAATACAAAGCAGTACAATGCAAAATACACAAAAAAAATATCCTCTAGCCAAGAGAACAAAAGCAGGCCTCCGCAAATTAGATGAACACTGCATTAGGGAAATCCCTTTTTTGTGACACCCTGGGGTAATTAAGGCATGCAAATCACCCCAAATGATCTTAAGGGTTAGTCTTATGGGCAAGAAACACTCAAAATAAGCTATAAAAGTGGTCACAAAAAGAGAATAAAATACCAATTGTTGAGTGAGGCCATTTAGGTCGCCTGAAAGCTTTTTTTGTTCTGGAGAAATGAAAAAAACAAAACTTGTTTGGATAGTAGATATTAATTATTTATGAGGAGTTGAGATAGTGAACTAATTGTATTGAATCTATCAATCACACATTTGTGTGCATCCATGATAATCTAGTTCTATTTTTTTGTTTTCTGTGTGGGCAGTCATCACTACGCCAGGCAACATACAATTACAGAATTGCGATCCCATTCATGCCTATGAGAATGCATTAAACAAATACAGTATATTGACAATTGGAACATTTTACAAATCTTAATTCTGGGGTTCGAATAAATTTATGTTTGTGAATATAAATTGGTTCAATGTTACAGTTGGTAGAATTGATATGTAAACTTTGGTTCACTTTTAAAGTGAAAATTGCAAGATTTCATTGCAACTGACCTTGTCATGAAAGACAAAGAATAGCTAGTGACACCAACTCCCTCTTGTGAGAAATAAAAAGGTAAAAGTGATCGACCTTTAAAGGGCCCCAAGCAGAAGAAGACAAGAGAAGTTTTCATATCAATTCAATCAGTGATTTATGTTCTTAGATATGTGTACTGAAATACTTAGTTAATGCTACTAATGTCACTACAAAGTATACATGTTAAATGCAGATATTTGTACTTAGTCCAAACCTGAGAAGATATAGTGAGGGGTACGGATGACTGAGGTCCAAATAAACGAGGGCTGGCTGCACTTACATTCCCCACTGACCCCTTCTCACAGTTTGCATCTGTTCCAGTGGATCTCACAGTTTACATATCAATTCAATCAGTGATTTATGTTCCTAGATATGTGTACTGAAATACTTAGTTAATGCTACTAATGTCACTACAAAGTATACATGTTAAATGCAGATATTTGTACTTAGTCCAAACCTTAGAAGATATAGTGAGGGGTACGGATGACTGAGGTCCAAATAAACGAGGGCTGGCTGCACTTACATTCCCCACTGACTCCTTCTCACAGTTTGCATCTGTTCCAGTGGATCTCACCCGCTGACCTAACCTTTATTATTCCATAACCTTCAAAGATTACACCCAAGATTAAAAGGTCTCCGCTTCTGCAAAATACCAGCTAATATCCCCAAGGAAAGGGGTATCCTGAAGGGTGAATCATGTACCCCTAGATAATATTCATGATCATCTGACACTTCGATATATGAATGACCTATGTCTGTTACCCATCTTCAAAATATCTGATGAATCTCCAGATGCCAATTCGTCATTTTGACAGGATCAGGTTTTAAATGTGAAACGTTAAGATGAACCTTACAGAACGAACCATGAATTGCATTTCTTTCTGTCTCTTTCTTCTTTTTCTTACTTTCTTTCTTATTCATTTCTTTCTTTCTTCTCCCTTTCCATATTTCTTTCTTGCTGACCACATTTAACAATTCTGACTTTCCCACTTTGCAAATCCTATTATTTATTCTTATATTTATTCTGCTGTCTGACTACTGGACTACTGTCTTTTTAAAACATTTCGCAATTTTCAAGTCCAATTAAATTGCCTTTGCTGTATAAGTACAATAAACCTAACATTTAACGCACTCGGACATAAATTAATCATGTATTATTTAATTTATAATGTTGTCATGATCATAATTTGCTAACCTGGTGTGTCTCTGTGATACTGACTCTTGATGCACAGGTTGAAACCCTGCTCCCTGCACCATGCCTGATCCACATCTAAAAGGCCTTCTTGGATTTGGACTCATCATCTCCTCCTTCACCCTCGTGTGAATTGTGACCATATGGCTCCCTGTGGTTAAAGCAGTGCTGGTACAGTCAGCTGGTACAATCAGTTGGTGCAATCAACTGAAAGCAGCTTTCTCCCATTAAACTCCGGAACAAGAGAGTTACTCATTTAACTCTCAAACATGGTCTAATCTATCTATAGCTCATATATTTACTTGCACGCGATTTCAGATCAACTTTTCGATTGTTTTACACCAGAAAATGACTGCATTGTGCCTGATTGATTACTGCTGTAATCACAGACTGTCAGCCGTAGTTAGAGACTCATTCAGGTCCTTTTGAATGTTAGCAGCAGAGGCCCTTTATAATTCAATATTGATCTGTAGCCAGTTGGATAGAATAGATATAACAATCAACCGGCTTTTATGTTCTAATATTGTCAACACAGGCGCTAAAATGGTGGTTGAAAGCGATATCTTCGAGACAGTCAGCGCTTAAATTTCATGTGGATCGGTTCCAAAGCTGTCTTGTTAGAAGCTCAAAAATAGACTGACAGCGAGATGGCTTTAATTGGGTCCCATGATCTTTAGAGCCTACTCATCTTGGTAAAACCATATACAGGACATTGTGTATCATATGTGCACTCTTTTTGTAGCTAGACTTAGCTATACCACCGTTTGAATAACCAGCTGCCTGGGGCCTAGCTCAGTGGTAGCGCGCTAGGCTTCCAACCACTGGGTCCCAGGTTCAAATCCCGGTCGAACCTATGTTGGATGTCTGTTTCATCCTTCATCTCATTGCCATGGTCCCTACCTGTCCTGGTTAGCCCAACAGGTGCAGAAATACAGGACGTAAAGCCCTAATCCACCACCACGCCACTAAACCAGACGAGCTAGCTGTAGCTGTCTTCTGAAAGCTATAACAACAATTCATATTTGATATTAAATTTTGTCAATTCTTAGGCCATCTCATGTTAATTAAATATTACAAGCTATTGCAATTGAACCAAATTTTGCTTTTCTCAATATTGATGGTAAAGTCCAGTTGTTTAAGTCCGATTGTTTAGTTCAGCATAATGCAGAGTTTCTGTTTAGTGCTCTCCAGAGACGTAGTATATTTTATTTACAAAGATAAATTTTTGTCATCATTTTGCCATAAGTTATTCAGTTTTTGTTGTTTCTTGTTATGTTACCCTTTAGTACTTTGAATTAAGCGTTTTATATGTTACGTGTGACTTGTAAGCCCCTTGTGGGCTGGGTGCCTGCCAAGGTCAATAAAGAATTATCTATCTATCTGTGAATGGTACGACATTAACAGTGTTTCTTTTAATGTGAGAATTCCGCTGAGGCGATATTAATTGTGTCTCCAGCTCAGTATAACTTGGTTTGGCTTGTTGTAGCTTCAGGTAGATTAATCTAGCAATAGTTGAACATTCTTTTTCGGCAGTACTGTATTTACAGAATTTGCGTGAATGTGAGATTTCTGTAAGCAGACTATTAGTAGGTGTCTCCAGCTCAATATGGCTTGGTTTGGCTTGTTGTAGCTTCACACTCATCCAAATATATGTATCATGTACTTACCATGTATCATCATTAGTGTATCATGTATATGGAGCTTGCATGGGTCTCTCTGTAACTCCTGGGGTGGCATCATGCAAGTGACAAAATTTGTCTTTATGATGCCACCCCACTTATTGTAACTATTTTTGTTTTAATAGGTGAATAACATTTCTTGAGTCTTGAGTCAGGTGTTTGTTCCTAGCTCGACATAGCTAAAGTTAAACTTACTTTATGAATTACATTGTAGCAAGGGACTGAACTTATTGGTTTTAATTAGTGGTTAAGGTGTTATACTCATATGAAGGGTATTTGTTCGATTCCTACTCTACTGTCTGTAAAATCCCAATTGAAATCATTTCCAATTGTCTATGTTGGGGTAAGTACAAGATCAGAACCCTTATTAGCCTTAATATCTCATCATTACGTCTGTCACAGTGGTAGATGGTTTCAGAGCAGTGCCACTTAAATAAAAACTTTGTGTCAAAATAGTGTATACCTGTCCTCCAGTTTCACCTATAATTCCAAATGGTTCAATTACCAATATTAACTTCCTTCCTAAGTAAGCGACTAACTTATAAATGCAAGTAGATTGAGAAACAGAAAGTTCCCCTCCCCATAGAAGCCAAAGTGTTGTATAGAACACCCTGGCTCTGTATGTTTTGAGGGTGTGAGCCATCATGGCCCAAACCATCTCTTCAGGGATCATGTATCTGCCATAGAACCAGCCCCACATTCCTCTGCCTAAAGATTTCTATCTAGTCTGGGGGTTCTGCTTCTCTGGGGTCACAGTGGGGCAAAGGCCATCGACTGAAAGGTCATTGCCCTCTGAGGTAGAGCTCAAACCCCCGTCTGTCGATTTAGTCCGAGCTGACCATTGACATATGTTCCCATCAGTTCGATTGGAGAACTGTTAAGGGGAAATGATTGGTCCAATCGAACGGGAGAGGTGGTTACGGCCATCCTGTCAGAATTCCGAAGTCTTTAATATGCAGAAAGATCACTTTTAAATTTGCAATTTTATCGGTGGAAAAGTTTGGAAAGTTGCAAAAGATTTGATTGTTTATCACATTTTGTCGAGCTGCACAACATGCATACTTCTAAATAACATATTTCTGTATTTTCTGC
Source organism: Alitta virens (assembly GCA_932294295.1). Taxonomy (NCBI): domain Eukaryota; kingdom Metazoa; phylum Annelida; class Polychaeta; order Phyllodocida; family Nereididae; genus Alitta; species Alitta virens. The sequence continues at coordinate 34,829,888 of OW028580.1, forward strand.
TATGAAATATTTATATTATTATTTTTTAGGATGACTTTTCCATTCATGTCTGTTTGCATACAAGACAATGATTCTGGGAGCACGGGCACCAATTCTAGTCCCTTTGCTATGATATGAAATAGTGACTTTCGTAGTTTCCCTTGGTAAAAGCAGTGTCAAAAGATAAATGAACTTAAACCAACCTCGAGCATTGACAGCAATACTTAAGAGGAAAATGCCGCACTGTGGTGACTGCGAATGATCAATTGGCAGAAATATTTTGCAAACTCCAGATATTTATTTTGGCTGGCACCGCAAAAGCTGCACCCTGAACCCACCAATTGAGTGAATGGAGTTGAAACAGTTGCTAAATGCCAGGTTTTTCTCATGAAGACCCTGTGAAGTTGGTAAAACCAGATTTACCCCCCATCCCAACAGAAATAACATCAAGCATGACATCCAAGAGAGTGTAACAGGTCAATGCACCAGTGTACCTTTGGTTGTTGGTTGGCAGTGATGCCAATAGCTTCTCCAGTACAGTCTGTTTCAAGGGATGCCAAATAACAATGCTTCAATGTTGCTCTGAAGACCCCACCCACTGACCCAACCCATGGACACCCTCTTTCATTTGCAATTGACTTTTTACTCTAGTTTGTTTTGTGACCACTAAGCAGTATTGACCTACAGTATTAACTCATTCTTATATTCATGTACAGTATATATATGTAAGAAAAACTGGAACTGACTTTATTTAAGTTAATCTTTAGAAAAACTAGTAGATTATAGATTGTATACACTAGAGTAGTTGTAGACGTTAGACTTGGTTTTGTAATGTTGTATGTTTTGTGTTTGTTTTGTAATGTTATATGACACGTGTAAAAATTCAGACCTGACTAGGCTAATGTAAACGTAGGTCTGTGTCCAGCTAGAGCCTCTTTCAACTCCTTTGCGAGCATACACCCAGCATGCAGCCTGTTAGGCACTCCTCTGGTCAAGCGCTCTGCAATTGCCATAACTGCCAAATAGTGCCTATATCAGATAGATAGGTAGGTAGAGAGACAGAGAGACAGATAGAGAGACAGATAGATAGACAGATAGAGAGACAGATAGCGAGACAGACAGACAGACAGACAGTCAGATAGATAGATAGATAGATAGATAGATAGATAGACAGATAGATAGATAGATATATAGATAGATAGATAGATAGACAGATAGATAGGTAGGTAGGTAGGTAGGTAGCCTGTGGCATGCATTCCTCTGTCCTATTCCATCCATCTTCTTGGTGTGTTCAAGGGCCTGTAAGGTGATTTGAACAGGTGAGAAGAGGACCAGGTGTTCAGGATGCTTGGCTGCTTGTCCGCATCACTTCAAGATGCTCTCACATCAGCAACTTTTGGGGTTCTTTTCACTACTCTTCTCCGACAAAGATACCTGGTTCATCTTACTACCAGAAAAATGTGTCTAAAGTGGATTCTTCCATGCCGGGGCTGGGTTTTGAACCCCTGGCCTTGCGCATTTGAGTCAAACACCTTATCCACTGTACCACGTAACCCCCTAAACCAGACTAGACTAGATTAGACTAGACTAGATAGATAGATAGACAGATAGATAGGTAGGTAGAGAGACAGAGAGACAGACAGAGAGACAGATAGATAGACAGATAGAGAGACAGATAGAGAGACAGACAGACAGACAGTCAGATAGATAGATAGATAGATAGATAGATAGACAGATAGATAGGTAGGTAGGTAGGTAGGTAGGTAGGTAGGTAGGTAGCCTGTGGCATGCATTCCTCTGTCCTATTCCATCCATCTTCTTGGTGTGTTCAAGGGCCTGTAAGGTGATTTGAACAGGTGAGAAGAGGACCAGGTATTCAGGATGCTTGGCTGCTTGTCCGCATCACTTCAAGATGCTCTCACATCAGCAACTTTTTCACTACTCTTCTCCGACAAAGATACCTGGTTCATCTTACTACCAGAAAAATGTGTCTAAAGTGGACCGGTATTCTGGAGGTGTTGTATTCCTCAAGAGTGTGACCAACTCACAATTAAGATAGTTATATACCAACTCACAATTATTAAAGATAGTTATATACCAACTCACAATTATTAAAGATAGTTAGGTTCTTGACCAACTGTAGTTGAAGCTAAAATATTAAACTCCACTAGAATTTTATAAAAGTGACTTGTGTAAGATATATCTTATTCACATACCTTAGTAGTAGGTCAAGTATGTAGCCTGAAAATTTAAAAGAATTCGACTTATCGTTCATTTCTTGAATACTCCGGTAATAATTTCCACCCCACTTCCATGACAGCAATAGCTAGATTGTTTGGTTTAAAAAAAGGGTTTTCTAGCAGAGGTCTAGCTGAACTTGTTAAATACTAAACATTGGATATGAGTTGTCTTTTTGTGGTTGCACTGTATCGTTTGTGAAGTTAGTATAGTTTAATTCTGCTGTGGTTATAAAGGTGAATACGATAATACCAACGACAAAATGCTGCCACTACTTGTGGCTTTCCATGTCATTCAGGATGAGCCAAGTATGGGACAGAAAGGACCTAAGATCTTTTGAAGTATTTCTATGAAACGAATCTCTTGGTGAACTCTTGGTGAACTTTTCAAAAATGAACTTTGAATCGATCTTAAAGATAAGTTATAATACTGCTGAATGTCAATCAACTAATTTTGTGCTATGTATTAAATTGTGACACATTTCTATTGTGACAGTCATGCTCTAGCTTTCACTGCTATAGTAAACGTGCCTAGAATTTAAGAGTTATATGGCATTTTTCTTGTCATCTATTTGCTACTATATCTGTAGGAGAAGGTGTTGGACTCGTACGCACATGGTTGTGGGTTTCCACTAAAATCATTACCATATTTTCTACCTGCTGCTGCTTGCTGCTGCTTGCTGCTGCTTGCTGCTGCTTGCTGCTGCTTGCTGCTGCTTGCTGCTGCTTGCTGCTGCTTGCTGCTGCTTGCTGCTGCTTGCTGCTGCTTGCTGCTGCTGCTGCTGCTGTAGAAACATAATATTTTGATGTGGGTGTAACCATACCCCATAAGTGAAATTACCATCTGAGGTCTTCTGATCATGCATTAACTGAACTCTTGTGGCAAAAAAAAACCAACTGCTAATAGCTTAAACAGCACGAGATGTGGACGTTCGACCATTACAGGCCATCAAGACCTTGAATCTAGTCTTTTGGGGATGCATCAGTTTCAAAAGTGACCCAACGCTCAATTAGAGACGCCGTGATGAAAGCCAATAGGCCCTGGTTCGTTTTCCTGCCACAGGGGGAGCTCTGTGAAGTAACCAGACTTCCTGTTGCGTGAGCATTCCACTCGCTGTTTAAAGAGTTTTTAAAGAGGTCATTTGTTGCGTCATAGAGGGACAGACAGTGGGTCAGGGAGAGAGACAGATGGACAGGCGAAGTGTGAGATGGACACAACGATAAACAGAACGTTGTGGAGTCAAATTTGACATGCTGGATTTAATATTGCTAGAAGAGTGATCTAAGTTAACCCAGACAGCATTCCAAATCGGGCCGACGTCGGCGTGATGTTGGCGACGTCAAAACTATGTAGAAACGACATTGGCCCGATTTGGAATGCTATCGTGGAGGTCTTTAAAATGCCAAAATAAACAAAATATGGACCAGCTACTAAGATAGCATTTGACATTGTACTGACATCAGCTCTATCTGACCAACATCGGACCAACATTGAACCAACATCAGACCAACATTGCACCAACATCAGACCAATATCGGATCAACATCGGACCAACATCGGACCAACATTGCATCAACATCAAGCCAACATCGGGCCAAAATCGGGCTGATGTTATCAGGAAATAAATCTGAATAATCATGCTTCCTTAACCATAACGTGTATTTATCTTAACCAGAACTTGCCTATTTATAACCCTGGAACTCCGCAGGCGGAAAATTATTAATTGCCCTTTATTTGCTAATTAACGGGCGCTTTGCATAAAATTCCCCAGGGAGCTGAGCATATTATTTGCAAAAAGTAAGGCGGGCTAGAATGCAAGTACATTATTGTGACAGTAATGATTTAAAAGCCTGTAGAAGGGATGGCAGATGCATGCGCAGATAAAGTTACAGGCGAAATGCTGCAGCCAGCAGTTTTAAGCAACAAGGCCGAATAAAAACCGTGCACACAAAACGAGTTCGCAAATCAAACGTCAAAATTAATGGTCCGCAATATAGGTTACAAATCGCCACAACCGGAAATGCTCCACCGCGGGACTTCCAGTCTGTCCCTGTAGGCGTTATACGAGATCACGTGACAAACGATTACACATGATTTGATATCATTTCAATATTTTATTCGTAGCATGGGATAATGAATAAATTTTAGTGTTTTCATGACGGCAAAAATCTTCCTATATTGTGCGTCTGTTAATGAAATAGCGGATTAAACAAGGAATACGTATTATTGTCAGCAATATTGATTCAAACCTTGATTAAAATCTGTGAAAAAAAACAACTTTTGAAATTAATTAACAAAATGCTCAAGTTGTCTTTTCATGTATTCAGCAAATGATATGCATTAATCAGCAATCTGTATGCATTAATGGCTTATTCAAGATTACAAAAATGCATTGTGTAACTGCAGGCAGCTATTTATTTTATCCGTTTTTTCGTGTATTTTATGAGAAGTTTCATTTGAAATAAACTTGATTTTGAATCGAATTGAATGAAGTTGCTTAATATCTTTTTTTGGAACCTTTTGCATTTTTGCAAAACAATAAACTTTCTATCGAATTGTATCTTTTTCCCCATTTTGCAATGTGTTATTTGTGAAGCTTTCTGATCAGGTGTGCCCTGGTAGAGTTGCAAAATGAGCCTCACGCAAGAATCTCAAGTGTTGGCAAGCAACGCCCTGGTTGACGCCTCAGCACAGCAAAACGCCATTACGCAACGTTACGTAAGGCGTCATGCACGCGCCGACAAGCGTCGTGGTCAGATGAACAAGGGGATGGCGTGTGGATACTGCTAGGGGTCGCTACAGTCTACTGAGCGATGGTAAAGAGACTTCGGCAACATTGTTTTTAGTTTTTTTTCGACTGTGTGACTATATACTATGGCAATGTTGGTATATCCAGAGGTGGGTGGGTGGATTAGGACATTACCTCCTGTATTTCTGCACCTGATGGGCTAATTAGTACAGGCAGGGACCATGACAATGAGATGATGGATGAAACAGCCATCCAACTTAGGCTCGACCTTTGGCACAACCCAGTGGTTGGAAGCAAAGCATGCTACCACTGAGCTAGACCCCCACCCAGGTATATAGGTAAAGAAAGCAATGCAATACTTCAATTAGCAACCAATAAAATAGTAATGAAATAATTCAGATAATCCCAAATAGACCCTCAGTCGTCATAACAATCAAGAAATACCAAAACCATCAAGTGATTTTGTATTTTTACCATTGTTTTATATACAGCTGTATTTGTTTTGTTTTTTAAACAGGGCCATGTTGAAAAAACCTGAATTATGTATAAAGATATTTTGGATGAATAAATTTTATTTCAATTGAATCAATATGTTTTCAGACCGAACAGCTAGCTGATTGACATGACACTCCAATCTTAAAATCTAAATTACTATCTCACAAATACCGGACTATAATTTATGAGATTTCTACATATCTGTCATAACTAAATATGTCTACAACAACTACATGAAACGCCCACCACCTTCATCAAATTATTTTCATATCAAATCTCAATTATGTCATTCACAACTTTTTCAACTTGTTATTCGGTGTCATCCTGAATGAAATTATACTGTTACATCCCTTGGAAATGTAAAATAATCTACTACATTGTACTTATCCGATGCAAAAAAGGCGATGTAGATATAACCTAAAATGGCACTACCAACACAGAAAACTTGAAAAGAATGATAATATTGCTCATCCATTTGCAGCATTCTTTACTTTTGTCATCTTTAAGTTATTCTTTCACCGTTGGTGCTATTAAAGATGAACTTTATTCCATAACTGTTACTGTTCCCGATGTAAAGTGCAGCCCATGGCAAACACTTATTATATGACAGGTGCATTGATTGTGCGCACTCTGCATTACACTTGCCTTAAGCAAGGATGTACAGGCAGGTCAGATTGTGTTGCACTCTGCATTACACTTGCCTTAAGCAAGGATGTACAGGCAGGTCAGATTGTGTTGTGCTCTTCATTACACTTGCCTTGAGCAAATACCTATCAGATTGAATGGATGTGTTAGGTGCAAGTTATTATGTGTGCACATCATTACACTTGCCCTCTGCTCATGTGTGACTCAATGCAGTGGTAGTGTGTGCTCATCACTACATTTTTAGCTAGTCACTGCTCTACTCACATGTGTCAGCAGTTGCTTGTTAATTATGCTTAGTCTTAGCTAGTTTAGCCTGCTGCAAGGAATGTTGATTATTAGTACTGATTATATTGTTAGCAATGATTATATCATTAACATTGAATTAATTATCAACATTGATTATATTGTTAACATTGATTGTATTATTAATTGATTGACTGTATTGTCAATCAATTGTCAATTGATGACACCTTGATTATGTTATTAATTGATTGACTGTGTTAGCAATCAATTGTCAATTGATGACAAGTATCATTCCTTTTGCTTCATATTGATTTATTGTCAGTATTATGTGAGTGCATTGCCCTGTTAGGATGCCTCACTGTTAAGTCCTGAATTGTGGGAGGAGCTTACTAATTTTCCCTCCAAAACTTTCCCTCCAAAACTGCTAACCAAGCCAAAGTTGACACTCAGTACAATAGCCATTGTGACTTGAAGCTATAAATAGCCTCAGCACAATGCAGAGCACTGCAGGGGGTCCACTTTTGCTCCATTGTCTCAGTTTCACTAATCCCTGCCAGAATTGGCAGAAAGATGCTGGTAGCAGCCCTGTTTGGGGGAGGTATCACCCCATGGAATGTAGAATTTACTGTGTTGTGATTGGTTGATAATTCCCTCTCAGCCCTGCTGGGGGGAAAACTTCATGAATTGTGTTTTAATACATATACCTTGTGCACATTAAAAAGATCAGTTTTCATTTTGCCAGCTGAGGAAGCAAATCCACTCTTGTGTTATTTACTTGTACACTTTGGACTCTGAACATATTGTGCTTACTGCACTTTGGACTCTGCCCACTTTGGAACTGGGAGAACTTGGATTGCTTCAAGCTGAGATGAGACTCAGTTGAAAGTCTGCATATTCAAGTCACTCTGACTTTATGCTGTTTACTTGGAGATGAGCAGCTTGGACTTGGAAATGTCATTATATTGGAGTCATTAATGACATGGACTTTTACATTGGTGACCCCGACGTGATCATGGACCAGGACAGACAACACACTTATGCCACAGGAAGGAGAGAGAGACAAGCCCTTCACTGCTAAGTGATGTCAACACTTGCAACTGCAAGTACAGCCAAGCACATATTGACAATGTGCTTGAGGCTCAGATGAGCTAGTGAGGCATTTATGCTCTAAATCACCCTAAAAGGTGTGCAGCCTCCAGGATGGACCTCCAGTCTCCTGGTGACCCTCCTGACCCCAGGACCTCTGCAGTGACCAGAGCTGCTCCTCCCAGGAACAAGGACTTCAAGAGTCTGCACAGGACAGCCACTCACCACACACACGACCAGGATCAGCCGGCCTCTGGCAGGAAAATCAAGGAATTGACTGTCTCCTGGAATTGACTGTCGACTGGAATTGACTGTCTCCTGGAATTGACTGTTGATTGGAATTGACTGACTCCTGGAATTCACTGTATAGTAGAGTTCACTGACTCCTGGAATTCACTGTATGGTAGAGTTCACTAACTCTTGGAATTCACTGTCTAAAGGAATTCACTGTCTACTAGAATTCACTGGCTGATGGAATTCACTACACGGAATTCACTGTCCACTGGAATTCGCTATCTACTAGAACTCACTGGCTGATGGAATTCACTATACGGAATTCACTGTCCACTGGAATTCCCTGTCTACTAGAATTCACTGGCTGATGGAATTCACTACACGGAATTCACTGTCCACTGGAATTCACTGTCTACTAGAATTCCCTGGCTGATGGAATTACTATACGGAATTCACTGACCACTGGAATTCACTGTCTACTAGAATTCACTGGCTGATGGAATTCACTACACGGAATTCACTGTCCACTGGAATTCACTGTCTACTAGAATTCACTGGCTGATGGAATTCACTACACGGAATTCACTGTCCACTGGAATTCACTATCTACTAGAATTCACTGGCTGATGGAATTCACTATACGGAATTCACTGACCACTGGAATTCACTGTCTACTAGAATTCACTGGCGGATGGAATTCATGATATGAAATCCACGGCCCATTAGAATTCACAGGCTGATAGAATTCACGGTGCGGAATTTACTGTCCCCTGGAACAGCAGAAGCACGCCCGCTTGGAAATGATAAACGCACTCTTAACCTGGTACGAAGTGGAGAATGTTGGTTCTGCCTGTCGACCAAGCTCGCCAGGTGCACTGATGGATTGTGAGTGGTCAGGTGATACATTCGGGAGTGTGCTGGACGCAGCCCTCTTTCTTTACCTTCTACGGCCGTGGAAGATAGGAATGCCGATTTCGCCTTTCCGCAGGGCAATCTCCTGGTGCTCATGGATGTGAGGCCCGGCAGAATTACCGCACCCCACCTTGTTTGCCAGGGATGGAATGGATTGCCTACTGGATTTTACCATGTCACTGCCAGGATTCGATATCCTCCAGAACGAATTGTCTCAAGGCACGATGGCGGCAGCATGCTGAGCTGAGCCCAGACCACAACCAAGTTGATTGACACTGCCATGCCATGCACCTCAGCATGCATCTTCAATGACATGGACTTTTACATTGGTGACTAGTGTCTCACGGAAATGACCAGCTACCTTCACGTGGAGTTGACTGTCCGATGCATCACTAGAGAGCAGGCTGGCCTGGAGCTCTACCGACTAGGCAGCCTTGCGACACCAAGACAATTGACTCTAGCATGCCAAGCACCTCAGCATGCATCTTCAATGAGCCGGACACCTTGAACTTTACCTCAAGGGGAGACATGGTCACGACGACATGTAGTCATGACATCCCCACAATATTAGTTCTGTTCTTAGCTTAGGTAAAATAAGAAATACCTTTTGTTTCCTCAGGCTTATCACCATTGTTTTATCCTTGCAGCGTTATTGTAGCCATTTTTCCTTTTACTCACTGTGCTTCACATATTGATGTCACTGAGAATTACTTAGCATGTTAGAATTATCTAACATTTCAGAATTGTTAAGCATGTCAGAATTATCTGGCATGTCGAGTTACTTAGCATGTTAGAATTATCTAACATTTCAGAATTGTTAAGCATGTCAGAATTATCTGGCATGTCGAGTTACTTAGCATGTTAGAATTATCTAACATTTCAGAATTGTTGAGCATGTCAGAATTATCTGGCATGTCGAGTTACTTAGCATGTCGAAATTGTCTAACATGTCAGGACTGTTTAGCATGTCAGAATTGTTTATATTGCCAGGCTGATAACTTCTTGATCATCCCCAAGCACGCTCCTTGCTGATTGCCATCAATGAGCTAGAATAAGGGGGGGAGTGATGTAAAGTGCAGCCCATGGCAAACACTTATTATATGACAGGTGCATTGATTGTGCGCACTCTGCATTACACTTGCCTTAAGCAAGGATGTACAGGCAGGTCAGATTGTGTTGCACTCTGCATTACACTTGCCTTAAGCAAGGATGTACAGGCAGGTCAGATTGTGTTGTGCTCTTCATTACACTTGCCTTGAGCAAATACCTATCAGATTGAATGGATGTGTTAGGTGCAAGTTATTATGTGTGCACATCATTACACTTGCCCTCTGCTCATGTGTGACTCAATGCAGTGGTAGTGTGTGCTCATCACTACATTTTTAGCTAGTCACTGCTCTACTCACATGTGTCAGCAGTTGCTTGTTAATTATGCTTAGTCTTAGCTAGTTTAGCCTGCTGCAAGGAATGTTGATTATTAGTACTGATTATATTGTTAGCAATGATTATATCATTAACATTGAATTAATTATCAACATTGATTATATTGTTAACATTGATTGTATTATTAATTGATTGACTGTATTGTCAATCAATTGTCAATTGATGACACCTTGATTATGTTATTAATTGATTGACTGTGTTAGCAATCAATTGTCAATTGATGACAAGTATCATTCCTTTTGCTTCATATTGATTTATTGTCAGTATTATGTGAGTGCATTGCCCTGTTAGGATGCCTCACTGTTAAGTCCTGAATTGTGGGAGGAGCTTACTAATTTTCCCTCCAAAACTTTCCCTCCAAAACTGCTAACCAAGCCAAAGTTGACACTCAGTACAATAGCCATTGTGACTTGAAGCTATAAATAGCCTCAGCACAATGCAGAGCACTGCAGGGGGTCCACTTTTGCTCCATTGTCTCAGTTTCACTAATCCCTGCCAGAATTGGCAGAAAGATGCTGGTAGCAGCCCTGTTTGGGGGAGGTATCACCCCATGGAATGTAGAATTTACTGTGTTGTGATTGGTTGATAATTCCCTCTCAGCCCTGCTGGGGGGAAAACTTCATGAATTGTGTTTTAATACATATACCTTGTGCACATTAAAAAGATCAGTTTTCATTTTGCCAGCTGAGGAAGCAAATCCACTCTTGTGTTATTTACTTGTACACTTTGGACTCTGAACATATTGTGCTTACTGCACTTTGGACTCTGCCCACTTTGGAACTGGGAGAACTTGGATTGCTTCAAGCTGAGATGAGACTCAGTTGAAAGTCTGCATATTCAAGTCACTCTGACTTTATGCTGTTTACTTGGAGATGAGCAGCTTGGACTTGGAAATGTCATTATATTGGAGTCATTAATGACATGGACTTTTACACCCTGTTCCCCAATCAATATAAAGTGAATATATTATTTCAGTAAATCAACATTTCTTTGACATATAAACGAAAGGTGTAGCAAACAGTGTACTCCCTGATGTACTCCGACGTAACAGAAGTTACGCCATTAGCCAGAAGTAGGTCAGGCATATTAGTAGGTCATCAATGGCTGACATTTGACCTACAGGAAGTGATCTATGCCTTTGTGTACATATGGGTCACATCCGTGCCTGAGTCTGGGAGGTGCACTAAGTGCAATGATACAGATCAACTGCAAAATAATGCAATAAATATGTGTTGGTGATGTGGTAAAAAGAATACGTAGGTTATCTTTGAAAAAGACATAAATGGGGTTGATTTGAAGTTGTTATGGGCAATTAATTTCATCACAAAAAAGGGAAAATCATATGTAATATATAAAGGAAAGAAGAATAATCTATCTACCTATCTATCTATCCATCTCTCTTTCTATCTATCTATCTATTTATCTATCTATCTATTTATCCATCTATCTATCTATCTATTTATCTATCTATCTATCTATCTATTTATCTATCTATCTATCTATCTATCTATCTATCTATCTATCTATCTATTTATCTATCTCATCTAATCTATCTATCTATATGTCTATCTATCTATATAACTAGCTATCTATTTATCTATCTCATCTAATCTATCTATCTATATGTCTATCTATATATATAACTATCTATCTATCTATCTATCTCATTTAATCTTTCTATCTATGTAACAATCTATCTTTATGTCTATCTATCTATTTATCTATCTATCTATCTATCTATCTATCTATCTATCTATTTATCTATCTATCTATCTATCTATCTATCTATTTATCTATCTCATCTAATCTATCTATCTATATGTCTATCTATCTATATAACTATCTATCTATCTATCTCATTTAATCTTTCTATCTATGTAACAATCTATCTATATATCTATCTATCTATCTATCTATCTATCTATCTATCTATCTATCTATTATCTATCTCATTTAATCTTTCTATCTATGTGACAATCTATCTATATGTCTATCTATCTATATAACTATCTATCTATATAACTACCTATCTACCTATCCATCTATCTATCTGTCTTTCTATCTGTCTATCTATCTATCTATCTGTCTATCCATCTATCTGTCTCATCTAATCTATCTCATCCAATCTATCTATCTACTAAATAATTTACATTAATTTTTTAGCAATGGTTTAGGTAAGGTAAAAGTATACTTAATTAGTAAATTAAATGTAGTTTTGATATGTGCTTTATTGACTCAAGACCATGTGCAAGGATATACAGTTCTTTTGTGACAGTTTCAGATGCGCTGTTTCAGATGAAAGCACCGGTTCCCAGCTAAGTATACGAACAGAATTCTTCCTTTGACTTAAACAGCCTGAGGCATCAACTACGATCTGCTCAAAGGACACCTACGAATGACAATTTGTCATAAAGGAAGAGCATGCTCTTTAAAGAAACACACAGTGAATGCCTAGTTGATGTCTACTTAGAGTTTAGGGAGAAATGTTGTGATTATTTCCGCAGGAGAAAAACAAGATTCAGTCGAAATGTAATCTCTGTCTTGGAATATTATAAGAACATTGTCTTAGCTAATTAAAGGGGGACATATACGTGGGTATTAGTAGATTGAAATATCTTATTAACATGAACAAAGAAGACAACTGTGCTGTGTTGTTTATTAGCTGGGGAGCATCTTTTGAATATGAAGACAGAAATGGATAGCTCGGGCCAGTTATGGTTTCAAGGAGAGTTCCGTAGCTACAGACCACTGAAGTCAGCTACTGTTAAAAAATTGTGACGTTCTTCAATGTCTCTGGACCAGCTGCCAGGGGCAGACGTAATAATGAGACGATACGGCTTGGAGTATACACCATGATACACATTTACCGCATCGGTGGAGCCTTTTGTAGAGGCAGACGTAATGATGAGATAATAAGGCTTAGAGTCCACACCATATGTTACAGAGTTACCCCCAGCACAGTTACTGAGTAGTTAAGGTACCGATTTAATGTCACATGCGATTGACATCCAGTTGGTGGACTCAGGACTGAACTATTCTACAGTAAATATAATTCTAAGCCCTGAAATTACAACCTAACCCACCCAGAGGGCACAGTGTAGCAGAGGACTGCGGTCAATAGACAGCATGCGCTGGAAGTATGTGCTCTGAGCATGTGATGGGTATGTGCTCTGTGCATGTGTGTTTGAAGAGGGGGGGGGGGCAGCGCAGCACCTGCTACAGGCAATAAGCTCTGCTCTGCTGTGTGGTTCAGCCAATGAGCGAAAGGACTTCAAAAGGATCAGCGCTTTGTTGGACAGTCCCAGAATTGGTCAGTCGCCCACTGGACATTAGGGGACATTAGTTGACAACTAGGTCAGTGAGGCAATTGAATCCCACAGATTCCTGTTCCTGGGGCCACTGTGAGTCTCTTGCTGATTTTGTCAGTGGTCATTCTTATCAGGGGTGTTAAATCTGTGCACGTGACTCTGTCGTTCCATCTCAATTGTCTTGTCTGTCTGTCTGTAAATATCTGCTTATGTGTGTATCTTCTATTCTCTATCGATTCAGTATGTTTGTCTGTCTTTGCCTTTTGTTGCTTTTCTTCTTCTTTTTTCTTTTTCTTCTTATAGGCCATTGGCCTCTAACCACTGGGACCCGGATTCAATTCCTGGTCGAGCCCAAGTTGGATGGCTGTTTCATCTTTCACCTTATTGCCATATGGTCCATGCCTGTCCTAATTAGCCCAACTGGTGCAGAAATACATAAAGTAAAGCCTCAATTTTAACACCATCACCATCTTATATGCCAATAATTCAGCAAATAAACATGATTCCGCATATTAATGCAATTTCACATCATAACATGATGGACATTCATATACTCTCAATTATTAAGCTCAGAATGTCAAGTTACTCCTGGTATGTATAAACAAATGTAGATATTATATAAAATAGTTGCAAGGTTCTGAGCTATGTTTTCTTTCTACTCATGTCTCTCAGTCTGCCTGCCCTTGCCAGTATTTCTTCCATGCTGATCTCAATCTGCCACTACATGACTCACATTTTTCTCCTTGTCTCACTCCCTAGATTCTGTGTCCCACCTTTCTGTCGAGCTCATTGGATTTCAGACTCTCTGTCTGCACAATTTCACAAGCTGATAAAAAATATTCTGGCATTAAAAGAAACGTTATAACGTATTCCACGAAACACAAACTAAGCTATGATGATACTAATTTCCCTTCCTAGAATTACATATTACTGATGACAAGTATTCCAGTCCCATTCTACATTTACTTGAGACCCTATAATAAGAACTTCCTGCTTTACTTTTAGGTAAGTAATCATTATGGATGTGGTCATCACAATGCGAACAATGACATCTATTCCATATCCTGACAAAGAATAGTCAAACCGAAGACATTGGATAATACATACATGAAATAATTGTCTTGTCTGAAATATGATAATTACCTCACCATAAAAAGTAGTAATAGTTAACTTTTCTTTTTGTGGATTGAATCGTCGGTGGTCTCAAGAGCTCTTCAATTAAAAAGGTCTGAATTCCTGGTATGGTACTTAACCTAAAACTTTTGCAATCAATATGTTGTAGACGGGATCATGCTGATGTGTGTGCCTTTACAGAAGCAAGGCTGTGATGCAGAGTATATAGACAAAAATGTGCAGACTTTATTTTTATTCATTGCCAACAAACAGAGCTCTGGCGACCTTTCAAAGGCTTGGAGCCGCTGCCGAAGGACCACCAGTTACATTTTACACTGTAATTAACTGATTGATACACATACATGGAAAAAAAAGGTAAATATACAAAGAAGTAATTGTAGAAAAAAAGAAGAAAACAAATCAAAAATAGGGTATATAAATTGAACATGCATTGGGATACAATTCAAGACCCCCATAGTCAACAGAAGTTTCTACAAGCTTAAGTAACAAAATTGATAGAATCAACATCATTCTATCAAAAGCTTGTGATATCCAACAAATATTTGTGTACTAGATTGACCATGCAGTTACTAACACAAGTAAGTTCACATGGACTCTTCTGGGCAGAACATCTTCTCTTTATGTAACTTCCTCCAGGCCACTCATGTCTTCTTTTATTAGGACACATGTGTGTTCCAAGCCCAAATCAAGTGTGTCATTAATGATGCCCTGGTCTGTTTGACCTACACAGCCCTCCCGTGACCTTCTCGCAGTCTTCTGAGGTCCTTTCATTCACCTCTCTTGACCTTCAGGCTACAGATCAAACGGGGGCGCCCTCTGGTGTGGAGCCTCAGCTGGAAAGTGACGTCCGGAATTTGACGTCATAAAGGTCGGCCATCATCAAAGCGGGTGGTGTCCATCCTGTAACAGAACTTTGTAGAAGATGGGACACCTGTGGCCTCTCTGATTATCATAGGATTACAGCACAGTATTACTAAGGATCCTCTCTACACATTCTTTTTTGCCACTTTCAACTTTAACGTAACAGAGAACAGATCTACGCTACCAAAGTGTGTTGGCATAAGCTGACTCGTTCCCGTCTCAAGTGAGGAGACAGGTCGGGTCTGTCAATAGGAAGTAGACCGATCTATCAGTCCCTACATCAGAGATGTCCGGACTGATTCAAACCATAGGTTTTTTATACCTGGGCCTAGGCCTTTATCAAGTATAGACTATCATACTATGTTCTTTGACAGACCAGGTACATTTAAGCGAACGAACACTCAGAGTTTTGACAATATATGGGTCAACGCAGCAGCAGCGTAGGCAGCGTAGGCAGCGTAGGCAGCGTAGGCAGCGTAGGCAGCGTAGGCAGCGTAGGCAGCGTAGGCAGCGTAGGCAGCGTAGGCAGCGTAGGCAGCGTAGGCAGCGTAGGCAGCGTAGGCAGCGTAGGCAGCGTAGGCAGCGTAGGCAGCTCTAAAAACTATAAGTGCTATATGGAACCTTTAAAGGTTCAAAAGCCCGGTATAGATATGGAACCTTTATTAGTTCTTTTTAGAACCTCTCTAAAGGTTCTTTAAAAGAACCACTGAAGGTTCCATATTAAGGTTCTTGATTGAACCCAATGGTTCTTGAACAAAAGTTCTGTATGGAACCCAATGGTTCATGAAAAAACCCATCAATTGGTTCTGTAAAGAACCCTTTGATCGTTCAACAGTTCTTCAAAGAACCTTTATAGGTGCACTTCTGGTTCTGTTTAGGGTTCAATTTAGAACCCTGCGGTTCTATTTGAACCTTACAAGGTTCAAGTAAAGGTTCATATATTGGTTCAATAAAGGTTCTTTCAGATATAAATAAATATACAGCACAACCAAATATATTTTGATTTATACATTTATTTTCTTTCATGAACAAACATAGGGATAAAATCACTTCATACACAATGTACAAGTTTACCAAATTAACCATACCACAATCAAGGATGCAAAATTCAACATAACACATGGTGTATTTTTGGTATCCAATAAACAGCAATGAAACATTCAAAAGCCAGTGAAATATCAGGTTCTCTGTCTTGGATGACCATCATGCCATATTTCAGCATTTTCCACATAGACTGGACTCTCTCTTGTGCTTGATCTGAACAAAAATGTGGGTGTTGACGCCTGCAAAAATAAAGCGTAATAAGATTTATTATAAAAATCATGACATTCGATAGTTGCATCAAAGACATTAATCATATAACATCACCAATTATAAGGATCAGACAAATATTATTACAGCTGTCAATACCTTGTGATAGTTATTTACTAGGTAGCAACAAAACTGTTTTTATACTGTTGGTGCTATTACTGTTGTTTGTTGCCCACTTGGTGGGTTTTGTCCTTAGTTGTTGACAGGCAATCCTCGTGTAAATTTTTAATATGTCATCCAGTCACTCATTCTTCATAATTTTCCATAATATACACAAGTCATTGGTCTCCTTGTTGGCATTCTGTCTAAGGGTGGTTCTATATTTGCATTATGGATGCTCAAACAAAGAAATTTGTTATCTTTGATTTTTCAAGAAAGAATTTTTAAAATACTATACAAAGTTTTTTTTACCTTTCCTTTTCTCCTTAATGTACCCTGGCAAGCTGAATTGCACATTTTCCAATCTCTTTGAAAAAATACAGTTGTGGCTTCATTCAATATGAATATTTTCAATGTGATGAAAAGAAATGAAAAAAGGCAAAAATTATGAAAATATTCACAATTTCATACGAAACAATACATAACAGTTTCAAAGTGGCTTGAAAATTTACAACATGTGTTAAATTATCACCTCCAAAAAAAATTTGCAAAAATGAGCTGATTGCAATTGCCACTTTTTTCCTATATTCATTGTAGATTTGCTGACATATCTGCCTGCAAAATCTAGAAGCATGAATACTTTTGCAATCTACTGTATATGCAAAAGTGACATTTACGGATTGATGATAGTGAAATATAGCAGTTTTATATTTTTAATACATTTGCTGCAATTGATATTTCTTGAGCAGTTCACTGTCTATGCTTTCTCAATCCTACAGTGTAGTAAAGTCCCCTGAATGTTTCTATAGTCATTTGGTTTTTTTCCCTACTCAAATATCTGCAAAGACAATACAACTTAACAATATAACAACATGTTTTTATGTCTTGATTTAACAAAATTATTTAAATATTAATTACCATGAAGCATTTGACAAGTAAAATATTTATTACTAACCAGGAACCGAAATCCAAGTGCTTGTTGATGAGTTAAACTGTCTAATGGCTTTATTTGTTGTTCTAATCAATTAAGTGACTGCTCTTAACAATCATTTAAGTATTGGTAACTAATGTACTTGGCATTGAACCCTTTTGTCCAGTTTTGAACCTTTGGTGTGTGATTGAACAGTATGGTTCTTATATTGAACCTTTAAGAACCATTCGGAACCTTTACATGTACTATAGAACCTTCAGGTTCCATATTGAACCTTTAAGAACCTTTTTTTCTTAGAGTGTACGCTATGGCATAGGTATTCATTTACTTTAAAAGGCTGCTGCTTTTTTAATATTGGTCCGATTTTTGTCAAATAAGGACTGAATTGTTCATGAAAATGTGTAGAATTTATATTTATACAATAGATAAATAAATTTGAGTAAAGAATGGAGTATACAAGGCACAAACACTGGTCTCAATGAGGCAGTAGCCATCATGCTGTATTAAAGTGTTTACACTGTAGGCCTAGTGCTGTTGGCATTCTAAACACAACACCAGGTATCTATTCTTTTTTTTTAAAAAAGATTACTCTTGTTAAGCCCATAAGGAATTTTCAAAAGGTCATTTTTGTCTACGATGACAATGTTAAGAATTATCAAAAATATCGGACAAAATCTGCTCACTCATATCTGTAGGCAATATATTTCTCTATACTTTTGTATAATACTTGGTGGTTTAAAATACTTCTTCATTCTGAAATAAAGCAAAAACTGCGACAAAAACACACTAACAAAAGTTGCAATGGTCACGCCGTCCTCAAAAATGTCAAGCCACTCCTCATGATTCGAAAAGATTTTTCATCACAAAACCCCCAGTAAAGATATTTAAATGTGTTCTTACTTGAAAATTACCCCTTCTAAACCTATTTACATACCTCGAAATAAAATTATTTGTTCATTTAAAGTTGGTAATCGGCTGCCATTTTCTTTACTCGCTTTTGACGCAGCGTCGTACTAAGCATGTGCGGGAATTTTAGAGATCAAAAAAAGTATAACAGAAAGCATGGATGGAGATGATTTGTATGTACTTAATAACAGTTTCTTAAACACATAGTTCAAGTTAGTTTTCTCTTGTTGCAATTTGGACGCATTGACTTTTAGCAGCTTTGTACATCGTCAAAATTTGGACCTTCTACTGATCGGATTTGGACAAAATTTGGGCTTTTCCACTGCATGTTTGATGTGCCTATGTTGTGAAACTGCGCTAAATCGGAAGGTGACGTCACAATGATCTGATTTATTGTTATCAACCAATCAGATCAAAGAATTCACTCAGGGAACCAGAGAGGACCTATGGGGACTTTCTCTTTCCTGTATAATAAAAGGCTAGCAGTTTTCAATCTCCACACACTGTCGCAATGACCAGTCTGCCCTTTAATAACAAACAAACGAATAAGTCCGGGCTCCAGTAAATGCTTTTGCTTCAAGCATGTTAAATATCTGTGTGGCTGTGTTAGGGATGAAACTGGAAATAGGCCTACATGGATTTTAACGGGGAGGTTAGGTCTATGTTATATGCCAAAACTTACTGGAGCCTATCTGTGTCTGCTGCATCAAAAGTGCACACTATAGTTATTCCCTGTCAAGACGCCCCCATATTCATCACAAGCATGATGAGGTTTTTGTTATTTATTCATCTAGTCTAGGAGGTATTTCTATCTGTGATTAATTTCTACATTTTTAACTATTCCTAGTTAGTGCCAATGTTAATTGTAGATGATACTGTTGTCATTAGCAGAGTGGCCTTTTTGGTAGTATCCCAAATAAAACTGGATAAAATGGGCAATGGGATAGTGCCTTATATTGTTGGTCTTCATTGACGGATTCTACTGTGTCATATTTACTATGTGGTGGTGGTAGATTAGGGCTTTGCGTCCTGTATTTCTGCACCTGATGGGCTAATTAGGACAGGTAGGGACCATGGCAATAAGACAAAGGATGAAACAGCCATCCAACATAGGCTCGACCGGAATTGAACCCGGGACCCGGTGGTTGGTAGCCCAGCGTGTTACGACTGAGCTAGGCCCCCACCCCTCATATTTACTATGTACATAATATATATATAGCTTATAGTTTATTTTGTAATTCAATCCGTGGCTGATATGCTGTCAAGTTCTCAGAAATTCTGAGAATTCAAAGCACACTTTTGGATGACAGTGGTAAGCCTCTTTTGAAGCATTGGTATTAGCTTCCTAAATCATGCATAAAACAAAGGATGCTTTTGTTTACTAGGCACAACTAATATTACTCGTCTACAGATGCAATCGTTGACAGCTCAATGAGTTTATTGTCATGTCCATGCTCTAAAAAAAGCTGTGTTTCCATGAAATGCCAGTCACTACCCAGAAATGGAGAATTAAACTCATTTTTCCACTGCTGTATGCACATGTGCCTTTTGGCTTAGTTTTGTATTGACCTACCGACCTACAATCTTTGTTTCCATTGACTTGCTTGCTCTCCACACTGTTTTGTTGGTACCTAACACAAATGCCCTACCCTTGACCAGAGGGGTCTTAAAGGCCTTGATCATTGTTTGACCTCCATTGTTTACATCACGTGACCCAGCATGACCAATAAGAGGCTTTAAGGAAGGAAAACAATGACAGCACCAATGGAGTTGGCTTTATGGGATTACCATCTCAAGAAATGCTGGGAGCGAAAGATGCATTAGGAAAGAAAATCAGCCATTTGTACGCGATTTGGCAAAAAAGCTTCAGTTATCTCCCACATCAGGTGTAAAGTTTCATGCAATTACAAGCAACTTGATTCCATGAGCTTCCATTTGCGAATAGATGAAAACCACACCCATTGTGCTGCTTCATCGTTTTTTGTTTTCTAAAGAGAAATTGATCTTAAGAAAGTTAATTCATGAAACAAAGCTGGAATGATAAAGTAACATGCCACTGTGACAGGCAAATAAAAAGTTAACATTTTTATGAACACTGCATGTTACTTTTACTGCCAAATGCAAGGAAGTGCAGTCAAGTTAAGTAATGCAAATGTTGTCTTATGACATCACATTTTACCTTTCCTGAGTGACTTTTAGAGTCAATTTGAGGACAACAAAGAAAACAACGTTGTTTGAATACAGTCCTACAAAACCAGTGGTTGGCTTTAATTAGCTTTAAACAGACTTCAAAACAATGCTGACTTGGCAAGTACACTAACAAAATGAACTGAACTGCACTTTGTTGCAACTTACTATAATGCAGGCTTCTCTTCTTTCCTTAACATTTCTGGTAAGAATAAGCACAACGTGAATTAATGCAGCCTTTACTTTATTGTTCCTGACCAAATTTGTCCCTCATGTTAAATTACTATGCATCCCCAATGGGATTCCCCATGTTTCATGACTGTGATGGTGTCTCTGGCTATTGTTATGGCAACCCTAGATTGCTCTGTAATATTGGGCAATTTGTTACATCTCCTCTCGGGTGTCAGTTGCTTATAAATTATTTATACAAGACAAAAAAGGAGTTCCTCAGGGAGAAGCTCTAGGCCTGTGTATAGAGTCGTATTGTTCATGTTGTCCTGACTATAGATACTGCTCTGCATGAATATGTCAACTTCATACCTTTATTAGATGACTTAATGGATAGTTATTGCACAGAACAGTTTGGATATGTATTTATTTGATTATATTGCATACTTACTGCCTTAACAAAAGAAAACCACTGGGGCCCCAATAATTCATCTGGACATGTGATCAGATGCCTACTTCATCAGCCACATTCAGCTGGATGTCGATCACATCAGACTTAAATCTGAGGTCCCTAGTACTCAGTTTCTTTGCTGAAGCAAGTTAATGTATCCACTCATGGGGTAATTGTGTAACATGGTGTGGACTCATAGCAGCCTTATCTAATAACGTCTGCCTCTGTCAGCTGGTCGTATGAACTGACAAAGTTTCAGTCCTAGTAGCATTGAGATTTCAAACACCCGACGCGACAGCTTTTACTCCATTAGGCTTATTTGTTTGATTGTTTATATTGTTTTACTTTCCTTATTATGCTAGAAAAACTCAGTTTGCACTCAGGAGGGTATTAACTAACATCTTGGTTGATTATATCCCTCTCAGAACAACAAAAATATCTTGATGGAGTTTATAAGATGCTGTTAATAATAATAATGCACTCCGAGCTGGATATGACTCACCCCCACAGATTCTGCTAGAGGTGTATTTGGTCTCCCAGGTCTTGACTTTGTCCCCAATATTTTTGATGTCACGTCTCTTCTTTTCTGTGCCGTTGATACTCTCTGGTTTCAGTCTTTGATCGAAAGCAGAATAAAACCCACCTGTATAAAGCCCAAAGGAAAAGATAAACCTTTGCCCAGGAACACAATCTGAGGCCAAGTGTGGTTGCTTTCATCCCTATATGCCTTATTAAACAAAGAACTAGGCCAAAAACTGCAAACATGAAATGGATCCTCAGACTGCACTTGTACCTTTGTTGAAAAGAACAGCAGGCGAGTAATAAAGTGCTCTAAAGGAAGAAATGTATGGTATTGTTCCAAACACATTTTAGGTCAAGTATTTTTGCAGTTAACAAGGTAGTTTAATTGTACTTTGAACAACTCAGGACAAAGAACAAGTCCACAGCAAATTTCTTATTAATGCTTTCTCTATGGTATCAAAAAATAAGAATAGAATAGAATAGAATAGAATAGAATAGAATAGAATAGAATAGAATAGAATAGAATAGAATAGAATAGAATAGAATAGAATAGAATAGAATAGGTGGAGAGACACAAGAGCACAATACTCTCGAAGCATTAGTATGTGGCTTTTCTTTGCAAGACAGACAAGTAATTTGGTAAGTGTCTTTAGTGTGTTTGACCAGTTTGTCTTGCACTATAAGGCTTCTGTTTCCTCTTTTTTCCAACAGAAGACAATTTGCTACTAACAGATTCTTCTGACTCGCAGTCTTGCAGTTTAGGTCCCATCAGGTCTGAACGTAGTTCCATCGACTCCAGACAGACTACAATCTACACTATCGGTAGCAGACTGAATGATGTAAAGTCACTTGGCAGCCATTTGTATGAATATTCTGCTTGAACGCTTCTCTTTACCTCCTAGTCAGTTACCCATGCCTTCGAGGGAGTTGTAGCTCATTGCACTCACAAATGGAGTTAGGCAAAAGAAGTTATGAGCCATCCACAGTTTCTGTGTACAATTATATCAAAAGTTCTCTCCACCTGTCATTACATAGCAGATGGCAGAAATAGTTGCAAGAGACTGTCACTTGAAGTAGAATTAATCATTACTGATCTTCAGACTTATTGAGATTAGTGATTTACCTTATGGAGACCTATTGTAGCCAAATATTACTGTTGTGTCATGTCTGCAACATATAAAGATCTCTAAAGCTGTCAAAGCTGTAGTTCTTTTAAAGCATACAAGGTCTTTGTGGAACAGTAATTATAGAAATATAAAGGGCATGCAAGATAAGCCCAAACTAGGGACCAGCATTAAGGTTTTCTGAACCCAAAAAGCTAAGCACTGAGATTCGCACTTATCCTAAACTCTCTCTCGATAAAGGGTTACCCTTTGATCATATCATTATCGCACAAATACAGCCTTTAGTTTGAAAAGAGTCAATCTCCATTATCATCCATTCTTGTCATCAATTCTTGTCATCCAATCGTCATTACCTTTCCTATCGTTGACATCACTGAGGCGATGTCATGAGTAACTTGATTGATCACGTTGTTCTCTTTGCTCACAGTTTATCACAGCTGTCACCGTCTTGCATATGTCATCGCCTTGTGGTTCTCTTGGTCTCATAGATCTAATAGTCAATGTGTTGGCATTCCTAATGCTGATGTATAAGTCCTCATGGGCTATGCTGCATTTTTTATTTGTAGTGAGTCAATTGTCATAGTTGAAAAATGACTCTTTGTCTTGAATACGTAAGTCTAAATGTGTAAGCCAGGTCCTGTGGTATTATTAGAGATTATGATGTTGATGTACAAGACTATAATGGATGTCCCACCAACCGAGGCCAGTTTACTGGTGTCATACTGCACCTGACATTTACAGACTTTTAGTGACATTTTTACCATGGATATAAATGATTATTTGAGCAAAAGACCTGCCATTTTTGTAAATAATGGCGCACAAATATAATTTCTAATATTTGATTATCCAGACTGTCATTACTCATGCCTTCCATACATCCTTAAGATAAAATGTTATGAATATGTACGAAAGCTTAGTTTTGTCGTTCGATTGATTCCACATTTCTCTATAAGACACGTTCTGCATCATGATTTAATACTGCACTGGATAGAGTTAATTTATAGGCATTAATTTAATGGCAATGAGGGTCGATATGACGGCTTATCGCACTATGCAAACTGATAGCATTATATTAACATTGGATATGGTTAACCAAATGGATTTTACAACATCCAGGAGGCCACGGTAAAAATTCTAAGTGTTTATAGAGGACACCTCGAAGTGACCGTTTTAGCTTCGGACAACTTGTATAATCATCTCATTTGTGTTATCTCTGCAACCTTAAGCCAATGCACTCCCCACCAAAGTTTTTTTTTCTTGTAACATAACTCCAACAAGTTCTAGGATTGCCAGACTATCAGATTGCTCCTAGAGGGAAGCACTTAAGCTTGAGCGGTGGTCAAAGGAGCCAGAGCCTCAAGTCAAGATGAATGCAATCAATGAGCCATTGTCCATTCCTATCTGTTCAATTTGTTACATATAGAATAGCCAGTTCTGGCCGTTATGTCTAATTGTTTTGCTTTAGCTATTGACTTATTAATATGTCAATTTTGCAAAATTTCCTCAACTCAAAATAATATTAAAATTATTCCGAGGCGCCAATTAACAGATGTTCAGATGTCACTCGCCGCAACAGCATTTGAGCACAATTTTACATTAAGTTATTGAATTAGCTAAAATCAAAACCCCTTTCTAACAGCATTCACTGTTACCTAACTACTTCACATATAAAATGAAAAAGAATTCTGGAAAAAACCCACAGATATTTAACCAGACATACCAACTACTGGCTGTGAGACATGAATTTGCCAGACACTCTATATCCTATAACTGTCCTAAAACATTAAAAAAATATGCCAAATATTGTCAAAAAATAAAAAATAAACTCACATAGCTTCCATGGTTTTAAATCATATGTCAAAAAGTAGACAATTGAGACTTATATTGAGGAATCAATACCAAATTTTTACTCATACAAATTTAATAGACACACAAATCAAAATTGCTTGTCATAATCTTCTACATTTACACAAATTTCCTTTGATTACATTTTCTTCCACATTACATTTAATACATTTGTAACTGTACTTTTCCCTAAAGCAACATGTCATTAAGCCATTAGGTCATTTTGGAAGAGTGGCTTTATTTAATAAACAATAAATAATCTTATCACAAATGACATACAATTTATGTGGTGCATGTTGTGTCTGGATTCAAGAATGCCTATAGATAAATGATGCTGAATTCATAATAGGCATGCTGTCACATTAAGGTATTATTTTATCTACTATAGCTTTTCAACGTACACTGCAACCTATTCAAGGATGCTGTCTTTATTATAGAGCTTATTAAAAATAATCGTTTTCAATGTTAAACAAGTCTGACTTGAATCAAAAGCACAATTACTATGGTACTTCCATTAGTGACCCTATAGTTGCAGTAATGAGAAGACATTTATTCCAACATCTGAACATTCCATTTTACATCAATTTATCACAACAGAAGTCTTCGAACCACTTAGTCCCAGGTTCAATTACCAGTTGAGCCTAAGTTGGATGGCTGTTTCATCCTTCAACTCATTGCCATGGTCCCTGCCTGTCCTAATTAGCCCGTCAGGTGCATAAATACTGGACGTAAAGCCCTAATCCAGCAACACCCACTACAACAATGTACAACAGAAGTCCACGTGTAATCTATCTTCTTGTTTTACTGTTTTAAGTAACGATGACCTTCCCATTTGACAATGTGTTGTGTATGACTGTGCAAGAATTACCTTGCCTGCTGTTTAAATATGCTGATATATATATATATATATGTGATAATGTTGTGAAATTATGCTGTGCAGTAATCTTTGGTGTACTGCGAAATAATAAAAACGCAATGTTCAAGCTCAGAGGTTATAAATTTCTTTGCTATACAAGTTGAATATTCTCTGGAAAAAGTGCACGTGGAGATCAATATCCCTGATTTTAATACAGTGTGGAGTGTTGATTGGTTGCTTGAACAGTTGTCATTGCTTGTGATTGGTTGCTTGTTTTGTGGCTGATTTGTTGAAGTAAGCTGTCATGAGTGATTATTTAATCTATACTTCTTTGACAAGGATAACAGACAGCAGTTTACTCATTACTTATTTACTGTATGCAGCGGAAATGGCACTTTTATGTATTAATCTCCTTTTCAGGTGGAATATACCATCATTCCAGATGGTAATCAATATGTAATGCAAGTGTAGTGTAGTGTAGTGGTCCTGTTGTGAGCTTAACTTACAATGGTTAACGTTCTGGCTTTTAGTCCCATGGAGCAGAGTTCGATTCCCGCTCCGGGAGAATTGTTACAAATGGCACCCGATGTGAGTGTACTTGTGGACCCATGCCCTGCTAGCCTGAAATAGGCTTGGTGTAACAGTTGTGAGGCTCGCAGTCGAGCCTCATTGTGAGAAGGGAAGAGTGTATGAGCAGAATGTTGCCCTCGCACCAGAGAGTGACTCTTCGGTACAATGGTTAACATTCTGGCGTTTAGTCCCATGAGCAGAGTTCGATTCCCGCTCTGGGAGAATTGTTACAAATGGCACCCGAAGTAAGTGTACTTGTGGACCCATGCCCTGCTAGCCTGAAATAGGCTTGGTGTAACAGTTGTGAGGCTCGTAGTCAAGCCTCATTGTGAGAAGGGAAGAGTGTATGAGCAGAATGTTGCCCTCGCACCAGAGAGTGACTCTTCGGTACAATGGTTAACGTTCTGGCTTTTAGTCCCATGGAGCAGAGTTTGATTCCCGCTCCAGGAGAATTGTTACAATTGGCCCTGATTTGAGCATACCAATGGACCCATGTCCTGCTAGCCTGGAATAGGCTAGGTGTTACAATTGCAAGGCTCGAGAAAAAGTCTCACTGTAAGGAGGAGAGAATGTAGTGTAGTGGTCCTGGTGTGAGCAGAATGTTGCCCTCGCACCAGAGAGTGACTCTTCGGTACAATGGTTAACGTTCTGGCTTTTAGTCCCAGGGACGAGAGTTTGATTCCCACTCTGGGGAGAATCGTTACACAAGTATTGTTTGTCTATTGAATCATTTTGTTATTGTGTAAGAAAAGGAATAAAAAACATAGACAGACTAAGCATATCATGCCACAGGGAGTAATTTGGTGAGGTTCAAACCCATATGAATGAGTAAAAGCCACAGTCATTGCTAAAGATCAGGCCACCCTACCCCAAGCCTTGGTAAAGTTTCTGAAACCATAGAAATCATAGTTTCATGCCACTCTTGTTTTTAAATTTTAAGTTAATATCAACAAGAAACATTTTAATAGACTTATTTCCATTTTTCTGGGGTTTATAGCAATAAATCATTCTTTAATGTTCACGTTAAAATAAATCAGGGACTCGCACATTAATCGGAATATATGGATAATGTGCCAAGAAAGCAAAAAACAATTACAGAAAGAGCTTTCTCTGTTTTATAGCTAGTTCATAAAATTCTTTCACGTCTCTGAAATCCTACTGCACCTAAAGATCAGAAATAACATGGCAAACCTGTGTCAGCTTTACCTGTCATCATTCTATGCACAGCAATATCTGTTACATTGGCCAGAAGTACATCATCTGCAGCAATTTTATGAGGCATAAAATGTGGTGCCCAGATTTGACGTGACTCTTAAAATAAACCTAAATAGTTTAATTTTAAGTTTCGAGTTAAATATGCAGATGCCTTTGCCCTTCCAATAACATTTAAGTTGCTGCATTCTTTCCATTTTAATTTACTGTAAAATTTAGACCACTTACATGAACCGTCGAGACCAATAAATCTAACAAAATATAGACTGGATAGTGGTAGTAATAAGTAGCAGCAGAGACGTTCAGGGAGACTCGGCACTTAAGCTTTTTGCTGACCTGGCGGTTGCACGGAACTATAACCCGTGATGTCACAATTGATTTTTTATTTTTATTGCTGGTTGTGGCCTGTTGTATGACGTCATCTACTTGTTTAAATGTACCTCCCTGCATCCGCAAGGGGGCAGATAAGTGACTCGACTCATTTCTAATGGCTCTGGTAGGAGTATTTCCTTTCATTTAACCTGATTTATTAACTGTACATCAGTAACACAGATTCACTGCACGAGGTGCTAAAAGCTGAAAAACGAGGTCAAAACAGGAAACTTCAGATGACCATTTGTGTCTGTTGCTCAATGAATAAAACATGGCGCCCATTAAGTTAGGTGAGGTTGACCACAGGCTCAAATTACCTTTCGCCGACTGCGGCACTCGATCTATAATATCCTCAAGGTAAACATCGTCCATTGCTTAAAAAGAGGTCTCCGGCTCAAATGGGCACTGATGTCACACCTTTCCGCATTTCGGCCAATCAGAGAGCAGTATTTCGTTCACTTCATCTATTGATGACGTCAGTGCCAAAGTGAGCCGCATTCAACAAAATGTGCAAGTTTAGGCAGGAATGCCCTCTCGTAGCAGCACAGGAAGGCCTAAAACAACTTCTGGTATGTGAGCAACAGTTGTAAACTATATTTAGGACAATTCTGTGCTTTAACAGTCTCTGTCATGCTGTATTTATCACAGAAGAAGTAGTGTGGGCATAAGTCCAGCGGCCACATGGCCGATGGATACCTTTAGGATATATATAGTAAAGGCCGCCGTGTATTTGTCAGCTGAATTTGTGAAATTGGTAATTTATGTCTGTGGGTTGACCAAGTCAGAGCTAAAAACCAGAATGACAGAAGCAAGAAATAAACATTGGCCGAGCTGGAGACATGAAATATAGAGTCATAATTGGTATGTCCGTATTCCGAAGCTAAGGTCAACTGGTGACACGGAGAGAAAGCAGTTCAACACCGTTCCATTATTGCTTAACCCTGACCAGAAGCATATTCACAGTAGATTTCACAGACTTGGCAGCCAAACCTGACTGCAAACTGTAATCAATGATGGCCTGAAGCTGGATAGCCTAAGCATGTATTGTCATACATGTCCACTGAATGTTTCAGACAGAAAAGTTTTTACAGTTTATTTGCTGCCTGAGTTGTGTGCCTATCTGTGACATTCTCTCAATTTGAAATAATGGAAAATATATGTAATTTGTCAGCACATTCGTACTAAGAGTGTTCTGACTGCCTTTGTATCTATTTCACCATTAAAAAGCACATTAGCAACATTTCAAATGTCGACGACAATTTTTTGTTATACATTGCGTATTTTCTTGTCAAAGAGGAAGCATTTTCAGATTTCAAAACAGGAAGCGCAAATGTTCAAATTATCACCATAGCAGGAAGTTACAAAACAGCCATCCAACTGGGAATCGAACTCGGAACCCAGTGGTTGAAAACCCAGCACGCTACACCTGAGCTGGTGGTGGTGGTGGATTAGGGCTTTTACGTCCTGTATTTCTGCACCTGATGGGCTAATTAGCACAGGTAGGGACCATGGCAAGGAGACGAAGGATTAAACAGCCATCCAACATAGGCTCGACCGGGAATTGAACCCGGGACCCAGTGGTTGGAAGCTCAGTGCACTACCACTGTGCTAGGCCTCCACCCTTCGCTACCACTGAGCTAGGCCCCAACCCTGGAAATTACGAGAGATTGCCCAACATACTCCACCTGGCTCTGTCAGGTCTACAATTAAAATATGTTTATTCACACACATGCATAGTAAGATACAATTCATGGTGTATAGTACAAAAAATATGGTAATCAAAATATATTGTGAATGTCGTAAAACTTTAAAAACACAGATAAAAACAAAAGTGAATAAATAAAAATGCTGCGCTTTATGCTGTACATATAAAGTGCAATAAGACATTTAGGTCATTTCTAGTGAACCCGTCTACTGTGGCTGCATCTGTGCGCAAAATATTTAACAATTCATTAATCTATCCAACTACTGGCTCTACATCAGCATATTTTTAATATAAGCACTCTTTTGGTCTAAACAATACTGTCATTTAACAGTTGCTCAATACTGCATCCAATACCTTTTGAGATCAGTGTCAAATTTGAATAAATTATACTGTTTACATCTAACAGTGCTTTTTCATAATTAAATTTAACTTTAACATTTGCAGATTTTAACATAGTTTGTACCATTTTAATAAATCTACCATAAATTTGTTCTAAAGCACTTAGTCTCCCAACTAACCCAGGAAGCAAATTACGATGGGTTGTTGATGGAACCTCTAATATTCGCCTTGTACATCTGTTCCACATGGTTTGTAATTGTACAATATTACTGTTGCATAAATTCCATGCTTGAGCACCGTAAATATGACAACATTTTGTATTAAATACATTTACAGTAACTTCTTTTCTACATTTCCCCAATGTTGAGATGGTGTGATTAACTCTATAAACAAGGTCACTTCTTTTCATTCTGACATAAAGCCCCGTTCCCACATAGCCGAGTTACTCGTAGTCAACTCGTAGTAATAACAAAAATTACGTAACACCCAAAATTCGAGGAGTTGGCGACGAATTTTTGCGGAAAAAATGACCAGGAGTGACTCGCCGAGTTACTCGCCGAATTACTCGCCGAGTTACTCGGCGGGTTCAGCGAGCGACTCGCCGAGTACCAGGAGTGACTCGCCGAGTACCAGGAGTAACTCGCCGAGTACCAGGAGTAACTCGCCGAGTACCAGGAGTAACTCGCCGGGTGAAGCAAGGTGTCTACGACAGCGACGAGTCACCCATCGAATGATAGGCCGACGCCAGCCTACCTGCATTCTCAGATGAATATCTCGCTTAATATTTGGTCTATTTTCGATCCGAAAAAACCTATGGAGTCACTATGAATTATACTACAAAACAATCTTTATTTGACTAATCGGACTAATATTAAGGGAGCAGTAGCTTTTTAAAGAAGCGCTCAGCTTTCTGCATTAATACAGTCTGGGCGCGGACGCTTCAGGGAGCACCAGTATAAGTAAATTAAATATAGCAAATAAAATCACAGATCAAATCACAAATACTAATTACAATATCAATATTAGATTTAAATTTTACAAAATATACACAAATTTATACTGATCATAATATCACAATAAGATTCAAATTAACACAAAAAGATAAGAAAGTTATACAAATATAATCATTGCCTGGTAATTACAATTAAATATATTGCTTTTAATTAATGAAAGCAATTACATATTTTTGTAATTGTGAATGACAATCAAGACAATGTCATATTACTGTGTCATCTTTGAACAAACCATGAAATGACAGGTCAAAGAACCCCAATTTAGGCAATTAGGCAATTGACACATGTATTGAATTTGCTGTATGCTCTACACCAATTCTTTGTATCATTCAAAATGCTAATAGCAATTACTGTGTCATCTTTGAACAAACCATGAAATGACAGGTCAAAGAACCCCAATTTAGGCAATTAGGCAATTGACACATGTATTGAATTTGCTGTATGCTCTACACCCATTCTTTGTATCATTCAAAATGCTAATAGCAATTGACATAACAGTCATGGCAGTTGGCAGAATGAGTAGAAATGAATTGCAATAAAGCTCATCCAAACAATGTATATAAAATGGTCAAAAATATTGACCACACCATTCATGTCAGGGCCATACACAGAGCACCTTGCCGCCGCCAGACTACCTGCCTTCTCAGACAAATATCTCGCTTAATATTTGGTCTATTTTCAATCTGAAAATCTGTGTGGAATAAGTATGAACTCGACTATAATTCAATATTAATTTGACGAAAATCGGACTAATATTAGGGGAGCAGCAGCCTTTTAAAGTAGCGCTCAGCCTTACCTGCATTGATACAGTCCGGGCGCGGACGTCTGCGAGAGCACCACTGTTTGCCTCCGCCAACTTAGCTGCCTTCTCAGACGAATATCTCGCTTAATATTTGGTCTATTTTCAATCTGAAAACGCGTATGGAATCAGTATGATTTATACTACAATTCAGTCCTGATTTGACGAAAATCGGATTAATATAAATGGAGCAGCAGCCACCGCAAGACAACTGCCTTCTCAGACAAATATCTCGCTTAATATTCGGGTTTTTTTAAATCCGAAAATACGAGTTACTCCTACAACTCGGTGAGTTACTCCTACAACTCGCCGAGTTACTCTTCGCACTCCTGAACATCCCCCCCGAGTGTAATACGAGCGAAAATAGCGCCGAGTAACTCGGCGAGTTCGAGGAGTAACTCGGCGAGTTCGAGGAGTAACTCGGCGAGTCATGGCCGAGTTTTTGGACTCCTGGATAATTCGCCGAGTGTGCCGTGCAGCACGGCATACTCGGGAGACTCGGCAAACTCGGCTCCAAATCTCACGAGTTCGCTACGAGACTCAGGAGTTACTCGCCGAGCATCTCTCGAGTGCGAGGAGTAATCGCCGAGTTTAGTAAGAGTTGGGCCCGAGAGGCGTGTTACGTAATACTACAAGTTGACTACGAGTAACTCGGCTATGTGGGAACGGGGCTTTAGTCTTTTCTGACATATCACAGTCTAAATAGTTACCTAGATACTTTACAGTTTTTACCCAAGCTAAACGTTTACCATCCAGAGATATATCTATGTTGTTTTTGTTCTTTTTTACTGAATAGCATACATACAGTTTTATCTGGATTATATTTGACATTATACTCATTACTGAACTCCTCATATCTCTTAATTATCTTAGACAGGCTTGATACAATGGGTGCTAAAAGTGTAAGATCATCTGCATAGCCTATAGCACCATAAAACTGGTTGCCAACCCAACAGCCTTCACCACCTTTCTCTAACCTTAATAATAATTTGTCTATATAAATACAAAACAGTACTGGGGATATAACCCCACCTTGTCTAATACCATTGGTTGTACCAAATTCATCAGATACATACCCTCTCCAATGAGTTCTCATACATTGTCGAACATATAAGTCTAACACTCTTACAATAACAGGGGGTACCCCTCTGTCTATTAACAAACAAAATAGCTTATCATATTGCACTCTGTCAAAAGCTCTACGTAACAAGTATACACATCTGATCCATTATTCATATAATATCTAACAACTTCTTTCAAAACTACTGTACACATCACAGTGCTGTGTTTGCGTTTGAAGGCAAATTGCATATCATTTGTACTGAGCTTGTCTTTGTACCTTGATAAAATAATAATATCTATAACTTTAGAGATGGAGTTACACAAAGTTATACCTCTGTAGTTACTACTATCAAAGACATCTTTTTTGTTATCATTTGGAATTGGCTCTATAGTACCAAGAAGTACATCCCTCAGTTGATACCCATGAGTTAAAACTGATGTTAACAACAATTGATGCAATATTGCTAAAAAATCTATCACATGATAATAATAAATGATTGGACATATATCCTTCATGACCATCACTCTTGTTAGATTTTAAAGCTTTAATAGCTTCTGCTACCTCACAGTATCTGACAACTCTATCCGCATCATCAGATGATGTACACTCTTCTAAATACTTGTAAATATAGGACATATTGTTTGCATCAGCTGGCACACTGTTTAACAACTGATCATACTTCTTTGAAAAATGCTGTGCATTAGCTTTACCTTCAACAATACCATCAATTGCAACAGGCACCTTGGCTTTAGAAAGAAATCTCGCATATTATCATTTGCAATAGCAGTAGCCATTCTTTCTTTCCTTATCACATCCTGTTTCCTCTTATTTCTTCTTTTCGCATACATGTATTGCATTTTAGTGAATTTCATAACATCATACCGAACACCATTTCCAGGGCACCCTGCATCCATCCACAATTTATGCCAAAATATACAGTCATCTCGATATGGCTTAACCTCACTGGTCCAACCCGATCTACATGACTTACTTGCATTAATTCTTGGAAATACATCATCTGCCCTCAAACAGCACTGAATAAGATTGTGACACCATGCGTCAATTTGCATCATCTCTAGTACACATCACATTATTGCAATAATTGACACATGATTATCATTAACCTTATGCCATGTTCACTCACCGCCCATTTTTCGTACCTAGTGGTCGACTCACCACCTGTAGTTAGGCCGTAAGTTTGGTCAAACACCGCATCTCTAGTTGACTCACCATCCTAGAATAAGGTCAACTCACCTCCATTGTTTTGGTTGAGTCACCGCCCTAGTAATATGGTCGAGTCACCGCTACATTTTGGGTTGAGTCACCGCCATATTATTGGTCAAGTCACCTCCAATATGCTAGTCAAGTGTAACATATACAATTTATGCATTTTATCAATAAGCCTTTGCCTCACAGATTAAAATGCAGATCAACAAATTATAGAAAAAGCCACGATTATAGAAGAAGCTATGGTCATTCAAAAGTAGAAATTTCAAAGGAAACAGTAGGGGTGAGTCAACCAAAGGAGTGGCGGTGAGTTAACCAATAGGGTGGCGGTGAATCGACTTATTGTTGGGGTGAGTTATCCAAGTTGTGCAGTGAGATGACCATAAATCGGCGGTGAGCTGACCATAAAATGGGTATGAGTCAACCAAAACATTTTGGCGGTGAGTTGGAAAGTCGTTGAGTCGTCTAGTATTCCAGGCTTTGTGGCACAAATAAAACAGATTTTTAATGGATTCTGATTCCCAACTGACATTGATATTTTCATATGATGTGTGCTTGGTTAGACCATGGAGTTCTGGTGGCTCCATGGTTAGACAGAATATAATTAAACTTCAGGCAGAGATTTTATTGTATTCATTAATTTACCGGTAACTGACCTGATATAGTTTTCCAGTTTTAATCATAATCATATGATTTCATTCCACGAAGTGAAGCATTTTAGTGTCACATAACCATTTCCCTGCAGCTCAGACATTTAAACAGAGCAAAAACCATTCCCCAGTGAGGTGCCTGGCAGAAAAATCATCATCATTTGTTAATTTATTTCCTCCATGAATTTCTGATTCCTTTATCTTTCTTGAGCTGAACAAATTGAATTATTGGGTTTGAATCAATTTGTAAAAATGTTGCCAAATTGTATTGAATATCGATTGAACTAGGTCTGTGAACAAAGCAACGTTGCACAAGTGAACTTCAGGGCCTTTTCGTATTACATGGGTGGTAACACATGACTGAATTCTTACTCTCCCACATCAGACTAGACCTTACTGGTCAACAAGTTTATCACAAAATAACTATGTGTAACTGAGGGTGGGTGTTGGTGGATTAGGGCTTTACGTCCTGTATTTCTGCAACCAATGAGCTAATTAGGACAGACAAGGACCATGGCAATAAGATGATGAATGAAACAGCCATGCAACTTAGGCTTGACCAGGAATCGAACCCTATACCAGGACCCAGCGGTTGGAAGCCCAGTGTGCTACCATTGAGCCAGGCCCTATCTCCAAGTGCAAATTTGCCAAGCATGCATAAATGAGCAAGTAACCAGATTGCTGAGAACCTCATTACCATGCATGCATTCAGATTACCAACCACAAAACATAAGTGGGAAGATTTGCGTATGGTATATTATGACAAAACCAGCATTTAGTCTCCACCAAGTTCTTGTTTTTTAATTATCCAGACTATACAAGTGCTTGCGACAAGTGAGTTCGAATGTTTTTGACTATCTGTTACTGAGCAAGCACAAAAAACTTGCACCTGACAATCCATCAAATAAGCAAAATTTAAAAAGCAGGCAAAGATGCAAACAGACAAGTTCCAATGCAGCTCACCATCATTAGCTTGCTTCAAAAAAGCCAATTGACACTGGGAAATCCTCTGTCCTGTTGCTTAATTACATCAAAAATTGTGAGTTAGGTTCTAGAGACTTACAGTGGGCCAGTTTTCCTTTTTCTTCGGTATCCTAAACACTACCAATAAACAACTGATCACACCCTTGGTCCCCTGAGCTACAACAACACTTATGTGGATGATAGAGCTTCTATCTACGTTATCGGTAGCAGACTGAATGATGTAAAGTCACTTGGCAGCCATTTGTATGAATATTCTGCTTGGACGCTTCTCTTTACCTCCTAGTCAGTTACTCATGTCGCCGAGTGAGTTGTAGCTCATTGCTCGCTCAAATGAAGTTAGCCGAAATAAGTTATGAGCCATCCGCCGTCTCTGTGTGTAATTACATCTACAATTTTCTCCACCTACCATTACAAGTGGACAGTAGATATAAGAGTTGCATTGGACACTGGATTTTCCTCTTCGTGAATATTAATACCCTTTCGAAAGATCCCGAACACAGACACAAAGCGCCACGACTGTGTCTCCGTTCAAAGCATCTCTAAACAGATATCCTAGGATCAAATGATTATCACATGATTCCATCCCCTGCATCAAAGAATCTATCTGCATCTTCATCAATACTTGTCATCCAGTTGCCATCGTCGCTATAGTTGCTATCTTTATTGAATGACACCTGCATTGCGGTTTATCGTGATGTTCACTTTGATGTTAATAGCAGTAGTCTCTTTTCTCTAAATGACACTGGTTATTATTCTCGCATTGCGAACAATGAATTACTAAAGAGACCCAGAGCCACAAGATATGGACAAAAATGCTTTTCGTAAATGGGTGCTAAAATCTGGAACTCTCTACCAAACAAAATGAAGGGTGCTAATGATTTTAACAGTTTTAAACTCTCTATTAAACAGATTGATACCGCAAACAATTTTAGTGATCTGTTTTATGGATAATAGTTTAGTCATCTTTATAAAAAAAATTTATCTATGATATTTGTTATTTTATTATTCTATATATATTGTATATATATATTTTATTTGTCACAAAATAGCCATTGGCTAGTGTTTTTAATTTTGTAGAGTGACTTTAAATTAAACTTTGTTATTGTTATTTTTATTGTATTGGGTTCTTTCACCCAAGTCTCTGACGTATTGTCTTATTCCCTTAAGTGCACCTGAGATATTACAGCTGAATGCAATGAATTGCAATCAAATCCAGTTCTAATATAGCCCTATGACATCACAATTTACTGCTTTCAGTGATTTTTTTAGAGTCAATTCAAGGGCAAGATAGCAAACTGAATTGTTGGGGGTCTTAACAGGCCAATGATTCTCTCAAAAATATCAAAGAGTATCCATACATTGAAGACCAGGAATTCAAAACTGTTACAACAGTGAAATTGCAAGCACACATGCAAAGTGAAGTGTCAATGGGAGAAAATGTACCACAAGAGGACACTGACACCATAGCAAGTATTGTTTGATGACATCATATATATTGTGATGTCATCAATGTAACAATTAAGTAGTGACGCCATGTTATTGTCTTTTCATATGCTACGGTCATAGTGGGGGCCACTACGACCCTAGTATATGAAAAGACAATAAGATTGCTTCCCGTTGTGGGCTCTTTTACTTTTTCCCCCTATTGGAAAAACAGTAGCACAGTTACAATTGGGACCACCCCATTTCTATCACAATGTACCAATATACCACACAATACCTACAATACAATCAATCCCATTTGGCCAACAGCAAGCCCTATAACCGAGCCAAATCAGCAAAAGTCAGACTAGTTTTGGAGTTGGGTCAGTTGTGTTTGTGAGCAACCGCCAGAGAGGTGACAGGGCATCCCGAGGGAGCCAGGTGCTATTACTACAGTAAATACTACTTGTCAGTCTGTTGTGGCTGTGTAGATTATTGTATGTTATCTCGGCTTGTGTTTATAGCGGAAGGAAATAGTCACCCGAGTCTAAGCTGCTTTGTTTTAAAGAATAAGGCAGGGAAAATGGGAATTATATCAGGCTTAAATAAGCAGTGCAAAGAAGAATGGCCAACCTTTCCACTATCACAAAAAGTAAAATAAACAGCAAATTCATATGGAAATGGTACCATTGCCCCTGTTGGTTACAGTTCGTGGATTCGATGTGTGAACTTTCATTCAGTAGTAAAGTAAAATTTGTACTAGATGAGTCATTGTTGATACATGGACCTATGTTTTGTGTTGAAGTTTTAAGTTCTCTTGATGACTCATACTGGCATTCATGGCTTGGATTCACTGAACCTTAACCTTAGTTACAAGGATTAGCTACATTGACACCCCTTGCCTTCAAATGACAGAAAACTCAGGTAAGAATGTTAAATCTTTCAATGGCCCCAAGATGTAATATTTATACACCGTTACGAGGGATATAACATTCCAATGTGGGCAGTTATTCACCTCGGGATTTAACTGCCAACGTTGGAATGTTATATCCTGAGTATAAGGTGCATAACTGACTTATACCCAATGTGCATTCAATAGTGTCTTTTTCGCAATTTATAATGCCATATTTTAGCTGTAATTGTGGGACTATTTTCATGGATGATTTAATTTTGCGAAGATTGTGGTATGGTTGGAACTATGCAACAACAACAGCAAACAAGAAACAAAAAATGCTAAGGCAAACAATCCTAAAGAGGATTTACTCTTTGTTGTGCTTTTAAAACTAAGTAGACCTTAAGGGATTAATTCTGCATTGGAGCACGTCTAATTTGCTGAATATTAGGTCATTCTTTTGCTGAACTGCAAGGAGACAACATGGCCAGCAATGACATGTGAGTAGACATTTACCTTGTGTGTCATTCCTTGTGTACTAGGTCGGGATTTGTTGTGATTTACATTGTTTCACGTTGTTTGTGTGTTTTTGCTAATCCCTATGTTAGCAGTTGTTCATGAATGATATTACTGCTCCAAAGCCGGGAGATAACATGCCAAACTGGCCAGTTATATCCCGGCAAAGAACAATAGAAAAGGGACTTTACCACATGATGCGTCACCATTGGATAGAACAGCTATGATGGAACATATAGGAGTGTGACTCATCAATACAGTTTTTGGTATAGCAGAAGACAAGAAAAGTTTACATATCAATTCTACTAACTGTGTAAAGTTGCTGAAAGGAGCATAATTATTCTTTCATTATTATATCCGGTAACTTTTTAAAATTGATAATGTTTTATTACAGTAAGACAAAACAAACATACCCAGAGGTCATATGCCCAAATGGCTTGGATATAAAATCTCTGAGTTATCTCTATCTACATTTTGTACTTGTGAGTCCTAAAGTCTCACATCTTTCAGTTTTAGAGCCTAGTAATTATATTTGGTCTGTCAGAATATAAATTCATTATTTTTATATCCACTTTTTTATTTTCAATAAATAAACGTAAAGCAAAACTGACAGACATAGATGTTTAAGTAGCAAGTCACGCACATGAATCAGTATGGATGATAATTTGATTTGGCAAACTGTCTGTGTCGATGTCTACACGGTCCTGATAGTATCATGTGATGAAGCACATGGCCTCTGCATCCTAACACCCTGTCAGCATCCTAACACCCTGTCAGCATTGAATACTATCATAGTTCACACGTACATAACCTTGATGGAAGAGGTTGATTCAGACTAAAAGCTACCAATTTCTGAATTGGATTTGTTATGTGACACATTCAACCGTCCTTGACCTCAACTTGACCTACATGCCTGACCTTGACCTACTAGCTTGAGGATACACCAGTGGTTACACAGGACACGGACAAATTACATTAAGCAAGGTTACCAAAACAGAATGCTTGATTGTGTGAGAGACTCCCTAAAGCATCAAGTGTTCCGACGAGCACTCTCGAGTTCACGTGATTCACTGGTAAACGTCGTGGTCACCAGTTTAATCTACATGCACCCTGTTGCCCAGCTTCAGATTACATTTTGGTGCTTTTACCTTTTATCCATTTTAATTTGGATTTTGTTAGTTTCTATACACTGATCATCAAGTGATTCTTATATTCAGCTCTTAAGAATAAGCTTATTATTTTTTAATAGGGGAATTTCGTCTTGTATTACACACAATGCGGTTTTTATATCTGGCGTCTAGACCTATGACACAATAGATCTATAACTGATATGGTTTGTTTCCAATGTCAGATATATATTACGAACACTTGGTTTGGTGGGTGAAAGTAATTTGGTCAAGGACATAGGCAGGGTAGTTTTGCAGGCTTTATGATTTGATTGGTTGTTCAATTATGAAGAACCTGTCGGGGGCCTCTTGACTTATTTTAATGTATTCGACCCCAAAATTCTCATGCTCAACTAATCTAGGCAGTATTCACCTTAATTTTGGGTTAAAATCCTTGGTTACAACTTCCAAAGTTTATAAATTAAAGATTTAGGCATAATTGAACTTGTAACTATGGAGTATTACTGCAGTAAAAAAGTAAACACATCGTTCGTTCACTGCTCAGGCAAGCTATTTATAGAACACAGAGCCTACACTTAAAAAATTTTTTTTTATCATAACCAGATTTGGTGGTGCAGTGGATAAAGTGCTCGCAATGCTGAGTGTGGTGAAACTGTACTGACAGTGGTTTGAAACCAGATCAGGGAAATTTTTTTTTTTCATGATAATTCATACAAGTGTCTGAAGTGAGCTCTAGATTAGACTAGAATCACCATATTTTAGCTAATTTTGATAAAGTCCTTCATTACCACTTTGAAAATGCATACATTTAATTTTTTTGTCATATTTGAACTGGTCATAGTGGAACTTTATTGCATACCAAGATGATTTGTCGAGTCTCTGACTAACAACGTTATCCACACCATTTTATGCACATCATATCATTACTTTTTTTTTATCATAGTATTACTAGTATTACATGTGATGATTGCATATATTTGTTCTTTCATGCATTGCTGATAGTAACGAAAAGTTATGTTTCCACCACAATTAAGCTCTTACTAAGTAAAACTCATATTTAACTTGCTATGTCTCAGTTATATTTACAAATATAAACATTGCTTTCTTTATTGGCACCCATATTAATCATGTTATATAAGCACATATTTAGTGTTACATTTTAACTTCTTATACATATATGATAATAAACATTTTGTCATATTACATTAAATCATGTTCTGCCAACCAGTAACGAGGTGTTACATCTTTTATATTTTATATCATATGTACTTTTATAGATTTGTTTATATCTTGTATATACATTCCGTATTCCGTTCATTTCACCCCAGACCATTCAACACTAACTTATCTGCTTGGTGCCATCATGGAGCCTTCTGATGGCTCCATGGTCTAAATATCATGTACAGTGACAGCTTCTAGCCAGAGCAACTGGCAGATGAACAACAGTACACATACAGGGACTGAGATTTAATTATACTTCAGTGTGACTTCTATTCCAGCAACGTAATGATTTTAACAAGAGAAATTTATTTTATTTTATTATTTGCGTAAAACATATAAGATAAGAAGCTCAGCAGCTCAGTATGTTTGAATAATGTAACTTATTAGTAACTAAAATATTTTAATTTTGGAATTGACTGGATTTTAAACACATTGTGGGCTGGGCTAATCCTTGTAACATGCTATAATGTAATTATACAAGACTTTTTTAATGACTAGATGAGAAATAAATTAATACAATTCAATACAATACGATACGATACAATACAATACAATATACTGATAATTCTGTTTTAGGTCCATTGTCTCTTTTCTCACTGCATAACTCCCACATACATTGAATGCCATGACAATATACCAGAAATCCTACCCTTCATATTTCCCTTAATCTCTTGTAATACGTCGAATAAAGCAGCTTAGATTCAGGTGACCGTTTTCTCTGTATAGCCACATCAGACTGTGATGGACAACAACTTCAGCAACCAAGACAAACTGACAGTCTGTATTTACTATAGTAACAGCCCCGAACTCCCTCAGGATGCCCTGTCACCTCTCTGGTGGTTGGTCACAAACACTACTGACCCTTATCCAAAACTAGTCTTGACTTTTGCTGATTTGGCTGCTCTGTTATAGGGTTTACCCATTCCCAGATAGCATTCCAAATTGGGTCAGCATTGTTTCTTTATCAGCCGCCGTCAGTACAACATTCATTGGACATCACCCACATCACGCCCACGTTGATTCGACTTGGAATGCTATCTGGGTTAGAGAGGAATAAGGTATGTTCATAAAGCGCTTTAGGGTATCAGAGACTGATAATGTTGTGTTTCGTCTGCATCGAACAAGACACATTTAGCTGATCATTACATTGCGCTGATTTTAATATTTCACATTATATTTTGTTTAAATGCTGATGTACAGTGTGGAAAAAAGTTTTTGCACACCATCTATATATCTTCCTCATAATATACACACAGGTTCCAGAACTTACATAAATAATGAATTACTCCAAAATCTTGCTCATTTGATGGGTATACAGAAACTTATTCACACCACTGTATTCGTGATTGCTAATAGCAGCAATAGAGAGAAAAAGTAACAGAGCCTACATGGGGCACGACAACCATAGTACATAAAAAGAAAATAAATAAGTTCAAACAATACTTATCTGATATGGTGTCAGTGACCCCTTGTGGTACTTTTCCTTCGTCAAACAAAACTGAATGAAGTGGCCATGCATTTTTCAATACCTGACACCATAGATTTGTCTGCATATGACAACATAAATACTGTCCAAGGTTAATAACATTTGACCTCAGTGTCACGCAGTTCAAGTGATTCTGTCCAATGGCTAACGGACTAAGTCCTTTTTCCGCGAAAAGCTATAACACTTAGATTACTCCGAAGCTGCTGGTCTGAGTGGCCAAAAAGGCAGTACTGCTTCACAATCCACCACAGTCAGGCAACAGAACAAACTATAGATCACTGAAATTCTATTATTTTTATACTCAAGCAACTGCCATGCTCATAAGCACCAAAACAATGCTGCAAAAAATCAAGACAGTCAACAACACAATGATGATATTAAGGTGACAAGCAACAGTGTTTAGTTGGATATTCTTTGGCAATGCTATTAGATAGAATATGCTATTAGAGCAAAGGAATTCTTCAAATGGGTTTCAATGGTAGAAAAACCCAGTAAATGTACCAAAACCAAAACTCACAAAAAGATGACTCAAAACCCCATGAGGCACACTAATTGGATCATTATATGTGAATTATAATACATTTTCATGGAATCTCTAATATGTTTTAGCTAATAGACATCATTTAATATCGCTTCAGCATAAGAATACCTCAGTAATGAAAAATCTATTTTGTAGCAATATATAGTACATGGATATTGCTTCAGCATTAGAATATCCACTACGATCTGATTGATTTGGACACAATGACCTCAACATTTGTTGAGACTAATTTGACAGTCAATCAACAAAAGCATTATCAAAAGAGAGGCTGCACATGCACACTTGCTTTTTGTGTGTCCAAGCAAGAGCAGATATTCCATAT
This sequence comes from Alitta virens, assembly GCA_932294295.1. Taxonomy (NCBI): domain Eukaryota; kingdom Metazoa; phylum Annelida; class Polychaeta; order Phyllodocida; family Nereididae; genus Alitta; species Alitta virens. Next base: position 34,873,076 of record OW028580.1, read on the forward strand.
TGGTTCGGTGAATAGTGGTAAATGACAACTCACAGAAAATGTGGGTGAGTCTACCATTACCATTGAGTACTAAGGCAAATCTGTGAGTTGTCCAGTAATCATGCCAGCAATGGTCTTTTGTTATATTCTTAAATTTCTGTTGCTTCATTTTGATGCTTCCATCTCTTCTGTGTGGTTTGGGGTTGGGGCTAATAGGCTTAATTGTGCAATTCTGCTCCCTAGAGACCAAGGGTGCTGTGGGGAGCCCACCAGATCATCAATCATGTCTCATCCAGTTGCTGAAGCAGGCTAATGATGGTGATCCCCATCCGCATCAAGTTTGCCTGGTTTTTAAATTGTGTCTCTTTTCATCATCTCTGAATAAGTTTCTTCGGAGTGTGTTTGTCATTTGAGCAGTGGTGATTTATTAAATAGAGCCCAAGTTATTGATTGCAAACTGGAAAAATCTAGACTGTAAAAACACAAGTAGCAAAACAAACAACTTGGAAGGAATATCAATCTATTATTGCAGGAAACAGAAGTTTCATTGTACATTCAATATTTTTATGGACTATGAATATTGAATATTGACCGTATACCTAGACTCAATCAGTATGCTTGTTCCAGTGAGGAACTAGCCACAATGCAAGCTATACAGGACTTGATGAGAAGTAATTTATCAAGCATATTTTCATTTATGGATGCTTTTTTGAACTCTCTATGTACTATTTAACCTGACTGTATATGTATTCACGTTATTATAATGCATTATTTTCTATGCCTGTATTCTGATATACAAGTGGACTGATCACGACAAACGGTTATAATTAACAATTAATTACTTATTTGCAAGGCTAAGCAAGCAGTCAACAAAAACTGAAATGACTTACATGTTTATGTCGCTCCTGACATGCGGGTTCATTTCTAACCACATGCAGTAGTTTGATGTTCACGCTCTACATTGCTTTACCAAACACATTGAAATATCCTCATTTTGGGCGATTTGTTTTCCATGTCTTATAAATTGAGCAAAAATTAAATTGAAGATCAGAGCCTTGTCGGCCTGGTCACAATCAATCTGTACCCAGGGTGGACACTGGTCAATTCACTTTGTAATTATAACTTTTGTGTGGTATATCATATCCTTCAAATTTCTGCCTTGGTATTTTGCAGCAGGTTGAAATAATATGTGTGGTCTCTTAGTTTTTGTGCAGCAATGGTATCAGTAAAAGAAGGTTGAATAGAAGCAGAGGTACAGTAAGTCTCATTATAATGATTAGTTATAGCTACAGCCAGGTACAGTTAGTTTCATTATAAACGACCTGTCAAACTGAACCTAGTCAAAGCTAGACAAATTGTGCTATAGGATGCGCTACCTGCCACTAAACAGAACTGTCTGGCTACAGCTGGATCTGAAAGTATATGCAGCACTATTTGGTGCATAAGTTGAGAGTTATGCATATTTGTAATTTTTGGTTGAAAAGATGCATGTCTATTGTACATACATATTTATGATATATTCCATAAAGGTTTATATTTTTTCAGTGGTGGTAGATGTAAGCCGACTATAAGCTAGGAGTAGAAAGAAGCTAGTTATAGCTACAGCCAGAAATAGGTTGCTGCAGTTGTCTAGAGTTAACAATTTTTAATGAAACTAACTGAACATTCACAAAGCATAAAATTCACCAAAACCCATCAGAAAGTTTCAGTCATTAATTTATGTGTAGTTTTTCAATAAATTGCTGAAAATAAAGACAACTTATATAACAGTATGACCACTAAAAAGGCACTAATTTCACATATATGTTTCAGCGAAAATTGTTTGAAAAACATCACCAACACAATATGAAATAGTCGAGATGTTATAAATATTCAAATTTCACACCTATTTACTTTGTATGTGAGCATGCCTCCCATTATCAGAAAATCTAGTTTCATGAGTTATGTGAGATGGAATTATACGAAATTATCATTTTGACACATATCTAGTTATGTATCATGATGAAGACTAGTTATAGCAGTATCCTTTATGAAAATTCACAAGTTCCCATTTTGGGGGTATGGACACTACAAGGGTATGGACAAGACATGTTTGGCACAACAGGTCCTGTAGTCTTGAACAAAATATCTATATATTTCTGCTATCATGCAGTTTTTTGTGCACCCCAATATGTAATACACTTCTGAAAAAGCAATTATCAATGCCCGGGGGTGTGGACACGATACAGTTTTTGGACATGGTGAATTTTAAATGATCAGCTATTGATCCACATTAAACATTTCAGAAGGCGGATTTTGTTCTTTTCATTCAGTTGTGTCATGAACATTACATTTGAATACGTAATTTGGACAGAAAATTGCATATGTATATGAAATTATATATCATTATATTGCAATCTAGCAAATTAATTACTTAAAAAAAAAAAAAAAAAAGCCATGTTAGAGCTATTAGGAAAACAGGATACAGAGCACATTCTGATATATTGTTTAAGGATTTATTCATTTTAAAGATAAGTGACCTTTGTGCTCTGCATGACCATACCTTCTGCTACAAATTTGTAAACCATTTAATGCCTGATTACTTTTGACTTATTTATCAGATGACTATCAACATGAGTATTTTACCAGAGCAAGAGGGAATCGTCGTCTACCTGCTGTGAGTCATGAGCTTGCTAGACAGGCTATTACTTATAAATTTCCTTATTCCTTCAATAGCATGCCTGGCAGGCTATTACTTATAAATTTCCTTATTCCTTCAATAGCATGCCTGGCAGGCTATTACTTATAAATTTCCTTATTCCTTCAATAGCATGCCTGGCAGGCTATTACTTATAAATTTCCTTATTCCTTCAATAGCATGCCTGGCAGGCTATTACTTATAAATTTCCTTATTCCTTCAATAGCATGCCTGGCAGGCTATTACTTATAAATTTCCTTATTCCTTCAATAGCATGCCTGGCAGGCTATTACTTATAAATTTCCTTATTCCTTCAATAGCATGCCTGGCAGGCTATTACTTATAAATTTCCTTATTCCTTCAATAGCATGCCTGGCAGGCTATTACTTATAAATTTCCTTATTCCTTCAATAGCATGCCTGGCAGGCTATTACTTATAAATTTCCTTATTCCTTCAATAGCATGCCTGGCAGGCTATTACTTATAAATTTCCTTATTCCTTCAATAGCATGCCTGGCAGGCTATTACTTATAAATTTCCTTATTCCTTCAATAGCATGCCTGGCAGGCTATTACTTATAAATTTCCTTATTCCTTCAATAGCATGCCTGGCAGGCTATTACTTATAAATTTCCATATTCCTTCAATAGCATGCCTGACGATATCAAAGACAGAATTTACACTCATCCTCTCAATTCCTTAAAAAATGTTATTAAAATTAAATTTGTAAATAGTTATACATCAAGATGCACTGAATCATACTTCTCCATATATAATACTTGATATTTTTCAAATTATTATTAATATATACATACTTTTTTTTAGCCATTAATAATCTAATTCCTCAAATAAGTGACTGTTTTTGCTGTTGAAGTAGGATTTTAATTATATCTGAGCATGTTTCACTGAGTGTGTAGATTCATGGGGCACCATGATCTGTTTAATACAGTTGATATAATTATAATGTAAAGGGGCTCCTCAGCAGCAAGGAGATCATTTTGGATGATTCCCCAGCTCTACGCTGTTTTAATTAATGTCAATAGATATAGAGCAAATAAATGTGATCTGAATCTTATAATAAGCAATATGCAGAAATGGAGAAATGTATAACAGCGCGCCAGGTTTTGTTCATCCTGTTGTCAAATTGGTCAACACACACAGCTGTCACTTTGATTGACAGCTGGCTTGCTTAAATGTGTAAATATTCGACAAAAACATTTGAGTGTGACTTATCCCATGAGCATGAATCTGAGTAAGTGAGTGTGGCTCAGACGCATCACCACTGCTTTTGAGCATGGTATTAATTTAGGATTAAAAAAGTAATCCACGAATAGTCTTGTACAAAGAAGGCTATCCTATCCTATCCTATTCTCATAATTATCTCCTGTAGAACATTGGAAGTATAGGTGGGCAGACAGACACAGTGACAGCTAGGCAAATATGGAAAATGCTCTAATTGCTACTGTGACATCCAATAACTTTTGAAAATAAAGTGTTTATGTTTTGTAACTTTATTGTCATAATCTTTGCATGTAAAAATACCTAAATAATTGGCAAAAAATATTGTAATTTGCCCCTTTGTCCACGATCTATTTAGGCACACTAATTACAATCTATATCAGTTAGGTCACCTTCAAGTAGAGAAATCTGGAAAAGTGGAAGTGATTGGGGGGCGGGGGGGTCTTCGCTGGGAGGGGGGCACGCGCCACTGCACTCTTTTAGTCTGTCTCTCTGCCTGTGTCTCTCTCTCCCCCTCTCTCATCCATCAACCTGAGGTCTGCCTCAGACAAGTAGAGAGACAACTTTTTTCCTATCCTCTTGGTTGTTGTTCATTAAACCCAAACTTTGTCCCGTTTGGCTGATTAAGTATCAACAAAAGTGGCCACTCACAGAGCAACAGTTGCATTTGACTATTTGGTAGATAAACATTTTTGACTAAATGGTCAAGAGCAACTGTTGCTCTGTGAGTTGCCACTTTTGTTGATACTTAATCAGCCAACCGCAGCAATGTTTGTGTTTAATGAACAACAACTAATTAAGAGGACCAGAAAACAATAAGTGTCTTTTCTTGACAGTCTGACTTGCTAAACAATGAAAACATTACATTTATGGGTTACTGCTTTGTTAAATCTTTAATATAGCCTGACACTGCCCCCCCCCCATCACAGGAGGTCCAGCTAGGCTACTAGAGATAGAGTATATTTATTTCTTAATTCTTATATGATTTTTGTTTTCTCTTAACCATGTTTTAACCATTTATGTATTCACCATTGTACTATATTTGTGTAATTTGTAATTTAATGTGTTTCCCCACAAAAAGAAAAAAATTCAAAACTCAAATTCAAAAGACATATAGAGACAAGAGATATCTCTCTATCTCTCTATCTATCTATCTCTATTTTTCTATCTCACTATCTCTCTATATCTATCTATCTATCTATCTATCTGCCTGGGTGTCTGTTTGTCTATACTTCTACTGGTCTACAGCAGATAGGATAGGATAGGATAGGTAAGGATAGGATAGGATAGGATAGCCCTCTTTAATACACAGCTAAATAAATACCATGCTTAAGTGCAGTGATGATGCTTCTGAGCCAAGCTCAGTTACTCCAACTTTAGCAAGCCAGCTGTCAATCAAAGTGACAACTTGGTCTGTTTCAACTTGCACTTGACCAAAAGAAAGCATACATCTATTATAAATTGGAAAACAAATCATATATTAAGTGCATAATGCATTAATATGCTCATATTCGGGATCATAATGTACCTGTTGCAGGTAACGTACCCACTTGAATCAACAATAATGCATTGTATTATCAAATTAGCATACCCTGTGCTATGAATAAAAGATGTTCACATTCATGCATGTGTAGAATAATAAAATTGAGTATAACATTCATGGCCTGCCTCATTACATTCATTTCATTATGCTCACATTGAATTAAAAGTATGAATGTTTAAATGTTCAAGTAGCTTCGGTGTCTCAACTTCTGCCAAGTCTTTACTTGCATGTACAATACCTTTGACCTCTCATTGCATAAAAATCCTGAGAAAATAGACAGCCTTCCGATGGACACTTGATACTAATTAACCAATTTCCAAGACATGGTTTCCAAGCTAATGATCAATTTGATCAGCTCACCAACAAGCCGATCGAATCAGGAATTTAATGGAGGTAATAAATTTGCAAGTAATGATGATATTTCTACCAGGCACCTCACTGGGGAATGGTTTTTGCTCTGTTTAAATGTCTAAGCTTGCAGGGAAATGTTTATGTGACACTAAAATGGTTTGCTTTAGGCAATAAAATGCTATGATCATGGTTGAAACTGGGAAACAGCATTGGGTCAGTTTCATGTAAATCAATTCACACAGTCTAATCTCAATACGCAGTTTAATTCGATGTTATCTAACCATCTTAAAATTTGAACGTATTTTACAACCAGAATTCATGTCATTTGGTTGTTAAGATTCGTTTGATTTGTGATACTATAGAGGCTGATATTCTGATCAAAAGATACAAATACCTTTCATATCATGCAATCTCAATACATGAAAGATGAAGATGATGTTTCATTAACTCATTATCTTACAATTTATCTGTATGTTATTCATTTGAAATTATGGGCAGATAGTCCATGAAAGGAGTGTAGGGCTGTAATTGATATGCTAAAGAGCATTTCACGATTCTGTTTCTTTGCAGGTATATCGTATACTTTTGGCTTTCAATATTTTAATCAAATGGTAGAGTGCGTGGCATATCATCAGTTGCACAGTGAGTTGGGCGAAAATTATTCTGCCAAAGTTAAGTTGAAACCACTTACCAAAACCTATTGAATTTTTGTCCAACAGAGAGATAGAAAGATAGATAGATAGGTAGATAGATAGATAGATGTGGAAAGTGCAGCCCTCTAAGACAAGTTCTTGCCACTATCGAGGGTTGATTGATGAGATGGGAGAGAGGAGTCCACCTATGTTACACATTTACCCAATAGATGGAGTCTTTTACTTGCCTCAGCATAGACACCAATTACAAGGAACCGCCAATTTAACGTCTCATCTGAACGACATCCAGCATGACCTGTGCCCGAGCCCAGAATTGAACTTGGGTCCCTCAGAGGAGCAGATGAGTATCTAGACAAACCCAGCTGCTATATGCATGATATGTGGAATACATTCAGGGCTGGTTGGGGGTGATGGCCTAGCTCATTGGTAGTGCTGTTGGCTTCCAACCACTGGGTCTTGGGTTCAATTCCAGCTCGAGCCTGAGTTGGATGGCTGTTTCACCATCATCTCATTGCCATGGTCCCTGCCTGTCCTAATTAGCCCATGCATCAGGTGCAGAAATCCAGGACGTAATGCCCTAATCCACCCACCACCTTCGAAGTTTGTTAGGAGCTATTCATTACAATAACATGGCAGAGTATTTTGAACGACTGGAAAGTTTAACATTGTTTTTTTTCTATAAACCACTTGTCTTACATACTCATGATAAGTTTTAGAAAGTGATTCTGTGATTATAACAGACTTGACAGGACCAGGTGGAATTTACGTTGGGCAATCTCTCATAACTTCCTGTTCTGCTCCAGTGGTGACAATCTTGATGCTGGTGCTTCCTGTTGTTATGTCTGAATGACATCACAAATCCTTTGTTTCATGTGAATTGGAAACATGTCAATCAGGAAATGTGAAAAAGGCTTTGTAATATAAATTAAATAAATTTGTATAGTGCCTGTTTCAGAAATAATCCTGCTCACCGGCGCTTGGATTACAAAAGCCAATTGTTCGTAGGCAGTTCTGAATATATGAGTTTTGAACTTTCTCTTAAATCCATCATTGGTGGATATCCGTTTGATATCTTCAGGTAATTTATTCCAGAGGTGAGGAGTAATGCAAAAAAAAAAGCGCGAGCTCCAAATAAGTTTGTGGACTGAGGTTGGAGGAGCAAGTTATTGCCGTTGCTTCGGAGATTTATTGTTTGCTGAGGCTGTTTTCTTAAAAGGTTTGATATGTAAGATGGTGCCTCTTCATTGAGAGCTTTCCAAGTCTTGTTGAGAAGTTTGAATTCAATTCTGGAACTAATTGGTAGCCAGTAGAGGTTCCTGATGTGAGTTCTGCGATCATAATGACATTTAAAACAGTGGTAAAATCTGTTTAATAGCATAAGACAGATACCAAGACAGTCAAAGCAAACTAATGCATAATTATTTAAAATTATTTGCAAATACTTCTATTTGATTGTCAGAGAACAGGAGAATACCAAAACATCAATGTAAATATGACAGAATTGATCTATGGAATATTCAATATATTGATGTGCATAGGCCTACCATGACAATTTTCTTGCACCATTTACAAACTACATAAAAAAACTGGCCAAGAATAAGGTGCAAAACATATTGGACAGACCTTTGTGACTACTCTTCCATTTACTACTAACATGTATGCTTAGATACTATTATTTTATTCAACAATTAAAGTTAGAGAACTCTTTATAATAATACCTAGTTCATTCAGCTTGGACTGCATATTATAGTGCCATATTCTTTCATTTTGGGTCACAGTTGATTTTAATTTCACATATTATACCATGTAAATGAAGTGTATTCATAAACATTTAGTTATATGCTTTAGTTTACCAATTGCATTTGTATTGTCATATTCTCAGCTATCCCAATGTTTATTTCTAGCTTCTGTTAATCTGTTGGTTCTGTCTCTGCTTTTTGCCTACAGTTTTAGCTTCATGGGTCTATATTTTATTCATCAAGCACCACACACAAACGGTCATCTGAGGTTTCCTGTTTTGACCTTGGTTTTCAGCTTTTAGCATCAAGGTCAGTGTAAGTGAATCAGTGTAACTGATGTACAAAAATATAGCACGTTAGGTAGAGATTTTTGACCGACAGAGAGACACAAAAACTTTATTCGCAATAAAAAGACATAGTATTAACAGGAACTCAGAACTCCGAAAAATTTATTTAAAATATCACATATTAAAATATGTACATTTGTACATGTACACAATAAAAATAATAATAATGAAAAAAAAAAGGGGGAGAGGGCGGAAACTTAAAGGATGAAAAAAGAAAATATATTCATACTGTTAAATCACGATATATAATTGTATTTTCTCTTTATTGTTGGGAGATCTCCCGAAGGCTTTCGGTCGCTACTATTTCAAAAGACTGTTAAATTTAGTGGTTGGCTAGTTCTCTGATGAAGTAAGATGATGTATTCTACATCTGTGCTTTGGCCACAATCAACTTAATCTCCTGGTTGAATGCTTTACTCATTGCTGGACCTTCCATCAACACTATTGGTGACAGACTGACCAGCAAACGTGAAATAGATCTTCAGTTTCACATACATATGGGGCGGGGGCCTAGCTCAGAGGTAGCGCTCTGGGCTTCCAACCGCTGGGTCTTGGGTTCTATTCCCGGTCGAGCCTAAGTTGGATGGCTGTTTCCTCCTTCGTCTCATTGCCATGGTCTCTGCCTGTCCTAATTAGCCCAACTGGTGCAGAAATACAGGACGTAAAGCCCTAAATCCACCCACCCCACATACATATGTATTTGTTGAATAGAATAGGATACATGAGTTACAAAGTGATTTGACCAGTTTTTCTTGCACTATAAGGTTTCTGTTTCCTCCTTTTTTTAACAATCTGCTGAGTCACCTACCTATTGGTGAGATTATATTTTATGACTTTTATTGAAGGTTACTTTTCATAATTGACTTAATTGTGTGCTAAATGGCAATACGTGACTTTGCTTTATTCATAGTGGCAGGTACAGGTGTTAGTTAGTTAGTTAGTGTTATTGTTTAACGCCTCATCAGCACCTGAGTGGGCTATGTAGAGGCTCTCTAGGGTAAGATTGATTATCTATAGTTGGTAGTAGAAACCAGAAGCATGTAAAAAATCAATAATTGTCTGCGTTGGATTGCTGAAGCAGCTTGTGCAATGCGCACTGTCCTGTTTTAGCCACTGGGGATAGAGGACTTCACCCCAAGTGTTTCCGCCCTCGCCGCATGAAGACCCAGGACCTTCGAGGGCAGGTACAGGTGTACTACTATAAACATAACAGCTGTGGTACTAAAATATATTACTTAGCCCACATGAGGCTTTTCTACTACTACGGACGGAATTAAACTATTTATAGATTTCTCTTCCCTCTAGAGACATGTAAATAACATTTTCTTTTTCTTAGTTAGAACACACTTGCTCTCTAATGTTTTCGCAGGCAGAACAACATAAAATGAAAATATTTCCGCACATATATGCAAACTATTTCCAAGAATTAGCAGAAAACAATTATCCAAATACAAGAAATAGAATGTAGTTAAAATTACCCAGAGTAAGAACAGAACAAGGCAAAAAAATTACAAAATATCAGGGAGCATCCATATGGAATGAAATTATTTCACAGCTGCCGTCACATTTTGAGGTAGAAAGTATTCATTAAAGGCATGTAGTAGAACGATAAAGAATCTTATATACATAAAGTATCAACAATCGTAATTTTTTTTAATATTTCCACATATTATTCCAAATTATCAAAATTTTGCTTTCAACTACCACTTTATAGCATAAAATTACTTTATTCAACTCTGTTTCAATATCATTTTAATATAATTTTAACATACATGTAATTATTATCTCAATGTCACAATGTATTGTTGTATATTCTCTATCTTTAATTTGTACCAGCTCCATAAGCATATATGCTTTTTCTAGTAAATAAATATACAAACAAACAATTCACACAGTCTATCGTCTAGTTCGAAATTTTTAAATCGACCAACCTCAATATTTGATGACAAAGTACCTAATCCAATTTGGGTAATTAGTTACCTTTTCTACCTATCTTAACATGTACATTGTTTTCACAATGATGTTAAATCGTTCTAATACAGATTTCTACTTTCAGACAATTTTCTTTCAAAGTTACAATTGTATAGATTAAATTAATTTGAAACATTTCATAAAGCTTCTGAATAATTTTGGTCTTACTGTATATCATCAGGGTGAATGATTTCTCGTGTAAAAAGCTGATGAGCAAGTTCCTAACACTACAAGGTATCCTCCGATGTCCTGTAATTTTTCTAAGATACTTCTTGTATCAATACAAGCCAGCCAATCAGGGACACTTATTGACTAATAATACCACATCACAAATTTGAAGTTTCATCTGATAAAAAGTTGAGTCTTGTAAATCTGTCAGATGTACATTGTCAAAGCAGGGAGAACTAGCAGAAAATATCACTTAATAGTGGTATAATCATGTATTTTGGCGAGTGGAGTACATAAATGAACCTTTGATTTGAGCTGTTTCATTATTGGCTAGTGTGAAACAACTATTGCAATTGTCATGTTGAAGCACAACTTCTCAAATATCAGATGATAGGCACCTCAAAATAACTACATATTTTTGTTATGCAGACATGTTGGCCCAGAATCGACTAATGAACAGGTCAAAAGCAAAGGAAAACAATTAGCCATAATGACCAGAACTGTTTTTCTAGCAAGTCGAACAGACAGGAATGGACAATGGCTCACTGATTGCGTACATCTCGAGTTAGGTCTCTTGGTCTTTTGGCGACATCTCAAGCTAAAGGGCTTGCCACTAAAAGCACTCCGAATGTCTTTGATAGCCGGGCAGTCCTGCATAATGTTGGTGTTATGTTACAAGAAAAAAGATCTTCACAGATTGCATTCCAAATTGTATCATTGTTGGCAGGATGTCAAAACGATGTTGTAACGACGGAGGCTGATATAGAAACGCTGGCCCGATTTGGAATGCCATCTGGGTTGTAACGAGACCACTAGCATATGTTGCAGAGAAACATGCATACATGCATCAGGTGACCAAATATCAGATGGTCAAGTGCAATGGTCAAGTGGTCAAAAACTGATATGGTCAGTTTGCTGAGTTTTGAGTGTCCCTTTAGGGCACCTAGAATGTTTACATTGGTCTCCTGAATGTAGAACAATCAATTGTGATCACCCATTTTTACGCTGATGGAGTGCGCTATCTTTTCACATGGTGCTATAAAAATTATCCCTAATACAATACCCTCAGTAAATGTTGGTAATTAATGCTTAAAATTTTTTTTTACAGCCATTGAGTGTAGTGTTAGATGACTAATTGGAATATTTACTAATGTACATCTGGTTAATGATGGAAGCTCGTGGATTTATGGGCAAAATGTTTGTATTTGTACAGAACTATAAAAAATACAAAATTATTGCATACTTGATTTTTGGCTATATTTTTTCATAGAAAGCATGGAGCAGTACAAAAGTTATGTAAATGTTAAAAACCAAATTAAATGCCAATTTTTCTAAGTTTGCTGTTTTGACATCTTCAACATACCTTCTGCTCTTTCTCAACAACTATGTCACCTGTACCACAGGGTTTCTTACACATTTTTCTTGTGTTTATATATATATATATATATATAATATATATAGAGAGAAGTTAGGTGTAAGAAACCCTGTGACCTGTACAAGCTTCACTACCAGCTACAATCACACTAGTGCGGTTTCACAACATAGGGAAATCCTGCCAAAACAGTTTTAACTTGCGCTTTTGTACAGTTTTGGGATTACAGCTATAAATGGCACACCATTAGAACCGCAATACAAAAGCGCAACTTACAAACTAAATTTGGTGAAGATCCAGCCAGCAGAAGCCGAGAAAAGTTTGATTATAAACAAATCAGGCCATGCAAAATCCGTGATTTTTTTACGTCGTACAAATCGTCCATAAGCCAATGCGTCCGAATTGCAACAAGAGACAATAAGCTTGAATGATGTTTTTGGGGAAGAATCAGGGCTTGTTTTCATTTCAGTTCTGATATTTACAACTCTAAATTAAATAAAGATGCTATGTTAGTACTGATTAACACATTTTACTGCCTAAAAAAATGTTTTTTTAGGTTATTAAATGCTTGCGTGAAGGCGCACCTGTCACTTCACTGCAGCTCCCTCTGGGAATAGATAACCTCTTTCATATAAGCGAAAAAATATTATTTGCCATGCTTCATGCTAGATACAATCTTAAAAGAGTGTTAGTGGACTTTTAAAGTGTTGTTAAGTATAAATATATGATCTACTTCATGCTTTCGGTATTTCCTGACTTTTATAATCTCTAAATTCTTGCACGTGCCACCAGGACGTTGCATAATGAGCAAATAAACAAGATGGAACACTGCCCATTCGCAACTTTAGATGGATTTATTATTGCATTTTCTGGTATGTTAGGAATATTTTTTAAGGACGGCATGACTATCACAACTTTTTTAGTGCGATTTCCTAACACGAATGTAGAGAAATATATTGCCTACAATTATTACTTGAGTGAATGTGTCCAAAAATTGGCATTATTCTTCAAAAAGTGATTGTTTACAGAAATGAATTTGAAAATGCCTCATGGGCTGAATAAACCTATGGTTTGGAATCAGTCCCTACATCTACATGTAGGGACTGATGGATCGGTCTACAATTTGTGTTAATCCGTGTTGATCCGTTTGGACTCCCAGTAGACTCCGCCAATCTCCGGGAATCTCCCGAATACTTTGTGTTATCTCCGGCTAAGTCTGGCGTCAACCGGGCATGAAAATTTCCCCGCCATTTACGCCGGAGAGTACAAGGACCAACACGGTTCCACACGAGTGAACACGGGGCAACACAGAGTCAACTTGGAGTCAACAAGGAGAGCGGGTTACATGTCATTTGAATGACCCGGTGAACCCCGTTATGTACATGGTGTAACACGAGGTCAATAAGGAGAGGCCGGAGTGAACAAGTTGTCAACACAGTGTCAGATAGATTGACAGGGAGTGAGTACAGATGGCTGAGTATAAATAGAACCGCCATGTTTGGGAGAGGCATCATTCTGTCTCAGGTCGATCATCAGCATTGATCATCGAAATTATATTATCGTCCACTTTTTCTGGGTATTACCTTCTGGATTGCTGAACTCTACCAAAGCCTTGCTAATACTGCCGTTGCTTTGAATAACCACCATGCCACCTAGGAGAGGAAAAGGGAGGGGTCCTAAGAAGACTGTTGTCCAAGTGGAATCTACACCTACACCTGCTATTGAAGATGATTCAGCCAGTACTACCTCTTCGGTTTCAAGACCACAAACTCCGCAAGTCATGCCGGATTTACCTGGGCCACATGTACCTGCTGCTGAAGTACCTGCTGAAGCTGCAGTAACTCCTGCTGCAGCTCTACCACCACCTGCACCAAAAGCAAAGAGGCACAAGAAGGAACCCCTGAACCTGACAGAAGAGCAGGAACAAGATGTTGCTGACTGGTACCGTGCGCAGGAGATGCTGTACAACCGACGTCTTGCAGAGTACAAGCGGATTGACATAAAATGCAGAATAATAGACCAGAAGGCGAAGGAGCTGTCTTGTACAGCCCAGCAGCTGAAGATGTGGATCGACTCCATGCGGACATCAGTGGGGAAGCTGACTGATCCAACAAAGAAGCCTCCTGGTGGGGCGGCCAGAATCCTCACAGACGGGGACAACTGGATCATGGAGAATTTTCATAGCTTTTCCATAGTAGAAAGTGGTAGCTTTGTTTCTTGGCACTTCCAGTGTTCACTGTATGGTGATGTGTCTCTTTCATTACATTGTCAATAATGCACATGCTGTTGCAGTTGCCATGTGACTTACTCTAATGTTGTGTTCTTTCCTGTTTCCAGCTGATTGAAAAAGCCACTGAGCTCCAGCGGGATATGCAGACCAAGATGATGCCAAATGACTCGAAGAGGTTTTTTACCGACATGATATTCCACAAGGTCATGCAGATGGACACAGACACTTGGTCGGATTACCAGGCCCAAATGTTGCAGCACCTCATGCAGTTCAAGCAGGTGTATCGTCGCAGTTGCAGGAGCAAGAGCAACAGCACTATCAGCCGTTTGTGCCTCCTGCCCCTAATCAGGAGCAGTTCATCCTCCCTGCTCCTGGTACTACAGTCAGTTTATCCGGCCCTTCTTCGCAGATATTCGCTCCTTCTTCCAGCCCTGCTGCGCAGATGTTCGCTCATTCTTCCAGCCCTGCTGCGCAGATGTTCACTCCTGCGTCCGGCCCTTCGCCCCAGGTGCACCTGTCGTCTGCCCCTTCGCCTGTGCCTGCACCGATCCCCACTCCTCCTGTGGTGACTGCATCATCTTCAACGATCATAAGTCAGCATGGTTGACTGCAGGTCCTACGCACGGTCGTCCTTCCACCACTTGATTGTAGCACTCCTCAGGATGTGTCTCTGACCAGCTACTTGCTGAACGCTAGTGTGGGGGGATGGTTGGTGGTGATGACCATAACTCCTCCTTTTCGGTGCCCATGCCTCCAACTACCACAATTATCACCTGCAAAAGAACAATGAACTTTTAAATGCCAGTTTTTGTACATTTAAAGTCACAGAGGTCATTGTATTATACACTTGTGCAAGTTTTGTTTTACATGTCAACTGTATTATACACTTGTGCAAGTTTTGTTTTACATGTCAACTGTTTTATACGTTTGCATGACAATAATTCAATGCTGTGTATTTTTTGCACTTGTGTGCTGCAGATGTCTGAAGTTTTGTAAGAATTAAATGTTAAAACTTACAACATTCGTGTTGTTTTCAAATCTTGTCTTGTTGCCATGGTACACTCCTAGCTTCTGAGTTGACGTACTTGACCAAGTATTGCCGCATTTCCTTGGCTGCTCTGTTGCTGTTGCCTCTGTACACATCTCCCATGTCTGGTAGATTGGCATTCTCCCTCCATGCACCTGGGATGATCTCATGGGTGTCGGCAGTTTCCTGGTCCACAGCGTTACCTTCAGCAGTTGGATACTTCAGCCTCAGTAGGTTGTGTAACACAGCAAGCAAGAGTAATGGTGCACACTCTTTCAGCACTTTGAGGCATGGTTGTGAGGAGACACCTGAACCTAGCAGCCCAAAGGCCAAAGACATTCTCTACCACCCGTCTAGCTCTAGAAAGTCTGTAGTTGAAGATTCGGTCTTCCATGCTCAGGTTCCTGTGAGGCAGAGGCTTCATCATCCAAGTCTGCAGTCCAAAGGCATCATCCCCAACTATGAAGTAAGGCACTGGTTGGTCATCATTAGGCGGTTATCTGGTTCAGGTAATCCAATGTTCCCACTTTCTAGCACTTCCTTCAATTCTGTCTGACTAAACACTCCAGCATCTGAGCTTGATCCACTGGCACCAATGTCAACATAGAGGAACTTGTATTCAGCATCAACTACAGCCAGTAGGACAACAGAGAAAAATCCCTTGTAGTTGTAGAAAAGGAATCCAGACTTCCTTGGACATCTGATGGCAACGTGCTTCCCATCAATGGCACTGACACAGTGGGGGAAGTACCATCTGTTGTAGAATCCATTGGCAACTTCTTTCCAGGCTTCTGGGGTTACAGGACAATGCATCACTTCTGCTGAGTACTCGTCTATGATGGCCTGGCAGACTTTGATGACAAGGATAGAAATGGTATTGAAAGCTACCCTAAATCCATACTGAAGAGACATGTAGCTGTTGTCCATACCAAGGTAGCGCAAGGTGATTGCCAGTTTCAATCCAGGTTCAAGGGCCCTCCTCCAAAAGGTATCCTGCTTTGTAATCCTAGGTCCCACTCTGGCAAGAACTTCATGAAATAAGTCAGGCTCCATCCTCATGAAATTCTTGAAGCCACCCACAACTTCTGCAGTCAATTCAGCCATCAGGTTTTCATACTGCCCATAAAGAGGTTATCTTAGAAGCCAAGGTCGCACCCACATTCGCCTTCTTCTTCTTCTTCTTCGTGCAGCACCAGCATTACCTCATCTTCATCACTTGTTGTAGCCCTCTCCGCATCTTCTTGCAGTTTCTGTTCTCCTTGCAAAAGTATATCCTTTGCAGCAGTAAGTAGCTGCACTTGCATGTCCAGTAACTTTACATCCAATTCCACCCTCTCGTGATGTGATAATAAAGACATATCCAATTCTTCTGTAGTAACAGCAACACCTTTGCAGTATGGTAGTCCAAAGCGGAATGATGGACAGTGGGCCGCAGGCTGTTTAAATACCAATTTCAGAGCTATCCGTGTGAAAACCGGTTAACTCCGTATTAAGATCGTGTAAAGACCGGTTACATCTGCATAGGCCCTGTGTAAAATCCGGTTCACTCTGCACTCTTCCGGGACAGTCGTGTTACTTCCGGCAAAACCGGGGACCGCTTCATGTTGTACCAGGCACCGCCGTACACCGCCGTGTTTCAACTGTACATTTCCGTGTAGCGACCATATTCATCCGTGTAAGGACTGTGTTGCTCCTTGTTGACCCCGTATTGCCATTGTGTACACACCGCCAAATATTTCGTTTGTTGACATTTCCAGCTTTTTCTCCCGGACCGCACCAGATTGAAAGAAATTTTATTCCGGGACGCTCCGGTGTCTGATCTGGCTATGTGTGAAGGGGCATTTAGCATCATGAGGCAATCTGGTGTAAACACAACAATAACCCGAGACACTGTGATTCAGATGAGAATGCATTCCTTTTAGGAGAATGTACATATGTAGTTGAAAAAATTGAAGTGAGAGACCAGCAAACTTTTCTATTAAAATATGTGTTACAGTATTAGTTTATTCCACCATAAACAGTGAACTACATGATCACAATTTATATTCCCAGCAATGATGGATGAGATGATGTCGCTAATACACTACGCGAAGTGACAGGGACTAAAATGTGGCTCATAACACAGTGCATGATGCAGGGTTTATATGCTCGAACTAAAGTTGATGTCCTAATTAACAATTATGATGTCATAAAGGCAATGGCATAGTCTGTAGTTAATTGCAGAGACTTGGCTGATTGGCAGTTACACACTTAGTTGAACAAACTGTAAAGTTTTTATTAAGTTTATTCTTATGCGTGATACTGTACTCTCTGATCAAACAGAGAACTTTCAAACTTCCCCGTGGCAAGAAAGCAGCCATTTTTCACATTGAGCATATTGACTCATTCACTATGAAAAAATATAAGTAATGCATCAGGAATGCCAGCACATTGACTATTAGATCTATGAGACCAAGAGAACCACAAGGCGATGACATAATCAAGTCTGGGACTGCTGCGATATACTGTAAGCTATGAGCGCAAGTGATCAATCAAGTTACTCATGACATCACCTCAGTGATGTCAACGATAGGAAAGGTATTGATGATTGGATTACCAGAATTGGTGATAGTGGAGATTAACTCTTTTGATGCTAGAGGCTGTATTTGTGTGATTATCATAATGATTTGATCAAAGGGTAACCCTTTACTGGTAGAGATTTAAAGCAATGAGCGAATATCAGTGCTTAGCTTTTGGGGTTGAGAAAACATTATGACTGCTGTCTAGTTAGGAGAAGACAAATCTTGCAAGTATTTTATATTTCTTTAATCACTGTTCTACAAAAACCTCATATGCTTAAAAGACTGTCACATTTGACAGTTTTAGATATCTTTATGTTGAAGACATGCCACTATTATAAATTGTAGTTACAATAGATTTCCAGAATCTCAATGAGTCTGAAGATCAGTAATCTGCACTCATGATTAATTCTACTCCAAGTGACAGTCTCTTGCATCTATTTCTGCCATCCACTATGTAATGACAGGTGGAGAAAACTTTAGGTATAATTTTACACTGTGGATGGCTCATAACCTATTTTGCCTAACTCAATTTGTGAGCGCAATGAGCTACAACTCACTCGAAGGCATGGGTAACTGACTAGGAGGTAAAGAGAAGCGTTCAAGCAGAATATTCATACAAATGGCTGCCAAGTGACTTTACATCATTCAGTCTGCTACCGATAGTGTAGATTGGAGTCTGTCTGGAGTCGATGGAGCTACGTTCAGAGCTGATGGGACCGAAAATGCAAGACTGTGAGTCAGAGCAGTCCGTTAGTATAGTGCAAGACAAACTGGTCAAACACATAAAAAACACTTAACCAAATCAATAGCTGTACACAGCAATACAATAGACGAAAACTCTTCCTTGAAGTTTTCAGTGTTCAAAAAAATTGAATTCTAGTTTATAAGTTGGTTGACTTAAATGTAATTTTATCTGTACTCTTCATTTCTTCCTGCGGGTAACTTTGTAACTCATGTATCCTACAGTTAGTTTCATAAAATACGGTCGACTCTCGCTGTCTGAAGCGACCTGTACCTGGCTGTGGTCTAAACGAGCTAAAGCCAGCTGTTTCTGTCCCCTTCTATAGCTAATAATCGGCTTACATCTATCACCAGATAAATATAAACCTTAGTAATGTAAGGAATTAATATAATATATCATAAATATGTACTTTTAGATCTGGTTTTGAGTAGCCAACTATGACAGCTTTGTCTAGTTTCAATTTTACAGGCCGTTTTTAATGAAACTAAACATGGAAATCAAGTGGCAGAATGAGTGGTCTTTACAAATTGCAGTTGAATTCATCCATAGAAATCAAGCAGCATAATGAGCAGTCATTTGTTTATCTGCATCTTCTAATTATTTAGAATTATTTAGAAAACTGCCTGCTTCTGAGAAAGAACTTAGAGTGAACGTGCCTTGCTCAACATACCCTTGTCATTGCTTGACAGTTGCTTGCAATTGACAGCGAAAAGCTACACAAGACGCAATTGCTGTGACAGGGACTACTTGGTGTGCTGCGAAGTCTCATCATGCGTGATTCGCATGCGAAAGTAGTCCGTCCCTACCCTGGGATTACAGAGCGAAGCTACAGAAGATCGAGGTGTAGTTGCATGAACTCCAATCTGTTACCATGGTAAAGAAGTAGAAATTCAGTAAGAAAGAGCAACAACATCAAGGCAAATCAATATGTCAAATAAAGGACAATATGAAAATAGATATGACAATAAAGGATAGCTTATTGGCAATGGGGAGAAAAGGTAACAGTGCCTACAAATGGCATTACGTCTGTGGCAGATATAGATGATGTCATTAAACAATACTTACACCCTGCATTAACCCTGTATCTGCTATGGTGTCAGTGACCTCTGGTGGTACTTTTTCTCATGTGAAGTTCACATTTTATTGTTGTCAGATGCAACGAAGTTTTCCAGTGTTGTCCAACTTGTATGAGCTTAGTTTGTTAGCCACATCACAAATTTTCACGCTCTGATGATTACAGGAGACCTAATTCTGTTGGAAACTGACCTCAGACAAACTTAGCATTGTATTAGTAGTGTATGATTATTGCTAATTGAGGTGCTGTGGCCTAGTGGTTAAGGTGATTGCCTTCAAACCGATAGGTTGTAGGTCGAGCTCCCACCGGAGGAAATGAGCAGATCCTCCGTAACTCTTTGCTCCACTCCATCCAGGTGTAAATGGGTACTTGGCTATAGGCAGTGATGGCAATTGTAAGTGCTTAGCCCCTGCAAGTAATTCTGTGTAATGGGCTGTATATCCCCAGGGAGTTGAGAGAGGCTCAAGCTTGAACAGGCCTGCCAAGGGTGTAATTGTAAAGTCAGTTGAGACTGCTTGGATGGTGATAACACGGATTATAAACTATATTTGCGTTTAAATTCGTGCAAGACAACTTGTGCATAATGAACACTACTAGCTTAATGCACAAACAGTATTGCACAGGACCACTTCTCTACTTCAAGCTAAAATATTCCATGCTCACTGAGACAAACAGATGCCCTCAAATCTAAAGATTGAATACTAATACTGAAAGCAGTTAATTTAGAAAATCCCTGACCGAATATCATGTCATAATAAGTGGCTTTGGGAAGACATGAGTTGGGAGCACCGGCGCAGGTATTTCTTCATTTTTCTATGTCATTCAGTTTTTCAGTACAGTTAGTTTCATAAAATACTGTGCTGTCTGTAGCGACCTGTACCTGGCTGTGATCTAAACATGCTAAAGCCAGCTGCTTCTGTCCACTTCTATAGCTAATGATCGGCTTACATCTATCACCAGATGAATATAAACCTTGGTAAATGTAAAAACATAATCTAATATATCATAAATATGTATTTCGAGGTCTGGTTTTGAGTAGCCTGCTATGACAGCTTTGTCTAGTTTCAATTTTACAGGCCATTTTTTAAATAAACTAACTGCACTAGAGTAATATGTAAGCACATGCAAACGCATGACTTAACAACTTAATACGAAAGTATTACAAGTACATGAAACAATATGTTTACCAATGATTATGTGTAGATTAATATCATAACAGCGTGTCAATGTAGTTTTATTTGTTATATTACAGTGTTACAGTGACACAGTTCAAAGACACCAATATATTTTCAGAACATATGTTATATAGTGGGTCGTTGACATCACCTTCATGGGCTTCTATTTGTTTTACACGAAAACTGGTCTGTTTTAAAGTTCACATATTTCCGACAACACGTTGAGAAGAAAAAAAAGGGATCGGCCAGTGTGTGTGCAAAGTAATCGCTTTGTGTCACAACCCAGCTAAACTGGTGTTACTTATCTCCTTGTGCAAACTTGCGTAATAAAGGCTGTAAAAACAAACAAACAAATTAGTAAATATGCCTAATGGAATACAAGTTAGTACATTTTTGTTGCTTATATCCTCCTGCCTTCGGAGTCGGGATATAACCAACAAAAAAGTTAGTTAACTCCCCCCTATTCGGGATATAACTATTGCATACACGCTGTCCAGCTATTTGCTCCATCTCCAGGAGTTCTGTTATCTGTGAATTCATTCAAACTCTTCACCCAGCAGAGTCGGTCTGACAGACTTTCCAATGCTTCAAAGCTTGCTAAATTATGGAGAATCCTCATTCATAGATCACAGGCGTTTGCCAACATATATGACTTTGCTCAGTGAAGACACACTTATACTTTAACTAATACCAAGGCTACTGACTGCCTTAATTGGCTTCTCATCTCAAGAGCCCCCTATGTCATTTGCAACTGCCAATCAGAATGTAGCTGAATACATTAGGAAATGCCCTGAGCTTGATGGCAATTATTTTGCTAGTTTACCAGTTAGACTTAAATACAAACAAATTAGCTTAATAGCATATAGGCTGGCTTATGGCATTGAATGTCTAACAGTGAAATTGCATATCAATTTGTTTTGTTTGCATTGATTACACTCAATTCTTAAACAAAGATTACTCAGGTCACTTAATTGGCTTAAAGCTGACAGCAGACTGTGCTTGGGAGATATTGGCCAATCAGGAAGTGCCATCATGTGTGTAGATGGTGAAATATGCAAATCTGGCATAAGAGATGAGAATTGAACATTTCCCAGCATACAGGCAATGAATTCCTTGTATATAAGTGGTAAATACCCATAAAAAATGGAAGTTATTACTTAGAATAAGAAGGAAAATTATTTTTGTGTATAATATAGCCATTTTTGATGTGTAATATGATATTATTGACTGAAACTAGCCCCATCATTGAAGGCAGTTACGCAGGGGGAGTAAAAGCTGTTCTTGACAAAGTCAGTAGCCTTGGTCTTACAGTATACTAACTTGCTAAGGGCTGTCATGATGGCAAATGCCTGTGCATAGATACAAACTTGTGGTGTCTTCTTTCTATAGCTAGTACTTATCTGCTTATTCTCGTGTACACTAGCTAACCATACAAGTTTACAAATCAATACCATAGCCAGATATTAATGACCTTACAGGTTAAAACATCGTTAACTTCAATAATACCCAAAGTAGTCCCTTTTCTATTGTTCTTTGCTGGGATATAACTGGCCAGTTTGGCATGTTATCTCCCGGCTTTGGAGCAGTAATATTCATGAACAACTGCTAACATAGGGATTAGGAAAAACACACAAACACAAACAATGTGCTCCAATGCAGAATTAATCCCTTAAGGTCTGCTTAGTTTAAAAGCACAACAAAGAGTAAATCCTCTTTAGGATTGTTTGCCTTAGCATTTGTTGTTTCTTGTTTGCTGTTGTTGTTGCATAGTTTCAACCATACCACAATCTTCGCAAAATCAAATCATCCATGAAAATAGTCCAACAATTACAGCTAAAATATGGCATTATAAATTGCGAAAAAGCCACTATTGAATGCACATTGGGTATAAGTCAGTTATACACCTTATACTCAGGATATAACATTCCAATGTTGGCAGTTAAATCCCGAGGCGGATAACTGCCCACATTGGAATGTTATATCCCTCGCAAAGGTGTATAACTATTACCTACCTTATACCTTCTAAGATTGCAAAGACTCAAGACAAGACACTTTATTTGCTGCACATTGCACAATACTTATTTCATATACAATTATATTTTTCTACAAACATACTGATCTATTCTATAAACAAATATTTAGAAATGTACATATTATGTATGGGCAGATCAGGAGAGCACTCTAAGAAACCAGAGGGTAGTGCCCACCTAGGTTCCAGAGAGACCTTAGCAAATACCTATGCCACCACATGACAGGGGCGGGGGCCTAGCTCAGAGGTAGCACTCTGGGCTTCCAACCGCTGGGTCCCGGGTTCGATTCCCGGTCGAGCCTAAGTTGGATGGCTGTTTCATCCTTCGTCTTATTGCCATGGTCTCTGCCTGTCCTAATTAGTTAACTGGTGCAGAAATAAAGGACGTAAAGCCCCAATCACCCACCCACCCACGCCACCACATGACAGACATTTGTGTCCTCATTTTGACGCTTCCATCTTCTCTCTAGGGTTCTGGTTTGGGTATAATGTGCTTAATTGGAGAACCCTCCTCCCCAAAAGAGGATGGTGCGAAAGTAAGCACCCTCTGTCATCCATCATCACACACCCAGCTGCTGAAGTAGGGTCATTATGATGATCATGATGATCCACTACATCATTTCGGTTGCCTTTCATGTGTGTTTGCATGCTTGTCATGTCACGTATAGTGGGGTAAATTAATTTCCACATGTCTTAGTAGCGATAATTTCTTTGCTTTATTTTCATCATTATGGCCATTTGTTAGTGATGCAGAAAAACACACAGATATCAGCGGAAAGTATAGCACGCGCTGTGCACATGTTTTATCAGTTAAAACGTTGGGGGTTTAACATTGTTGACCAAATATTTTTTTATATTTACACCCAATAACACTCCATCCGCATTGATAGAATGCCAGACAAAATCTCACTCAATGCTTATTCAGCTGTCATTATTTAGTAATAAATATATCAAATTGAATGGCTTCATGTTTGAGCAATTGTTTTTATTGTACTGTTTATATTAAATGTGTAGTAATTTGTTGCACCAGATTACTATGATCAATGTATGGCATTGTACGCTTCCTTGCCCTCAATTCATCTTACTTTTGTTATTTACATGGTAGTGTACTCGATTGCTTATTTTCTTGTATTAAACAAATAATTTGTACACAACTTAATCACACCGCAAGATTCACCATTGAATGCTGATAGGTTAAATAATACAAATTGTACATGTCCTTGCTCGTGGCTTCCAGGCTAATTGTAATTTGCTTTGGATCACCAGGGAATTAATGACATCAGAAATTTAATGGAGGAAATAAATTAACAAATGATGATGATATTTCTGCCAGGCACCTCACCGGGGAATGGGTTTTGCTCTGTTTAAATGTCTGAGCTGCAGGAAAATGGTTATGTGACACTAAAATGCTCCGTTTCGTGCAATGAAATTGTTTGATTAAGTTTAAAACTGGTAAACTACATTAAGTTAGTTACAAATAAAACTTGATGAAAAGTGGTAATGTGACACTAAAATACCTTCTTTTGGGAAATTAAATGTTAGGATTGTGGTTTAGACTGATTGACCACACTGGTTGCACACAAAATCAATGCTGACGACATTTAATTCTTATGCGGTTTATATTTTTGTGCCTAACCACACACAGCAAAAAATGGTATCAAAACTTTTAACCTACAATACATTCTATTTCTTCTGTAGGATATCTTGTTGCTTATAATGCCAGACAAAATCTCAAATATCAATAACATAAGAGAAAGCCGCAGCAAATCTCTATGCTGAATCATTGCCGACCTTGCTGTCTGCTATCCCATGACAGAAAGACAGAAAACTTTATTTCGATCCAGTAACATATATATGTACAAAGTAAATTATATTCGGATCAAGGAAACATTGATTAAGTTCCCGAAGTAAGGCCAACATAGGTGTGACCTTAACACGATCGGTCTTAAATGAGTAAATCTTGGATGGAATGATATGCCATACAAATTTAAAGTGATTACTTTGCCCAAATTTAAATTTATTATGTTGACAACATACTCTTACTGGATTTTTATTAATTTTTTGTAATCCTCAATGTCATTACCTGAATTACTACCACTGAATAGATACATTTCTATCAATCAATCATATAAGAATTGGTAGTAGAGTTCACAAGTGTGTCATTTTTTATTTTTTTATTTTATTTGACATTGATTTTATCTATTTTATCCGGATTTGTATTCCTGAACAGATGGCTTTGTACCAAAGAGCGACAAGTCATCTTTCTATTTCTTATTTCTTGGAATCAAGTTCAAGATAAACTTGTCTTGTACACCTCTTCAGTCCGGGTAAGCAGTCCTTTGCATATATTAGATCTGACAAGGCCAGGTGATTTTTACGTTGAGCAATCTTTCATAACTTCCTGTTTGGCACTTCCTGTGCTGATGTCAACTGCGGTGTTGACGTTACGCGGCGCCATCAACATCACGCGTCCTTTCTTGTCACGTGAAATGTAATAAGCGGTGTCAATTAGCGAAACACGATTCGTGACATTTGGGACAGACAACAGGAAATAGGAAAAAGCCTTTGTGGGATGTTTGAAGGGGTGCTAAGGTGCTTTTCAACGGTGTCGGACAGACACATGCTGACACAGGCAAAGACAGACAGACAAGCAATAGGAGTACCTACACATTCTAAATTGCTTCAGAAAGGATAAACCAATAAACATATTCAATTTTAGAATTTTTGTCTTCCTCCCTTGAAATACAATAAAAT
Source organism: Alitta virens (assembly GCA_932294295.1). NCBI lineage: Eukaryota > Metazoa > Annelida > Polychaeta > Phyllodocida > Nereididae > Alitta > Alitta virens. Next base: position 34,898,707 of record OW028580.1, read on the forward strand.
CCTATCCTGAAAATTCTTGAAGGTCATGTCAATGCTAAACCTAACTAATAATCACCTTTCAATTAATGACCCAATAATGCCATAAAATAACATCTATGGTGTTACAACCAATAGCATTTACTGTCAAATTAGCTGACCTGGCAGGGTATATTAGTTTATTTGTCAAATAAAATTAATGCTTACCATACTCAGAACACTTACTGAAATGACCTTGCTGACATTACAAAGTTTTACGCCGATTCGCTATTTCAGAGTCGTTTTATGAACAATTGAGGTCAGAATGGTTTCAATCCATGCTGCAAGCGAAATACTTACACATTTTTGTACATAATAAATTTTGAATTTTGAAAATCAGACTAAAATTGAAGGAGCTGTGTAATAAATTTTATGATGAATATATGACGTTCTTCTGTGCCTCGTTTTCGTTTTCTGTAGTATTTGCCAAAAGTGACTGACCATGGGTGCTCAATATTATTGGATATTTCATTTCTTGATTGCAATACATTGGTCTAATTTGACAAATAAAATTCTAGATCGATTTCTTCCGGTCAACATTCAGTTGCTCCTAGTTTGTGGTTTAAACTATTAGGTGTCTTGCATGTCATTGTCTGTGTGTTTATAGATAATCTGTCTGTCCATCTTTGGCTTTCTCTGTGTTTTTCTCTCCTGTATAGTAACCTTCAGTCCCTTGAGTAATGGCTCCATATTTTATTCAGCAAGAAAGAGACTGAAATGGACACTTCAGTCTTTCCTGGTGGTCTTGTTTTGTCAGCTTTTTAAAGTGTACAGTGATAGTCAGCAGATAAAACCACACTCATACATGATTATTTAAAACCTTTAGATCAGATAGTTTACTGTTGCCACAAAGAGACTGGCATTAACCGCATTTAATGTTAATCACTATTAAAACTGTAACAAAGAAGTCTTTGATAGGGCTGGATGTACCGGCTCATTTTGAATTTAAAAAATCCTTGTTTTTCTCGTGTTTCATATTTTGTGAACATCTCATGCTAACAGAAATATTTCTCTCTCTCTATAACTGATTTCTTTGCATTCTCAGCTAAGTCATTGCTAGAGGCAGACGTAATGATGAGATTAAGCTTGGAGTCCACACCATGTTACACATTTATCCCATGGGTTGGGTCTTTTAATTGTCACAGCATAGGCACTGAGTAAAAGGCACCTCCAATCCAACGTCTCCTGCGATCGACGCCATAGAAATAGCTGCAGTCCTAACGGTTACCCATATATCGCTATATCTTCCATGCAACCAACTAGTGAAAGAAGAATACGTGATTCAACTTCATATCCATAAATTTCATAACTGCTTGTTGATTGAATTATGACTGATATGTCTGTTACACTAGAAGCTGCTTTTGAAAATACCTTTTTGATGTCTTGTGTAAAAAATTATGATGTGAAATTTCAGAGAAACGGCAAATTTATTAAGCAGTTATAAAAGGCAGGCTCTTTGTAAGAGGTCGTTTCTTCCCGGAAGCTCTGATTTCTGTGAATCCCCATCAGTTTTTCTCTGTAAGTCTCTGTAAGTCTCTATGAGTCTCTCTAAGTCTTCATAAGTCTATGCGAGTCTTTGAGCCACACTAATATCAAGGATCAAAGAATGATCCACCATAAAAAAAACTAAAGAAAGAATAAATAAAAAAAATAGCAAGTCCCAAGGTCGTCTGAAATATGTTTTGGTTCTGACTGGAAAGCAAATGTCACAGCTGCATTCAGGAAAAATTGATGTCATCATACTTCCATATAGTTCTATTGTAATATTCTTAATATATACAATGCCTTGATACTTCCCCATCTGAATTATGGATTTATGATAAGGGGCTGGAAATCTGAGAAATTAACATCTCTTCAGAAAAGAGCCATGTGTATCATCTTAAAGAGTCATTAATTTAAAAGAGCCCATGCCACTGAGCTTTTTTGACAAATTAAATGTGTTAATAATTAAAGATCTGTGTGCACTACAGGACTATAAATTTTACTTTAAATTTGAAAATGCAATGAAAAACAAATCTAGAAAATAAAACGCACAGATATGTATGCAGACATATCAACAATTTAAAGCTACCCGCTGTGAAACATGAATTTGCCAGACACAGTATATCCTATAACTGTCTAAAATCATTAAACAATATGCCAAGTATTTTTAATGAAAAAATAAACACTCATAGCTTCCACGGTTTTAAATTATATGTGAGAAAAAAGACAGTTGAGGCTTATATTGAAGCATGTCATATACCAAATTGTTACTAATGCACATTTAATAGGTCTACAAATCAAAATTGCTTGTCATAATCTTCTACTTTTACGCAAATTTCCTTTATTACATTAAATTTGTAACTGTATATTCTTCCCTAAAGCAGCATGTCATTAAGCCTTTGGGAAGAGTAGCCTTAATCAATAAACAATAAAACAATATAAGTAAATAATTTTTACCTATTTTCTACACTTACTCGCAAACAGCAAGGTTGTCCTTACCATGCAACTTGAGGATTCAAAAACTTCATATTTCTTTTAATCAGTTACCATAAGGGCAACTATTAAGAAAATCTGGAAATTAGATAAGTCCATTTTGTGGCCTTATGCTTTATGAAACTTGATTCTGTAATTTACTTCACTTGCTACTGTATTTCATGATGTAGAAAACATGCCATATATTTCTTTAATATGAATTCCTACATCCTATAGTCAGTATTGCCTACAACATACAGTAAAACTCTATAATATTAGTACTTTTTTATGTATACCTTTTGTTTAAAATTCTAATAATGCATTGTACTATTTGATATATTGTTTTAATGGGACATCTGCAAAACACTGTGCTGATGATGCAACCCATGCAAAATATATTTGAATAAATAAATTAATAGTCAGTCTCTTCCAAGCTAGACTGAGTAAAACTGCTGGACTGAGCTGGACTGGGCTACACTGAGCTGGACTGAGCTAGACTGGGCTAGACTGAGCTTTACTGAGCTAGACTGAGCTAGACTGAGCTAGACTGAGCTGTACTGAGCTAGACTGAGCTAGACTGAGCTGGACTGAGCTAGACTAAGCTAGACAGAGCTAGACTGAGCTGGACTGAGCTAGACTGGGCTAGACTGAGCTAGACTGAGCTAGCCTGAGCTAGACTGAGCTGGACTGAGCTAGACTGAGCTAGAAGACTGAGCTAGACCACAACAAACGTCTCATACCACTAAATCAGGCAAAGGAGTAATAGCAATTGATGTATTAAAAACTCTTACAAATATTGAGACCACATCATGACTGGTATTTGATTTCATTTATAAGTTACATGGCATATTACTGACCTTTAAGTTACACATCTGACATTGGAGGCATGACCCCGCTGAATTATTTAATTATAAAGTAAATATGTAGCACGTTTTCTACATCATGAAATGCAGTAGCGAGTAAAGTAGATCATAGAATCAGGTTTCATAAAGAATAAGGCCACACAAATGGACTTTTTGAATTTCTATGTTTTCTGCACTCGCTGCGCCCCACATCATAATATTGCTATCTCACTCATAAGCAGTGGCTCCCAATCCAGCCCTGGTCCCTGCTAGCTAGAGCTAGCTTCGGCTAGCTATAGCTAGGCATATCTAGAGGTGGCTAGCTTTGGCTAGCTACTAGTTGTCTTTATGGTACCTGCTTAACAGAAATATATATTATATTATATTTATCAATTAATCAATTATATTGTGAATTCTTGTACATATAGTAATACTTTTTCTATCTGAATTATTCAGCAATTGAACGTATCTATGTATCTTCATGTATGACGATCTCAAGCTATGTAACTTATTATCATGGCTTGGTTCGTCTTCTAATTCAAGATAAATATGGCTGGACGTTTTTTATGGGTTGTGCTATAACAAAACAAAGAAAAGAATAGCCACATACGACTCTATTGATCACCAGCATACAACATCCAGTGATACATTCCATGAGACAGCAAATATGCGATAAAAAGTATGCGTCATTTCCGCTGCGTGCAATAAATATGTAATGTGTAAATTATTATCTGTTATCCCTGTCATAGTAGTAAAGATTAAATGATCACACATGACAGCTTATTTCCAACCAATCAGCCACAAAACAAGCAACCAATCACAAGCAATGACAATATTCAAGCAACCAATCAACAATATACACTGTATGCATTATGGTGAATGAAAGTGTATTCTGCAATTGCTGTATATGGAAATATCAATTACAGAAATTTCTGTCTATTTGGCAAATTTTTGGATGCTGACAGTGTACAAAATCTATCAAGTTGTCAATATTTGTAAATACATAAATGTTTCTTCTGCATGACTTGGTTTATGTATTTGTTGATGATGCGGGTGGGTGGATTAGAGCTTTATGTCCTGTATTTCTGCACCTGATGGGCTAATTATAACAGGCAGGGACCACGGCAATGAGATGATGGATGAAACAGCCATCCAACTTAGGCTCAACCAGGAAACGAACCCCGGACCCAGTGATTGGAAGCCCAGCACGCTTCCGCGGAGCTACCCAGATAGCATTCCAAATCGGGCCAGTGTCGTTTCTACATCGTTTTGACATCGACAACATCGCGCCAACGTCAGTCATTTGGAATGCTATCTCGGTTGGCCCCCATCCTGCTTTGGTTATGTAGAGTGCCCTTTCAAGTACTTTTAAACAAATCTCAGTTTTATTCCAAGGTCACTGTAATGTTTATATCTAAAAAATCATCGCATGCTTTTCATGCTTATATCTTGAGGAATCTTGATTATGGTATTTTTTATAATGACTAATCACTGTGAAGCGTGTCTAATCCGTAATTATGGACAAATCAATGCCATATCCGATTTAAATAAGATCTTAATCAAAGATGGAATTCTTGATTCAAATGTGGTTAACCACACTAGTTGCAAATAATATTTCATCTCCTCTTGTGTGCTGTTTTTAAACTGCATTCCTTTTATGAAATAAACCGCCAAGTACCCACTCATGTTTATGCACATTTAGCAGCAGTTTTGCCTACACCAAAAATTACACACTTCCAATGTACAGATTCAATTATCATTATTATGTTTATTCATACTCGGAAGTACAACCAGCCATTGGGACTGGAAATCAAAATGTTATGAAATTGAGTTAAGGAAAAGTCCAAATACAATAGAATGAAACAACATAAAGGTTAACATTTGGACTCGGTAAAATTTAAGAAACATAAAAGTCATGTAGTGCATAGCACATATTAGAGTTCATTGATTTCACATTTGGCTAGTCCACAGTTCATTTCTCCATGACTGCATTGCAGCAACTCCTTAATAACTCCTGCTGTTACTCCGGCTTCCTGTGTGGCACATCGCTCTTGCCAATCCGAATGTATAATACTTTGAAACTGGAACAGATCTGATCTGACTCCCCTTTGCAAACTAATATTTGATGACAGCGATGACATGTGGTTTCCTAAGGGACAAACAAATTTTTCTTGCTTAAATCTTTTTTTTTTTGCAAATCAATAAATCAGAACAGGTATATGCTAGTATGACAACCAGGGATGACCAACACCAAACAATTATGGCGGAAGAAGGTGACAGACAGACAGACATCTAGACAGCTAAGCAGACATCTGAGCAGACAGCTAAACAGAGTGACAGACAGCCTGACATCTAGACAGCCAGACATCCAGACAGCCACTACTGCTACAAAGTCATGGCTGCAACGTTGCATCGCAACACAGATAATTAAAGTCATGTCACTGAAGCATCTTATGGGAAACCGCTGTGGACATAGCTAGACACACAATCTAGTACTTGACAGACTGAAGGTTAATTTTAATACAGTCCTATTATTAATGTGTTACAAACTCTGGATCTCAGAAACAATTAGGCATAATTACCGGAACTGGTTTTTCTAGCCAGTCGTACAGACAGGAATGGACAATGGTTCACTGATTGCATCCATCTCGACTCAAGTCTCTGGGTCCTTTGATGACCGCTCAAGCTAAAGTGTTTCCCTCTAAGAGCGCTCTGAATGTCTGTAATAGCTGGAAATCCCAGACAATGTAGAGTTATGTTACAAGCACAGATGCTGACATAAAACGGATAATTTAATTTATAAGGCTTGAGTGGTCATAGGCTGGTGTAGTGAATTCAACCATGAAGTGACTAGTGACTAGTGACTCCATGATTCAACCATCATATAAGAACACTTGTTTTTTATGTGTTTATCCCCTCAAAGTGTGTTTTTTGGTATTCTGAGTGCGATAAATAATAGCCTGTTCAATCAGTGTCTACAAGGTCTATTAACATGGCACTATGCCCTGTGGTCTATAAACATGGCACTTGTGTGACCAACATGACACAACATTTTGAATTCTCTGCAACCGATACATTTCGTTATGGTAAGGTAAGTAATTCAACAAATTAATCTAAAAATACTCGTATAGACAGAGAGCTGATTTGGTGAAAGTAATGGGGAGAAAAAGTGACAGAGCCTGCAGGGGGCACTATAAGGGTAGCACATAAAAAGACAATAAGATAACATCACAACATAATTGTTACGGGAATAAATGACATCTTCAAACAAAGAATATTACCAAGAAGCGCCACTCCCTGTACTTCACATTGTAAACACTGCGCCTGCTTCCCCCAGAATTCCCCTCAATTTCAATTTTTTTTATTTTTTTTTGGATATAGCTCTGTCCAGTCCATAGTTTCTTCAATTTGCCAGTTAAAATAGTTAAAATGTCATTTCAAATTGATTTCAGTGTCAGCTAGTGTCCTGTGTATAAAAAAATCTAATTATCACAAATTTACAACGTCAACAAAAGCTGATTAATCTAAACGTAGGATCGATGTCCAATGACTTAATCGGCCAGTATGATGTCACTCAATTGTTGCCGATTGTTATGTGCCTGACGTCATTAGCTTCCTTAACAGACTGCCTCCTTTCCCCAGCATGTATAGCGCATCCTACTTACGAGAGTGCGTGATCTGGATAATCTGTGCTTATCTGTTATGGTCTCAAAGACCTCTTGTGGTACTTTTCCCATATGTAGCCAAATGGTCATCATAGTCAGGGTTATGTCATTGGCTTTATCTCAAACTCTGTCTCGCCCAATGACAAGCATTCGTCATTATCTCATACTTCATTGTCACTAACATAAACTGGATAAAAGTTGAAGCTGAACTAAGTTGAATGAATACTCATACTTTTAATTTGATGGAAAAGATGGCCTTAAGTGTAGGACCTAGAAGTATACAATTTAGCCATATGGAGAGCTGCAGAACCCTTCAGAAAACCATATTCACACAAGTGCTATCTTCATAAAATATGCAGGAATTGGCCGTAAATAGCCAGGAACTTTGTACTAAAAAGCACTTGGTTGGCCTTGGCGATACTCTATCATTTGCAAATAAACAATGCGATAGTGATAGTTAAGGTCGGCAAGTGTTGATTCTTGTACCATTTGTGGTGTATCTCTGTGCATTCGTAATGCTGTGAGCATTATGATTACAAAATAATCCTACAATGTATCCGAAATGCAAATGCTTTGTTACAATTGCATATAAATATTTAACCTGGTCATCTCATCATTATGTCTGCCTATGATACAGACTATGACCTGAGATCAATGATTTTAAACCAACAGCATTGAGTCAGACAGAAATGTATGCACTTACAGCCTACACGGAGCACATACACCACTCTCCAAATTTTCTCACTGTTTATTGCCCATTTGCTAGTCTCTTCAAGTCTTTTAGGACATTGGTGTCCACTGCAGGCCACTGCAGTCTATCCAGGAGATGTGCTTGTGAATGAGTGACCATCGGTCAGCAATGGTCAGTAGTCCTTGTGATCAATGCCAGGACTGCAAACACCAACTCCCACTTAGGCAGCAGCTCTACTGAGTTGCATTTCTTCCCAAACTTTCAATACCTTTTTTTTTGCTTGGTCCGTTGGTCGGTTGGTTAGTGAAAAAAACCGCTGTAAATTGAGTCACGTACAATGCTGCCGCATCGCAGTCGCCTGTCGCTTTCTGTAAGAATTCCGAAACACGAAGCGAGTTTTCTCCACATACCTTTTCATAAGGCAGCCATTGCGATAATGTAATTTGCGAGGAATGCACCTCGCCAACTCCCGCAGGACATCACCGCAGAACGTGACTTCATACGAGACCTGGAAGGGGACAGCCGCCATGTTTGCGTTCTCTCTCTTTCTATCATTTTTATCATTTTTTTGTCCTTTTCTCTTGTTTTTCTGCTCGGTTTTTTGTCTCCTACCCAGTTATTCCATCTTCCTGTTGTATTTTCTCCATGTTATGTCATCCGCTAACTTCTACAAAGACGCTGAGATCAGATGGAAAGCGATGAGTGGAAGTCTCTGGCCCCAGGTGACTCAGTTCCACAAAACAAAGAGCAAGGTGTAAGAGAGACAATTCAGTCAATGGTGGGTGGTATCTGTAACCAGGGAGAGAACCAGCACTTTTCTCACTCAATGAGGAAAAACTTCAGGAAACTTTCCTCAGCAGTTGTGATAGGCATCATGCTGAGAATCAGTGTAAATTGAATCCGACACAATTTGTTTCAACCTTTCATATGCAATTTAACTGATCCGCGATGGCCATAAGTTCATAGGTCGTAATAGTGAGGTAGAAGGAGGTTTTTTATCATATAAAATTAGGGTCATATTTTGTGACTAGGTCATCACAGTTGACATAACTAACCTGTAATGAGGTTTAAGCAATGTTAAGTATATAGTCATAATTATTAGGATGGCTTTCTTTTGACATTTTATCTGGCAAATTCTCATAATTTCTATTTTCTATGTAACTTGGCAAAAAAGCAAGAAAAAAGTCATAAGATACCCAAAAGGTTAGAAGTGGGCATAATTCCTTTATGCATAAGACATAAACCTTGCAGGTGATTGAGTTACTACATGGAAGACCTGTGAATACAGGCTGGATGGCCACAGTATCGGCTTAACATCGATTCTGGAGGCATCAGGAGGCACCAAAGGGCATCAAGAGGCACCAGAAGTCATCAAGAGGACCAGCCACACGGAGGCATCAAACATCAACTGTTCGGGTCGCCTGAAGGGTAAAAACACATTCGCGGGGTGACGCTGCAATCTCCAAGGGGAAAAGACGTTCCGGAACAAAAAATGTAGAAAGACATCAGAGGAGAATGTCACCTTTTGTGGTGTTGTTGAACAACTTCTGTGTCTGGCTGATGCTGCAGCAATAGGAAGCTGCCAACGGATGCTCAAGTGATGCAACTCTAGTGTAACCCGGGTGTCAAACTACAATGGAAGGTGCAAGATATAGAATGGTACAAACATGCAACGAAGTTCTCTTTCACCTTGAATAGCCCTTTCGCATCTTGTACAGTACTTCTGCATGCAATATTCATCATCTTAAAGGCACTGCGAGTGCTTCAGTATTGCAAAATACATTATACATACACTTAGCCAAATATATTCTATTTGTGGCATTCTGTTTTTTGGCTAATTTTATGTATCATGCATGAGCATAACAAAGCAAGCAGCTTTGAACCGATCTCTGTACTGCAAAATTTAATAGCAACACTGTATTGTCATCCACTACCATCCATGATGAAATTGTTGAAAGTAATTCAAGTTAACATGGGAAGATGCAAAGTGGCATATAGTAATGTAATAGCCCCTGAATATTCAGGAATGGCAGGAACGAAGAACCCTGTAGAACCCCTTCTATCCACATATGCGCTTGGACACACAAGTAAACATTGCACAGTAAAACGCTAGGCTAAGGTGGCGGAACAAGCATGCTGCTGCATATTACTGCGGGATGTTCCGCAGGAATGCTGTCAAGTGGCCAAGAGTGTCTTCGAATGGCCACAAGACAAAATGGCCACAAGACAGAGTGGCCAAAAGACATTCTCTAACCACAAGACACAGTCCAGGCAGAGAGGCAATATGAGACGATCATTGCAGCCGCTGAGTTAATTTTGTGAGGTGGATAAATCTCACTTTGAATTCGTCTCAGAGGTGGACTGGAGGTGGACACAGGCCAGTCTGGAAGTGGACAGTGGCAGGCTGAGGGGGGACACTGGGCTGCAGTGGCCAGATGAAAGCTCTCTCTGAATTATGCATCCTCTAAATAAAGAGGGAAAAATGTCTTCAAATCTAGTTGCAGTGGTGCCTCGAATACGTCTCTGCCTCCGTGTTGCAGCTCGCCTGTTCGTCATGGGCTTTTAACTCCAAGATGAAGACGGAGGTTGGATGGCTCTTATTCTTCACACGCACGACTGCTGCTGCTGCTGCTGCTGCTAGCAGAGCTGGTCCATTTCAGCTGCAGAAAGATAAATTGACTTTTATTTTTCATAGCTCGATCATATTTTTAGTTGCTTACTTAATCCGTTAACGAAAAACAATACTTTCTTTCCTTCTCGTTCTGAATAGTTTTCTGACCAGTTTCGGACTAGTTTTTTACTGACGCTTTTTACATTTCCTCTTCTTTTCTTTCTTGTAGTTTTCAGGGCACTTCTAGTTTACTTCTCTGTATTTATTTCTTATTTTGTTTTGGTAAACGCAGTATGGGAGAAAGACATTTGCCTTATCTCCAGGCTGAACTCCGGCTTAGTCATCTGAAAAATGCACCAAATTGCTCCCTCCAATGCCTTTGTAGGATTAAAAGAAAAAAAACAAATAATTCCAAGCCCATTGCATCCGCAGCCCCTGGCACCCGACCTTCTTTGCAGCCGCCGAGGTCACGTGATTTTCTTGAGGTCATGTGACACCTTGTAGGCCATGTGATTCCTCGGGTGAACCTTAATACGGTCGCCTTAGTTGCAGTGTCACCCTCTGACCAGAGGTCAGCTTTGATCCGAGCTGAATTCTCATTTTACATTGTTTCTGGTTTGTCAAGGAGGCTCTTCCGCAAAGGCCTCTGGGAAACGAGGGCCATTTTGTGGTGATATAGGGGGCCGTGAGAGAGAGACGAGGCTCAGTGATATAAGGGGCCTTGGCATTGCTGGTGAACTATGGGATGGAACTCACTGCTGTTTTTGGTGACTGGGGCCAAATATAGCAACAGAACTTGTTCTTTTTGGCTGCTAGAACAAACATTGTATCGCTGTATCATCATTACTGCTTGTTTATTTGTGCGGATTCACACAAGCTGTTTTGTTCTGCGGACGGCTTATTTTTGGTACCAAACAGTGGTTGCTCTCCACACTGGAAATCCACATTGAATGATGACGTCACGTCGCGACAATGAGACATTTTCTTGGCTTTCTTACATGACAGATCGTCTAAATATTCAAATTCAATTCCAGTGGAATTCAACCAGAATTTATCAGCAGCAATGGTTTTGTTTTAAGCATTGTGGGGATGTGCTGATGATTAACGATCAAGTTGATTTTTAGATAGTTGGGGACGCACACAGATTGTCTCTCATAGTGCTGTAAAGATTTCTTTCATTGCAGATTCATTGTCATACATATTCTTTAATCAGATAGTTTTATTTTCAATTGTACACCCAGGCATCATAGACATACATTGTATTGATATCTGAAGATATAGATATTCAACAATACAATACAATACAATACAATACATACAGTACAATACAATACAAGTTACAAGTCCTTGGCTTTTGTCAGTGGATCTTAATTTCCTATTCTGAAGAGTTACTTGTTTTCATCATGCAGAGTTGTAAGCTCAGCTGTGAATGAAAATCACTAATGGCGGCAATGATGAACCTTGCAGTACTCCATGTTGAGTATATACTGAAGGATTTTCATCAGTTATGCACAGCATCCTTCCATTAAGAACCACTTCTCTAGTAAGACTACCTGTCATTTCAAACCAACGACACTATTCCCTTATTTTTGAAAGTACTCACACATTAAACAGTAAGCTCACTGAAACCTCCACTTTCTGTTTTACACGCTTCATGCCCAAACAATATGACAAGGACGCAAAAAAAAAAAACAATCAGCCATGGGATGAGAATGTATACCCAACATCGTGTTGATCATGTATCGGAGTTTATAGCTCATAAAAAGTTGGGCAGTGGGCTGATGAATCTACAGTGATCTCACAATGTCGCTGATTAAAACTCTGCATGGAAAAAGTGTCCAAAATCTCTATTCATTTGTGATGTCACTATAATAACGCCAGTACATGTAAGGGCACCATTTTCACAACTACTTTATCTTACAAATAACTTCATTACAGTAAGATTTTGCAAAAAAATGTTCTGCAACACATTCTACAACACATGTAGGTGACTTAATACAAAGCTTCAAGTATACAGAACCACTACACATTTTGTGTGCTTTCGGCAGCACTAGATATATGTTTAATGTTGCATCCAGCTTATGCATTAGTTTCAAAGAGATCACAACAAAGGAATAAGTATACCCACCCTCTGATGTGCTTTACGTATTTCAGCTAAACCATTTATTTTGATGGAGGTCTAATGGTGCTCATACACATCCGCTACTCCTACATGCTCTTGTAATACCTTGCACAACAGCCTACAGTGGTTGTTTTTCCATCCTTGTAAATTTAACATAATCTAATACTGTAAGTTTACTCTGTATTAAAAAACACTTAATACTCCGCATAACAGCGCAAACAATACACTTGTAGCACTTATGCTTGTAAAATTGAAACGTATTAAGCAGTTGGAGAAAAATATATTTCTCTAGCTACGGTGTTCCCACTCCAAGAATCAAACAATTGATCTTGTAAACTTTTGTTTAAAATTTTCCATTGGGTGGCCTAGTGGTTCAATTGTTAGCCATTCATTGTGGAGGTCCTGGGTTCGATTCCTAGCCAAGAACTAAGCATTAAAGAAATAGCCCTTTCGGTTGCTTGTGCTGAGGCATGGCCTGAAGCTCTCGTCTTGATATTGAACTCTCGTGGCCGGCAAGAGTTTACCCCAAAGGATCACTTTCTGCATCCTAATCCCAATTTCCCAAAAACAGTCTGAGTGAAATGTGGTAAATATTTGCTACCTTTCTGAAAGTTTAACTTTACAATTAAACTTTCAAATTATAAACTGTTTCAATGGTATTGCCAACCTATAGAATTCCCAACAATATACTCTACGTCACATGGATTTCCATCATTTTCCTGTTTTGACCAATCCAGTATTTACCCCCATCTTGTTATGTCTGTTATGTCCAACATGTGTGGCTATCAGGTGTATAGTAATGGAGTAATGACCACCCACCACTGCTACAGTACCCCTCATGTACGACCTCTTTCGGGTATAATTACATCTTAATACTGAGGTTGGATAAGTTCTGGAGCTTCTAATACCATAGACTCAAATAAGATTCTTTTTTTTTTTCTTTTTTCTTTTTTGGCCTAATGGAGTGTCCTTGACCATGAGATGTTCTTAATATTTAGCTCCTAAACCCTTAATTGTTGGGTTGCACTGTAACCATCATGTACTGAGTGGTATCCATGGCAATTCCAGGAGACTGATGATGACGAATTGATGCGGCCATTTCCTCCATAATAAGGTTCAGCATCATATAAGGGGCATAAAAAGGGCTCCCACCACCTGCTCTACTAGGAACTGCCCCCGCCCCTTCCACCCGCTACTCAAACACTTCTGCATTTTGCAAAACGTTTCCCAGAAGAATGTAGACCATATTCAAGTGCTGAACAACATGTGAATTTTACAATCATAATTTTAGGTGGGGTGTAGGTAGTTGATGGTATTACTTAACCTGACTGAATACACCCATGCCATCCTGTAAGAAGAAGAATAAAAGTGGGTCACAATGTTTCATGCAATAAAACATGCACTGAATAATATATCCATAATTCAATGCGTCCTCAGGTGGCATTATTCCCCCTGGTGTACCATTGTAAGCCACAAAATACTGGCATGCCAATTCATAGTGTTTCTCAACAAGAATTCAGCCAATACAAGCTCACACTCTGGAATTACACCTGGGTGGGGCGAGAATCTGCCCAACTTCTATATAGTAGGTTCTGACACAGTCGATCAATAGTTCCTTGAGCTAATTTTATTGTTGGCTTATGTCGACTTTAAATAAAGATTATTCTATTCTGATGAGGCGTTGAACACACACACACACACACACACACACACACACACACACACACACACACACACACACAGACACACACACAAAGACACACAGACAGACACACAGACAGCTACACAGACAGACAGACAGATAGATAGATAGACACACAGACACACACACAGACAGACACACAGACACAGACAGACATACAGCTACACACAGCTACAGACACACACAGACACACACAGACACACACACACACTCACACTCACTCACTCACTCACTCCTATATACTATGGTAGGGGTTCGAATCTGCTAGCTTAAGATTGGCAGGTAAACACCTTATAAGGTCACTTTGCTGTGTAAGAAATTTAGCGTTAATTATAAATATCATAAATAGAGTTTTGGCTGTTAACCTGCCTTACAGTTTGTTTCACCTATGAAAGTGTCCAACGAGTTAGGTCAGAAATAACTTTTCATTTTTTAAGTGCTGTTCAAAACCTGGGGCATGTTAGCACTTAATCCCTAGCCAATCATCTAATAGGTCGTTGAGATGCAGTGGTTGTTGTATTGCTAAGACCTTCAGACAGCCAAGCAACCTCCAGTGCAGCATTTTAAGTTACTCTCTATTAACCTGATTGTTCCAGAAAAGCATTCTGAAAAAGAATGTGTCATTTTGACGATGGAAGGGTCAGACATTGGACATATCCTTAGTGACCAGTTAATCCTTGCATTTTTGCGCAGACTGGTTAACTATTCCAGTTCAAGTGATATGCCTGCCAATGAAGTGAAAAGAAAAATAAATTACATTAACAAATTCTGAACAAGGTTCATACCCTAAAGTGTGATTTATTTTAATGGTACATCACTGTCAATAACTTCATAAATAAAGTCAAAAAATTGGACCAAATTGCGTTATAACCTCGTAAGGTCACCTAAGTATATCAAATGGGTTTAATAGTGGGGAATTTGTTGACATAGTTGAACACGTGTTTGGCACCAGTTCATGAGTTATCCCAACAAAATTAAACAAGCTCATAATTGAAGCAATCAGACACTTAAACATGACGTTAACATGCCTTAAGTAGCCAGCCTCGTGGCCTGCATCTGCTTAATGATGCACCATTAATTAAGAGAGCAACAAGCGGAGTGACCTCAATGCTTTAATCATGTCTTGGTCATGGTCGACCACGAGAAATCATGCCAAGAAGACAAATGAACATGATTGCATCTTCCCAGCATGCTCAGCTTCATGGTTGATTGCACACAGGTTCTGGAAACCTGCCAATCAGCGCTGCCAAAGTTGGTCCAACATCTTTTAAGCTGCCATAGGCTTTTGGCACGTCATGTTATCACCGCTGATGAAATTGTTGTCAAACACTTTTCAGCTCTCAATTAATTCTCGAGCGTGGGCGGAACTGACCTCCACACAAACTTCCGGTTTAAGGGAACGCAAGGGAATTCTATGTATAGCACACGAGGCTAAGTTATAAGACCATAAAGGTGTGCTTCATATTAGAGGTTTTAATGTGATATATGGACTATAGATTCATAATGAAACTGCTGGTCTTAATATAAGGAAAACTTCCCTTAATTCTATAAAGATAAATTGGCTTAATATTTAGGTGATGTTAAAGTGTTTCACTCGGCAAGTGCATGTACTTAGTACGAACTTAGCAATTTGAGCTTTTAATTTGTATTGCCAAAAATAACATTTATGGCCTAGTTGAAATATCTTTTTATTATTTGGGCTTTTCTTGGGAAAATTCTTTGCAAATGTCATGTTATTTTACAGCAGTGTGACCCTTGAATTTGCTAGGAGAGTGGGTGCAAATTTACATTCATTTCTCTGTCATAAAATGTGAGCATAAAATGTCTCTTAAGTTGATTTATTACCCATAATAAATGGAACATTGAAAGTGCTTTCATAATTATCATAGTTTCTCTAATGTGCCCATGATGTTTTGCATGACATAAATAATTTGTTGGTCATAAATCTGTAAGATGTTACATGCTTAAAAGATATGGACATCTTTGTATTCAATGGTGAAGATTATGATATTCTTGAAATCACTTAATTTCATGTTGTTCAAACTGTAACAGTTTTGTTAATGTGATCTCAGAGCGCTACTTTTGACGTCTTACGTGACGTTGCGTCATAAATCACGTCTCCAGGGGCAATCATGACGACATCAAAGGAAACGCGAGGATCCAACGTCCGCCCTGGATCCTCAACGCACGCACGCGCAACATATGACGCTTAATTACCCTCAACTCAGATAGAATGGGGGTAATAACCTTCAATACGTGCCATAACCAATTTTTCCGAGGCTTTGTTCATTTCGATGAAATTCTGTTTTCTGTTTTTAAAAAAGTGTAGTGTAGGTAGATCCTATTGTAATGTAATGTAATGTATTGTATTGTAATGTATTAGGCCCTGCTGAAGGTCTGTCCCAGGTACTCATTTAAGGCAAGTAAAAATACCTCACCCATGGGGTAGGTAGGTGTTAACCCATGGGGTAGATGTGAACAAGGTGTGGATACCATATTACCAATACCATCAATGACTGCCTCCGGAAACTGGCCAAATGTATAAATAAAGCTGATTAATCTTCAAGCCAACAGCAGATTTTACATAGTACAATACAATGCAATACGACTGTTTTATTTGCATACAGTACAAGTTTACGAACATAGTGCCAGTACAATTATTCCAGACACACTGGTGTTAATCAGAACAGTGGCCCTAATAATCAGATTAGACGAGTAGGTTTGAAGTCCGCTTGGTGCGTGACTGGTGTCTGAAAGTGGTCCAAGTGGTGCAGGGTGTCATATGTGCACGCGCGCCTGTCTATTTCCGCTTCCGGTATATTAGGCACGGGTCGGACGTTGAACGTTGTGCTAGTGACGGCGGGAAACCCCTCATTACGTCATAGGCGATAACAGGACCGTACATGGCGATCAAAGCATTCTATGACGGATCGGCAGTGGCCGCAACGCTTATTGAGGGCTACGACGTCTTTATTACGACATCGCCATATTCTGGGCTTGTGGGCGCCGATCCATCATCGACCGGAAATGAGGAGGGGTGTCCGCGATGCTTGTCATACTCAAATACTAATATTATTTTAAGGTCCTTTCGGCTCTACTCTGGGTTTCTAGATGGTTGAGGAATGGTCATTTGGTGACCATTGGTAGGCAGGCCTTTTACTCCAAAGTATAACTAGTATTATATAATATTTCCATGGCTGGCGGATGCATTCTTGTAATTAATACTTCAACGCAGTAAATTGTAGCATTAATAGGCATATACCAGAAGGTTAATTAAACAACATTGCCAGGTAGCACTTCTGTTAATCAAGGAATGATACAACTTCATAATTGCGAAGGGTAAGTAACCTTGTGAAAGGATTGGCCTTGCACATATTTCCAAGACAAATCTTAGTTTTGTGGGCAGCATGAGTGAGGTGATCATATGATTCGATAGGAGGTTCCCCGATGCAGTCATGCAGGGTGTATTGTATTGACAACCCTTCAGTGCCCCCTTCTAAACATACTACCCCCTCTTGCACCCCTGTGAGCACTGTTTGCAGATGCCTTGGACGCTTATCGGGTGTGAAGCATAACCAGGGGGCGCTCAGGCCTGGGGTTATTTAATTAACCCCCATAGATCTCCCATGATCCTCTTGATCGCCACAAAACGCCCCAGCACTTGAGTTTGAGTAACCCCATTTGGTCATCAACCACCACAACAGGCCACCACTCCTGATTGGCTGAGATTGGCTGATTTTTCGTGACGTCAGTGGTCATTACGTCATGTTCACATGATCATGTTACATAACAGACCACCCCCCCCCCCCCCCATAACAAGCCACCACTTTGGATTGGCTTAGACTGGCTGTGATTGGCTGATTCATCATGGCGTCAGAGATCACGTGTGTCCGCCATGACGTCAGAGGTCACATGATCATGCTAACATAACAGGTGCGATAGGCACGTGACCTTTTCCTCTGGCCTTTTTGGTTCACTTCAATTGGACACCACCGGAACTGACCACGCCAATGCACAAGAGATGGGCAGCAGAGTGACCAGTGCCCAGTGCCTTAATGAGCTGTCTCACCTGGTCAATTTAAGGTCTGAGATTGACCTGACCAGCAGGCAGCCAGCTCCAAAGGCCGGTGCAGGTGGTTATTTATCGGGGGTTCTTCAAGGGCCTTCATTAGGTGCTGTTTCTTGTAGGTAGATTTAATTGAATACAACAGTGCTCCAGTTCAAAGGGTTAATTAATGAACTGGTATGTGGACCACCAGTTGTATCAAAATAAGGTATATGTTTAAAAGATGGTAACATGTTCTGTAAGAACAGCTTTTGCCACATTAATTAACAGACTGGGAATTTTGGTTACAGTGATCTGTACTGTGTTTCAGTTCATCACGTTTTTCACAATTCAATTTGTATTACGTTTAAAGCCATTATACAATGGATGTTGGTCACAATTTACTAGCTACAATCACCAGAAATGCAGTGCTCAATTTGGGGTGTTTTCATAACATGGCAATTTTGTGCCATGCTGGCCTGAAGGCGATATCATGGCGAAAATGCTGTTGCTGCAAATTATCGCTGGACCCAGAACTGGATTGGGGTTTCTGGGTTAAGCCCTTGTAGCAGGGG
Source organism: Alitta virens (assembly GCA_932294295.1). Taxonomy (NCBI): domain Eukaryota; kingdom Metazoa; phylum Annelida; class Polychaeta; order Phyllodocida; family Nereididae; genus Alitta; species Alitta virens. The sequence goes on from OW028580.1 coordinate 34,917,429, forward strand.
CACATGACATTGAAGATTATCATATCATTTTGGGCATCGTTTGTAATTAGATTGGTAGTGATAGGGATTTGGTAGGACAATTAACACTTGGCTCCCACTAGGTGGGTGGCCCAGTTATGATAAAGTTATGACATGTTAATTTATCATATAATGGTGTTTTGAGGCTCTTATTCCACATGGACCAGGAATTTATGAACACAAGGTTAGTAATGGTTAAACGTGCTGAGGGTAGTTCGTAAAAACTCCCACCCACGAGGTGTTTGTATGTGGAAGACTGTATCTAGTGTCATAATAACTTGTTAATCTTTCTCATCCATGTGGTAAACCTTTGATAGATAAAGAAAAATCACATTAATTATTGAAGAACTGTAGCGATAGAAGTAAGCAACTAAAAGGATAGTCTAAAAGCCAAGCTTCTAAATCTCAGCACATCAGCAAGCTTTGAGGCTTGTTTCTCGTCTACAAACCTCTCTCCAAATCACCATATAAGCAGAAACGAACTGTAAACCGATTTGCTCATTAACCAAGTTTATGAGATCCATTAGTAACCTTCCCACACAGCCTACATGGCGTATGTGCCATCAAAAACAATGGAACACCCTGTCCCTCCTGTCAGACCAATGAGCACTGTCTTCTCTGATGACACAAATGAGGGAGAGGGCGCCCCACAAATGGCATAAGAGAATTAACTATAGTTACTTATTGGTACTATAGGCATCCCTCATCCCCTGCTGCTGATGAGGATAGATGATGGGCTGCTGATGAAACTATTAGCATCATCGCAAATCCTTCTCTTGGGACAGTGTTTATGGCCATTGGGGGATGTTTTTCATCTAATAAGAGCCACGTGGGTTGGTTATACAATACGGCTGCCTTGCCATATGAGGATATGTATGGGGAACATACCAAGTCCTTGTGGTATAAGACTCTCATTATTGCAGAATTCCGTATATACAACTCTTGTATCATATTTGGAGAGACAATTATCTAATTAATTGTCTGAGTATATGACACTTCAGCTACCTTGTTGAACAGACACTCCAATCAAGGCTAAGTCCCTATTAATGCTGTGATAGACCCAGTTTGCAAGCCAATATAACTTCAAAATAAATCTCATAAGGTAACACATTGGCACTCCCCATGAAGGCCACTGCTGGTGTCTAACATTAGCTGGGGACATGGTCTTGTGTTCAAAATGCTTAGCTGTCAATCACGATGTTCCAGGTTCGAATCCCTGCCATGGCAGAGTTGGGCAGATACTCCTGCAATTACTGTCTCACCTCACCAGGTAGGTACTTGGCAATCGGCAGCTCCAATGATGGCAATAGTCTGAGATCACAAGCCCTGAAGTTAACCCCAAGTTCAAGGCTGAATATTCCTACAGGGAGTTGAGCAAACCGCTGAATAAACAATACTAGGACTGTAAATGTAAGATTGCAAATGTAAGTGTAAATGTAAGAGTGTACATGTAAAGTCGACAGAAAATATATGCAACATTGAGGCTAACTGGAAACCAAGTCCTTTAAAGCTGCACTGTCTCTTCTAATACTTTATCAAATAGTTTAAAATTGCCTAAATAATTCAAGACACACTCATTTTGTATCAGCTAGTCAGTCTATCAGGCGTTAATTAAAAAAAAATTATGATCATAAATTTAAAGAAAATCAAGACAAAAACATTGGAAACACAATGGAAATGGCATCATCGCCCATTGTTCAGTATTGTGACGTCATCACTAGCTAGAGACAAAGGAACTTTAAATGACATATGTGAAGTTATGTACAATTACAATTCAGCTGAGCAAAAATTGCAGGAGCACATTGACAAATCTTTTCTAGTGGTCAAAGCCCTGATCAGGTCCGATTTAAGGCCCTGAGTTCGATTTCTGACCTAGACACACTTTATGAGCTTGATATCAACTGGAGAACATCCACATGAGACACTAACTTGGCAGTCCATATACTCAGGGACTATGCTGAGGTAAATAAAGACACCACTTATGAGGTTGGGGTTATCATCTCAGCATTATGTCTGCCCTTGGTACAGCTCTTGTCTGTTTTGCCTAAAATCACTCCTTAACTCTCGGACTTGCAAAATCAACGAAAAACAAATCAATATAGAAGAGATGGACACTAGCTGAAGGTCAAAAAGGTCAGATATGGTTGACCCAGCTGACTGCCCTTATCCTTCTGAACATTAGAACTTGAGATAAAGACGAGTCACTACTGACCAAATGTTTGGGTCTAGTCTAGATTTTGGAACTGTAAGTTCTAAATATTGTCATATTGTAAAATCTCCAATGTTCACTTACTGTAAATATCAAAATTAATATCCATCTGATATTCCTTTGTTTCAAGAATCCTCGATTGTTAAGCCAAGCCAACTTCTTCTTATTGTCTAGTGAACACTCCATCAAGACATAAGCTCTAACCCTAGGTATTTCAACTGATGGAAACTATGAATTAATCTCTAAACAGGTAGTACCAGTCAAATGTATCCTAATCTCTAAATTGGAAGTACCAGTCAGATGTGTCCTAATCTCTAAACAGGAAGTACCAGTCAAATGTATCCTAATCTCTAAACAGGAAGTACCAGTCAAATGTATCCTAATCTCTAAACAGGAAGTACCAGTCAAATGTGCCCTAATCTCTAAACAGGAAGTACCAGTCAAATGCATCCATTTTATTGTTATCAGGGCCAATTGTAAAACAGCAGTTTTATCTGAATTGTTACCTTGAATAAATATATTTTATCAATCAATCAATCAATCCTTAAATAGACAGGCCTCACAGCCCTTGACTCTTTGAGCGAATTCAACATCTGAGATTCAACTGTATACATGAAATCTTACTGCAGCAACTGATTGAATAAGTACTCAGTCTTCACCTGGTGTACTTCCTTCCATACATTTTGAAATAATCTTACCATCAAGAAGGACCATTGCCCTTAGAAAATAATTTTGCTAAGACAATGACAATATTTATTGACTCCATGAATAGCATATACAATAAGATGGAGCAAGGAGACACCCCAATGACAAAAGGATTGTTGGGAGTAGAGTGCCACCCGATCAATGTACATATATTCAAAGAATGCTATTATGAAATTAGTAAAATTGGGTATATTGAACAAACATGCACCACAGAAAACTGAGATTTCATAGTTTTTGGAGAGCAAAATAACTACAAGTAAGCTGCCATCACAGACTGAATCCACAGATATTACAATTTGGAGTTGAACATTCATTTGAGTAATAAGACTCAATCAATTACTTTATTACATACATTTTGAAGCCATCCATAATATGAATGCTAATTTTGTCCAAAATAATTGTTGGCATTTTGTTGAAAATGACAGAGTTCTGGAAATCATGCCATTTTTTGCAAAGTATAATTATGACTTTCATTGGGCGGGTAGTCATGTAACCTAAAATAAGTTTTCAAGAGAGACAGTGAGTTAACATTTTGTGGAAGCAGGTTGTTATTGAGTTTGAAACCAAACTTATAATCATGCTGTGCACATAAATCAGGCAGTTTTAAGATATTTATTTGTTATTTGTTTGAAAACTGGACTTGCGTGGGCATTATATTTCAAATTTTATATTACTTCTACAGCTTCTTTTGCACAGAGAATAATTTGCTGGATCGCCAACCCCAAATAACTAAGCCATAATTAAGATGAGGTGAAATTAGAGAGTTATAAATGTCATGTAATATATATATGAGATGAGGGTAGAGTATTTTTTAGTCTGTTAATAATTCCAGTTGTTTTTGAAATTTTCTTGGAAACCGTATCATTATTTCTTTTCCATTGATCTATGTATAAGTCCGGTAGCTTTACATAACGTTGAAGTATATGAAAAATGATATCTTTTCTTTTATTAACATTTAAAGAAAGTGCATTAACTTTTAACCAGCCATTTATTTCTCGCAGCTCATTGTTTATGTTTTTTTTCTATTCCATTTGGTTTTCCAAAAAGACTTTAATGTGGCCATAAGAGTCGTATCGTCAGCATAACGATGGGATAGAAATAATTGGCAACTAATGTGATGTTATTAAAGTATAGGGCCAAGATGGATCCTTGAGGGACACCAAAATCTATTTTGAAACAATCTAATTGCACGTCTTCCAGTTCAACATACTGACAACGACTATGTACTCCCACTAGGTAGTTTTTCATTAGATTATAGGATTTATTTCTTATGCGTCAAATATGACAATTTATGTAGTAATAATTCACAAGCTTTTGATAAATCCAGGTAGATATTTAGTGGCTATTCGTTTTTGTCCATACTGTCTGTAATTTTTTTTATTAGTTCTAAAGATTCTAATTCAGTTGAGTGCATTTGGCGAAATCCATACTGACTTGAATAGAATAAATCATGTTTACTGAAAAATGTATATATTTTGTTGTACATACTTCTCTCAAATGAAATAGGTGAGATTGATATTAGTCTGTATTTATCAAGTATCTTTGTGTCATTTTTGTGTGTATTGGTTTAATTTTTGTAACTTTAAAAAGGAAATATAGAAGTTTCAAAGGACTGGTTTACTATTAATTTCAGTGGTTCTGCTAGTTCATGCTTTACTAATTTCAAAAGTTTACATGACATTCTATCGTGGCCAGAGCTTGATTTCGATTTTAATGTGTCAATTACTTTAATTATGGCGTGTGACTGTCTATTTGGTCAAAGTTAAATTGATCCTTGACTGGATTAGGAAGATAGTCTTCATCTGATTTACCGACTGGAATATTAGCACTGTGTTTTAACAGATAGTTTGGAATTTAAAATGAAAATTTTAGATTATAATTCACACTCAAAAGAATTCAATACAAGATAGATCCAATATCACATATTGAATAAAAGGAGGGACCTTGGGTCAGTTTAAAGTATGTGCAGTAAGTGTCTTTGAGGGAGGAAAGATCCTTTGTAAGAATACCAGGCTTCCCAAACCTATGGCCTGAAATGAAGGCCAGAACCAATCTGCCAACTCAAACAAAATCAAACCAGTGAAGCTTCCAGTTAGATTCTGTGGCAAGTTTGACCACTCATCCCGCTGAGTTTAGCTCAGGACTTCTTTCTTTGAAGATGGTCATTTAACTGACCAGAGGTCACTGAGTGTAAGAACTGGCCACGGCAGACAAGCTCAAGTGGTCAAGAAAACGGCCTGGTCAAGTGTCCATTTGCATACCACAGTTTGGAAGAGTTGAAGTGGCCAGAATAACAAAAGTAGTAGGGTTCCAATTCACATCAGAAAAGCCTGATTTAGTTCAAAGACTAAAGGGGCGCACAGTTGAGAAGTTCTGCCAGTTACTTACATTGGTCCCAAGTTGGCTAATTTGAGTGTGCTCGTCTCGGCTTTGTTTGTTTGTTTGTTTGTTTGACCTGAAGTCTCTTAACTTCCCACATATTTATTTGCAACCAATAACATATTTCATAAGTATACGGTGTTGGTGATATATCGCAGACATTTGAAAAGTCATAGAATTGCTAATATTACTTTTTGAGATGGATTCTTTATCGTCTGCAGCAATGCTGTGATTGGCTATAAATATTATATAGACCTCACACAATTCACAAAAATCAGAATTGCTCAAAGAAAAAACTTTTGCACAGCAGCCATCTTGTGCTAACCATCTTCAATGTTGCATGGAACAAGATAGTCTGGGAGTTTCCTGTGTCATAGTTAACGTCACTCTGCACTATTTTTTGTTTATACCTATGTCCATTTTGTCCATTTTTGTCCTGTTCGAGTCACCAGTCACGAAATCCTGCATTGTCGTGTTTGCGACAAAAACCAAGTCTCAAGTTTGCGCTGAGTACCCAGGGGTATCACTTCAACGACATTAAATGTATATCGCCTAAAATGGCTTGTGCATAAGCGATTCTTGTTGCTATTTCTGCCCAATAAATGAATTGATGGATGGTACTGTTTGTGGTTTCCATGGCAACGGGACATCGGTGTGTCTGACCCCTTTTTATGGTCCCATAAAGAGCTTAATATCGCCCAAAGATGCCACGTTTGCTGCAGGCAAAAATTGTCAGGAAGCTGGGAATCGTACCAATTGTATCCTCCTTTTCTTTATATTTGTACCTTCTCCCACTCCCTCTCTGCTTCTTTGATATCAAAACGCTATTGGTTTCTCCTCTGTCCCACTAGGGGGCTTGCGAGCATGGTCACGTGACTGATTGCATTGCATTGTGGGTAATCCTTGCTTAATCAACGACGCCCAACCCCCCATAACACCCCCAAACCCTCATCTTTCCTCCCCAACCACCCAGACGGGTCACTCAGCTGTTGAAAGACACAAGAAATTGGCTGTCTTTTGCAGTGAGGTCCACTAACCAAAGAGAGGGTGACCCAAGGGGTGGCCCAATGTCCAGCATGGTAAGCTTCTAAGGCTGTGCTAGGGTGGGGCCTGGGTCAGTTGTAGCACTGGGCTTCCAACCACTGGGTCCCGGGTCCAATTCCCGGGCGAGCCTATGTTGGATGGCTGTTTCATCCTTCGTATCATTGCCATGGTCCCTACCTGTCCTAATTAGCCCATCAGGTGCATAAATACAGGACATAAAGCCCTAATCCACCGCCACCCCCATCTAAGGCAGTGCTTCTAGTATACCAGGTTAGAATCATGCTCCTTGTACTGTTAATGAGCTAAATAATACGTGACCCATTGTATGGAATGTATATCATCATAATCTCAACTCTCGCCATCATACACCCTTTTCACATGGCAGCCATGTTGGCAGTTTTGCCTCATTGACCTCTCTTTGCACTCAGCTATAGTATTGTGATGTCATCAGTAGACAATGGCCATAGTGAGGTCACAGAGTGCAAGACCAATGGAGAAGTAATGATGTCATGATATGACGTAGTCCTCTCTTTGCACTCAGCTATAGTATTGTGATGTCATCAGTAGACAATGGCCATGGTGAGGTCACAGAGTGCAAGAACAATGGAGAAGTAATGATTTCATAATATATGACGTAGTTCAATGAGGCAAAAACGGCAACATGGCTGCCGCGCGAAAAGGGTGTATTGCTAAATTGTTACAACTGTGCTTTTTTACTGTGGTTAGGAAGGGTTTTGTTATTTGAGAACATCAGTTGTTTAGATATCAGCCCTCCCTGACTTTAAGTATACTGTAAAGGTAGCGCAGTAGTTGGTCATTCATGTCTGTGCCAGCTATGATATGTATGAGAAAACTAGACAGGAATAAATGGAGTGCGCATAGTGCAGAGCCCTGTGTTAGCCACTGTGGTTTGATGGCTTCACCAACAGTATTGCAAACTTTGCCAAAAGGAGGACTTACAAATGCAACAAATTAAATTGAAACTTCTTGTTTTTGTGGTATGATATGAACAAAAACGCATTAATATTCATTCTGGAAACTATGTAAATTAAGTTAAACGTAACAGCTGAGGTCGAAAATTCTGTGAAACTCAGAATGCTGTGTACACTCGAATGTGGCATATTGTGTCTCAAATCATGACATGAATTCATAATGCATCATAACAGCAGCTGTGTACACAGTTTACAGGCGTGAGAATACATTTGATCGATTTTACTAAAATCAAATGAACCAGTGTGATCCAATGAACTTTTGATTGACTTACTACAGAATCACTGAGTTTTTATTGAACACTACTGTCATCTCAAACACGTGCACCAGATGTCCAGTTATTGAACTTACTGTGCCAGTTGATGGGTTTCTCAGGTAATACCATACAAAACTTCACCATCATACTAGATGATACCTATCAGTCTCAGTTAATGATATATAGTATCGGATCTAACTACAATATACATTCTCCATATTCAGAATAACAATGCCTAATCGCCTACCTAGCAAGTTCACTAATAATACCTGACACAGTGGGTGGCCCTGATACAAAAGATGGGGTATATAATAAAAACTGTCACCTTGTGCATATGAAGGCTGTCCATTGATATGGAAAAAGATGATCCTTATTATCACATGAGCCACAGTGATGAAATGACTCAATGGGATGAATGGAGGATGTGATTTAGTCTTTATCTTATCATGGAATATTGGAATATAAGAGAGGAAAACAGGGTTTCCAGTGTAAGAAATACAGTATGACTCATATGGAATTGTCCATATTTCGCCGACATCACCCCAAAACGCCCCAACACACGGCGAAAGGCCCCGCAAAGCTGATAGACATTCCTAACTAATTGGCTATAATTGATTGGCGGATGGTGTCGGCCTGTAGCGGCTCGTCGCGCCTCCTTGCCCCTTGTCACGGATATGACGATGGTGGGCTGCTGTGGAGGCTGGTCAGCAGCCCCTTTCCCTTATCAGCCACATGTGTTTCTAATCTGTGTCAGATTTCCATTTTATTACATTCGGATAACTTTAAATGCAGGGGTAAAATGCATGACTCCATGACTTTACAAATTTCAAGGGTTTATTTTACATTATTGGAGTTCTGTTATAAAGCACAGAAATTTTATTACACTGCTTTAGACTACTTACATTCAGAAGATACAGAGATTTGAAATCATAATTCAGCCTTCTTATTTTGTCTAACATGATCTGTTGTGTAGTCATGAGAAATTGGATTATTAACAGTGATCAAAACATACTAGGCATTATGTTTGTTATATGTTTATTTATTGAATATATTTAAAGGTTGGCTCGATCAGTACGAACTGCCTTCTTTTCTTTTTTTTTCTTAATTGAGGCTTTTATTTAACCGAGGCAAACAAATAAAAGGTAATCGTTAAGAACACTGTAGATACATTTAAAGTAAATCTGGTGAAGGGGGTGAATTTTTTGAGATGCTGCCGCTGCTGACAATGCACTGAGCAGAGAGGGGGTGAGCTGACCCCAGGCCAAGGGACGCCAATTAAATAGATAAGGCCCCAAAAACGCATAAACACATGTGCATCTTTAAAGATTATAAATACAGATATTAAGTCACACAACACAATAAAATATAAAGTGCATAGAACATAATAATGTGCAAGCTAAAAGCAATACAAAGATAAACTAACAAAAGTTTCAGAACTAAGAAAAGACTAACATTTAAGTGACCTCCAGAGTCCATAAGTAGGTCTAGTGTACAATATTTTAAAGTTAAGTATAGTTTATTTTTAACGTTTAAAAGAAATTCATGCGCTTTCTGGGCCAAGCAATTTGACCAGTAACTCCCCCCCCCCCCCCCCCCATGGCAAGAGAAAACAGAAAATGTGTGACCTTATTGAGTTGTAGGTCACATACGATGTATATTGCTGCATTCTCATTTGTCAGTATTTATTCCTTTTCACCCTGAATTTCACATTAAACACATTTTATTGCATTTAAAAATTAAAAAATAATCCTTAAAAAAGTTTGTTCACATTCCTGAATTATTGTTTAATATTATATATAGATTTTTATAGTATTTTATTGACAGAAAAATATCAAATTGATACATGTGTCAGCATGACAAAATAATAAATGGCAAAAAAAAACAAATTAAAAAAAAAAGTTAATGGAAATAAATGGATCAACAGTTAAATTAAATAAGTAGAGCTATATTATAACACCGACTGACTGACTGACTGACTGACTGACTGACTGCTGTATCAATAATGCTAGCAAAGAATTTTAAACAAGCTTTGGTGCAGTCAATTACTGACTGACTGACTGACTGACTAACTGACTAGATAAGGGCTTTGGTGCAGTCAATACTATGGAGCTAGTAGGTCATGATGGTAGAGGGTGGGCCAGTATCAGGGAAGGGCATGGGGTGGGCATAGGGTGTTAAAGAAAGGGTGACCTGATTAGGGCAAACTATTTCTAGGTCATTTTGCACTCAGCAGTTGTTTGGTCAGGATTGACCTCATTTTTCCTTGTAAACAAAACTAGTACTAAAAAAACTCATGGATTTACCATTAGATGGATGCCATGGGGATTATATCAGCCATATTGTGTCACTGAATCTCAAATGAAGACAACCAAGTTGGAGAATCAGAAAAACTTTTTTTTTTTGTCTGAAATAATATTGTGTGTCATAGATCACAGCAAGTTGGCTGTTTGTTCAACTATAGTTCACTTGAAAAATAATGTAGGTCTCTTGCCTGAATGTTTTTGATTGATTGATTGATTGATTGATTGATTGATTGATTGATTGATTGATTGATTGATTTTATGCAGGAAACAGGTGTCAATTGTTTGTCAAGTGCTGTTTATAACAAATGGAGTCTGTATTACTCATTCATTCATTCATTCATTCATTCATTCAATCATTCACTCATTCACTCATTCAATCATTCATTCATTCATTTAGGCTGTATATAGTCAGTATATCACATATATAGTCAGTTCATGGAGTCACAATTAAGAGACCCCATTGGTCGCTGGTCAGTCACAAAATTATTAGTCAGGCTATTACTCCTCTCTATCTCTGATCTCTGTCTTTGCCGTTGCTATAGCAACCATAGTTATGATGAAGTTTTTTCTATCTATCTATCTACATGATCTATCTATCTATCTATCTATCTATCTATCTATCTATCTATCTATCTGTCTGTCTGTCTGTCTGTCTGTCTGTCTGTCTGTCTGTCGTGCTGTCTGTCTGTCGTGCTGTCTGTTGGTCTGTCTGTTGGTCTGTCTGTTGGTCTGTCTGTCTGTCTATCTAATACAAAAAGTCAAAGTAGCCGTCATAAATAACAATGCTGACAGTTCCGAAATTGTGTGGTCTTAATTGTGAGGAGATGTTATTAGTGGTTTTAATATATATGTTCAGTAGTCTTGATTGAACAGTGGATAATTGGGAGCTATTGTGACACGGTGTTAATAGAGAGGTGGTCTTGATAGTGGTTTTATTAGTGAGATTGTATTTATATTGTGATTGTTCAAGATAACATAACTTTATTCAATCACACAAACATCCCATGATAGTTTAAACTATGTATTTCTAAATAATAATAACGCAGTTATCACTTCGTATAATCTTGCTTGAACTGGGTAAAGATGCTGTTTAATGTATTTAAATTTATTGATAATAAAGATATCTCAGGATCTACTCATCACATTGCAATGAAATTTACATGGTCTTAATCCAGAAGATAAAAGCTACCTAATACAAATAGTGTCACTTACATCAAATGAAGAGGGAGAAAAATTATTGTTGTGACTCAAGAATAGTAGAAACAGCACCCTTTGATCTTACTATGAACAATCAAGGGCCGTGATCGTGGAGACAAGAGTAGAAGGAGTGGAAACCGGGCACTGAAATTTCACATTATCTTGTTTATCACCCCTTTTATTACCACAAATCACCCCCTAAATGACCGTCACATACCTCACTGTGGCACTGACAGGGTGATTATACACCCTTGTTGCAGTGACCTTGCATTGAAAACCCTCGAAGTTTAATATATCCTAAAATGTTATGATACATTCCGCTTAAATCAGAGATAATACAAGGTTTTAATAATTTGAAATCTTGATCATTAAAATTCGGAAATATAGTAAATCATATACAATGTAAAAAGATTAAATCACCAGGTTTAATTGTGATGGAAACAGTATACATGTATTTTTTATATAAATTTCAGTGTGGTAAGCATTACCAAACTGCTTAATATATCATGGAAGTGTAAGAATTAAGCCCTTTCCTTTGCAATAATATTATTATCTATATACATGTATACATAGGTGCATGCATAAATTGTACATGCATAAAGTAAGGTTTTTTTTTTAAACCAGGGATTGACATGTATGCTAGCCATAATTTGTACACTATTTGCTGTAATTGATTGTTGATTTATGTGACATTAACACTTATTCATACCTAAAAAATCAGTGAATTCTGCTAAACAACAACTGTTTTTGCTCATTTAAATGCAAATTTTTAGCTAAATAAGTGTGCTTTTTGGCTCAGAATAATCATCTTTTCACGGGGAAAAAGCCAAAATAATTCTCTAGTGGAGAGGAATTTAACTCTTAAAAGGGGGTTTTCTACTCTTGTCTCCATGCTGTGATGCTGTGATGAAAGGGTTGCAGGGGTGTAAGTTTCAACCCCCTCTGCGCAATTAAAGGCCGATGATATCTATATACCCCCATGATATCTAACACCTGCTCTTAAAGGGCCCAAGGTTTTGATGGGGTTAAAAGGGATAAAAGAAATGTTGGGGTATATCCCCGACAGTCCCCGCAGGTCGGCAAAAGTCGGAGAAAGGCCCCGTAAAGCAATTAGGCATCCCATGGGGGGTAAGCGCAATGCCCCGTTATAATCCGTGACATTCCGTGTCTCGCCGAAAGTCGGCGATACATGGACAATTCCATATGAGTCATACTGTACACCCTCTGGCGTCCGGTATCTTATGTATAAATTTGTCTTAATCAGTACTGTATACTTAGGTTATTGGCAATAAATTCAGTTCAATTCAAGAAGGTTAACAACATGAATCATAGGAAGAGCAAACACCAAACAATAAGGTCAAGAGAGAGTGACTTCCCCAGGAAGTAAGAGGCTGGAGTGTGTATCGAAGCAAAGGCCACATGGGAGGTAGAAGCATCCACAGGATTTTGCAGCAGCAGCAGCCGATACAAGAGCGTGACATGATCAGTTTTGGTCCTAACAAATACAAGGGCTCAGGAGCTTAGCCTTTCTTGTTATGAGGTCCCATAGAGCATTTTTTTTACTGGCTGGACGGTTGTCAGTCTTTGGTAAATCAGCTTGTTCAGTCGTGATCTGCTCATTTTTTGGCCCGCTTAGTCATGTAAATGATGCTTTTTCAGCTGATAACATCAGTTGAGAGGAACCAAGTTCAAGTTTTTTTATTGAATCCAATAAAAAGGTATACAATACTAGTTAGATGTCAACTTGGCATAAGGCCAGATAAATACAAATGGCAATAAGAGTTATTTACATATATAATAAAAGTACACCAATTTGTAACTGTATCTCTTGCAGGGTTAAAGATAGTGATGTATATTTCTAGTTGAATATTGATGAATTTGATCCTGTTTGATGCAAATATTTTGAATGATATGAGAGAGTTTTCCTTTTTTCACAGTCTTGTTTGCACAGTCGGTCTCACTTGAGCTTTTCTCAGTGACTGTGATCATGTTAAATCAGCTTCAGTGGGTGAAATGGTCACAAGGTTTCATTTGCAGCTCAAGTAAGATAGTAAACAACTTTAAAATCAACAAAGTCCTCAAGATATCCTCATGAACTAAAGAGGTTCATGAATATTTAATTTCCGATCTTACGAGCACTAAAGTGTCTACTGTACTTTGTACACAGTGACTGTTGTTTTCTGGTGTCTAGTGCTGTGAAAATGCAGTCCCTGATAGTGAGTTTGAATGCGATTGAAAGGATGTTTTAGTCTCTGCCTTTTCTCGCTAAGCCAGAGTGCACACAATCCAGTTTCAGACCTGGATACATGCAAAAACCGACCACTTTAACTTCACTGCTTTAGTACTTTGGAGTTTTTGCTAATAAGCACTTGTAACCCCATATCAAGTGAAAATATCAAACAAACACATTTCATGAATATCTACCAACCATAAAGTGCCAACTGTACCTAGTGCACAGCAAGTAGTATTCTGGTGTCTAATCCTGTGGGTGTGAAAATGCAGTCCCTGATAGTGAGTTTGAATGCGATTGGAGGGACTGAGCAGGTCTTACTCTCAGTCCTTTCGTGCTAAGCCAGAGTGCACACAATCTAGTGTCCGACCTGGATACATGCAAACCAACCACTTGCAGGTGCTTAAACGTCACTGCTTTAGTACTTGGAAGTCGTTGCTGACTCTGATACGCAATTTGCCAACCAATGAAAGACTGCAGAATAAGAACTTGTAACCCCATATCAAATGAAAATATCAAACACAAACACATGAATATCCAGAAAGCATTTGGAATCGTTTATAAGGAAAGTGTTCTAAGAACGTATGAAAAAAAGTTTGAGAAACGTTCTTTCCAAAATTTCTGTAGAGATGCATAGTGAACATTTGAAACTGAACATAGTTCATGATATAGACCTTTTTTTTTTTTTTAGAAAAAAACCAGATTCCTTTTTGAAATGTCAAAATAATGCGTTTGAATTTGTTGGGAAGAGAGATGACCAAATGACCAAGATATCCAGTGGAAGTGAGGTGAGCTTTTGATGTCCTTCCTTATGCACTAGTGTCACAAGGCGCATCAGACTGTAAATCATTCATATTAGCAATGCTAAACATCTACATGGATCAATAAAATGACCAAAGTTATGTCACATAACGATTGCGTCTTAGATTAGACCAACTTATACTAAAATGAGGGAAGTGTTAGACACATGTGATTGCGTCTGAAGATTTTTCATATCAAGGCTACAGTGTTGGTAATGCCCACGAAGGTTACTTTTGCTATCCACTGCCTCAAGGAGTCAATTTTGGTCATGCAATCATCATATTTTATTGGTCACTCACTCTCCTTAGGTCATCTTGCAAATGCAACATGCTTATTGAGTCCATAAACCCAATTAGATGTACATGTTTTGACTGATTACATCCATGTAACACATAAAGTAGTTACTTTGAAATAGATGAAACAGAGTTGCCATAATGTCAGCCATGTTTACCAGTTTTTACAACATCAGCATCAAACTGACAAATCCAGAGTCATAATATATGCTTTAAAAAAAGAAAACAAATACATAACATTCTGTATGAAAAATTATATCAATTAAAAGTTAAATTGGAAAGGTGTCTTAGAAGAGTGCCCGCACTAATTTAACGCTTTAATATATTACAGCAGTTTTAGAGTGAGCATTGACAGTTAAGGGGTGAAAGAGACAAATCAGAAAGATTTTAAAGTAATTTACCAACTTTTCTAGCCCATTCCTAATGTCCTTGTCATAAAATAATTGTTTCTGCTATACAAGCCATTAGTGGAGAAGATATAGAAATAGCATTATAACTGTACAGAAAAGGGGTAAACTTTGGTCAGAAGAGGTGAAAACAAGTTTATTGCCCAGATGTTAGTGGTGATTATTTCATCTTATCCAATGTTTCAATCAGTCTGAAAAGTCGTTCTGAGGGTGCAACTGTCTCTAAAACTGCTGCAGTATGCTGTTTATTCGAAGCAGAGACATTTCGTCATCATTTCAATTTGCCAAATGACAGCGTGCATTTCTTGTTGTAAACATTTAAAAGTTTCCGTTTCACAATGCTCTAGGTCTTATCTTATTGGTAGGTCATGCCTGAGATCTTATTCTATTATTCCAGAAACTACAGTGCTATCCCTACTTGGCAGATTCTATGACAAAATATCTTTCTGTGAGAAAAATAAGTATCTCTTATTAACTCGATTTGATAGAAATTGATCTTTGTGAGATGATCTTATGGCATGATTCCACCACCCTTTATCTTTATTTAGAAACTCAAGGCATGTCTGCGAGTTTCGCTGTAACTAATGGCAGTATTTCTTTCCCCAAAGATTGAAGAGATATCAGCACGTGAAAGGCATTTTTACCAACGAGTTTCGCAAAAACGGTAAATATCATCTGGTATTGTGGATATAGAATAAACTGTAAATGCACTTTGTGGAACCTTATAAAGCCACAACAAAACCATCCTGATGTAGTATGACAGCCGTGAAGGTTACAAGCAAAAACAAGTTGTTTACTTTGATGAATTTGTCTGATTTTGTCAGATTTTACTGACTGAGTGGACAGTCAGAACATTATCTTTGACTTCAGCTTTGACTAAGAACCACATGAGACAGGAAATCAATGATTCAGGAAGATGAAAGGGGCCACAATTTATAAAGTGACCCAAAGTGGCCCCGTGGTTTCTTGGATGCGTTGCATAAAGCTGGAAGTCATACAGTGCAAACCTGCCTTAAGACCACCTATATATTATAACTGGTAACATAGGATCACCTTGCCACCTTAACTTCCAGTTCTTTTGGGTACTACTGTACTTTAGTCCTTTTATTTTAGCTTGGCTTTTTTTTTTTTCTCTCTCTCTCTTTCCTTATTTCAATGACAGGATCTGTATTGAGAAAGAAAATGCATTATGTTGGCAATATCGGTGACCTCAGAAGTCAAGTTTTTAATTGATTTGAGCACCAGTCACATGAAAGTTATGAGGGAGGAATGATAGTGTTCATTTCTCAACAATATCTTAAAGAAAAAGATTAGCCATTAGACCCACAAACCAAAGAGATGAATTCATTTTGAAAAATGAATAGTTTGAAATTTAAATGAAAACATGAAATAAAGAAAATATAACATGCGAATAACGGTTCAAAACAATAACAACAACAGAACAAATATTAAAAAATACCTGTTTTATCCTTTAGTGTCAGTTATGTACAAACAACTGCAAACCTGGTGATGTATCAGTGCAGTAGATAAACCACAAATGCAAATTCCCTTTCATCTTTTTGGCTAATCCTGCCTTGAGGGTGCAAGATCTCATTTCTTTTGTGAATCTAATACTTTTGTGAATCTAATACTGAGCACCTGCACATTGAAAGCTTTTACAGTAAGACTTCAAATGGTTTATCCAAGACACTGTGAAATCTACATGTATCCACAAGATTTAGGGACTTGTTTTCGTTTCTTTTATGTTTGTAAGGCACATACAGACACTAAGCATAAAATGAGATCAAAAATTGGTACTCATGTAAGTAATAAATGAATAAAACAACAACTATGGGTGTTATAAAAACAGCAACTTTACATTAAATATAATGGCAAGAAGCACACACACAAATAGAAATGAACTGTAAAAGGAACAAATAATTATGAACTGTAAAAGGAACAAATAATTATGAACTGTAAAAGGAACAAATAATTATGAACTGTAAAAGGAACAAATAATTATGAACTGTAAAAGGAACAAATAGATATGAACTGTAAAAGGAACAAATAATTATGAACTGTAAAAGGAACAAATAATTATGAACTGTAAAAGGAACAAATAATTATGAACTGTAAAAGGAACAAATAATCATGAACTGTAAAAGGAACAAATAATTATGAACTGTAAAAGGAACAAATAATTATGAACTGTAAAAGGAACAAATAATTATGAACTGTAAAAGGAACAAATAGATATGAACTGTAAAAGGAACAAATAGATATGAACTGTAAAAGGAACAAATAATTATGAACTGTAAAAGGAACAAATAATTATGAACTGTAAAAGGAACAAATAATTATGTACATTCCTTTTGCTTCTTGTCTCGTAGAATCTTTCAAGAAGGAAGCTAACGTTGGAAGTCTGCAAAATATAACCCACAGATTTAAGAATCTGTCATGAAATTATTTTATTGCTTCCTGTTTATGTCATGCGTGGGCTGGTGGGAGACACTCAAGGCCGTTTGTTTATGGAAATATCAGGAATATTTTGAATACATTCACGGATGCATTTTTATTTGAACCAGCAGCATAGAGAGCTCTATTTCATCTCATTCAGGACCTACTAGAAGGAACTTGGTAGTAAACAACCATTGAGAGAAAAAGAAATCTCAGGCATGATATGCAAGTGCTGCAGCAATATCACCCATATGGCCATCTGCTGCAGGTATTAAGCAAGGAGCAGACTTGGGCCAGACCTACGGTGCTTCTAGGGCAGACACATAAACTCCCAAATGGAGAGACACCCAACAGATTTGTGTAGAGTGCAGCGCAGAGTAGATAAAATGGGAACATCTAATGTGCGAAAATGATGGAATCTCCACTGTCCTTCTTCTATAAGATCACATGATGTCGCTATATTTAGGGATCTTTTTAATTTGATAATTCATATAAAGCATTAACAGAAATCGAATTCAGTATACATTTAAAGATGATAAATGGATAAACAAAAAAATATATACATTTTTAATCACACCATTGGTAAAAATGAAAAAAAAAATACATTAGTTAAAATGTTAATCATAAGATATTAAAAATAATAATTATGTAACAGTAATTGCAGAGAAGCTAGGTGGTAAGAAAAAAGCACTGCCTCGTTATATGCCGTTGTTATTAATAAATCAATGAATTTTTATTTTTAATTACAAAAGAATAAATCTGATTTGAATCGCATCACATCTGATTATAGAAATGAGATAGCACTTCAAAAAATGAAATTTTGATGTTCAGAATTGAAATTTTATTTCAGGGTAAATGATGGTTGTCATGTAGCTTATTTGGGTTTGCTGTTATTTTAAAAAAAGGCTAAGATAACAACAGTCAAATAATAATAATTATTGTCAAGTAAACAGATAAATCTCTCAGCAAATGTCATGTTATCTAAGTAATATTTACTGAAGTAAAAATTTCATAGTCTGGTACACTTTGCGTCACATTGGCAACAATTAAATATGTAACTTCAAGCATTAGTGAAAACAAAATTAGCAAACTTTCACATGATGGCCCTTCTTACAAGATATTATGAGTGAGATATTTTGGCACTATGTCAGTCTTTTACTACACCATTTTATGTAGTTCTTAAATGTTGCAACTTCTTATACCGGATTTTATGAGAGTTTGGCATGAAATAGGTGATATACCTGCTATAAAATATTATGTTAGCGTGAAACATGTGGGCGGTGTCGCGGTGACGGTTTACTTCGGGATAAAACAAACATAAATTATCCGAAATGACATCCGGCTTGACAACGCTGTTACAAAGTCGCTACTTTGTGTGTTATATGGACATAATCTGTCGAAATATGAACATGTAGCTGGATTTATTGGCCCAAGAAGCATCTTACATTTGCAGGATGGAAAGAGGGCAGTGAGGGAGAGATAAAGAAGGATAAACTGCTGACCAAAAATGATCTTATTATGGAACTAGAAAGTAAAAATGACCTCACAGGGCACTACAAACTATGACAACGTGAGACAATCACATAAATATTCTCATCATCACTAAATCCAAAATGGTAAT
Source organism: Alitta virens (assembly GCA_932294295.1). Classification (NCBI taxonomy): domain Eukaryota; kingdom Metazoa; phylum Annelida; class Polychaeta; order Phyllodocida; family Nereididae; genus Alitta; species Alitta virens. The sequence goes on from OW028580.1 coordinate 34,936,318, forward strand.
AAAATTAATGTAAGTTATCATATTTACGGGTGATTTATGAAATGGTCCAGTGAACCAGATATTTATGCATAATGCCCAGCTGCACATGATGGCAAATGTGTCAAAGCAAACATCAAAAGTGTACCAGGCCCTTGCTGGACAGCTTCATAACCATGAGGTAGAAAATCTTCCGTTTTTTTGTTGGTTGTGTATCAGTTAGTTTGTCGTGTGTAACATACATGCATGTAGCATATCCCGTTAATTCAACTAGCATTATAATTCAATTTATGTAATAAATGGTCATACTTACAGCTTACCATGCAGTTAATTGAAGTATGAAAAAAACGTCTTCACAATTATCTGTACTGTCCTATACATTCCGGGACAAGGAGAGTTTAATTGCTACTGAGAAGTTCTAATTTCGTTACTTATTCTTTATTATCTAACATCAATATTTATCAGAATGTGGACACACCTGACCTCCATAAGTACATTCCACCATACAATTAACCCTCTACAGTACACTCCTGACACTCCTGATGTAACTTAAGCAGCAAACTGCTTTGCATGTACCCAGGTCTTCCACTGGATTCACTGGCACTTTTCCTGGCTTAGCGAGAAATTACTGTGACTACGATCTGCTCAGTCCTTCCAATCGCATTCAACTCACTCTCAGTGACTGCAATTTCACCCCACAGGATTAGACCCCAGAGTACTACTCGCTGTGCACTTAGTACAGTAGGCACTTAACTGTTAGTAAGATCGAAAGTTAGATATTCATGAAATGTGTTTGCTTGATATTTCTATTTCTTATAACAAGTGCTTATTCTACGGTCTTTCATCGGTTGGCAAATTGCGTATCACAGTCAGCAACAACTTTCAAGTACTAAAGCAGTAAAGTTTAAGTGTTTGGTTTGCATGTATCCAGGCCTGACACTAGATTGTGTGCACTCCAGCTTAGTGAGAAAAGACGGAGACTAAAACCTACTCAGTCCCTCCAATCGCATTCAAACTCACTATCAGTGACTGCATTTTCACAGAACTGGACACCAGAAAACAACAGTCACTGTGTACGTAAGATCAAAAGTTAAATATTCATGAACCTCTTCAGTTCATGAGGACATCTTGAGGACTTTGGTGACTTTAAAGTTGTTTACTATCTTACTTGAGCTGCAAATGAAAGCTTGTGTCCATTTCACCCACTCACTGAAGCTGAATTTACAGGCTCACGTTTGCTCAGAAAAGCTCAAGTGAGACCGGTTGTGTAAACAAGACCCAAGGAGACTGTGATTCCTCTCAACTGACGCTATCAGTTGAAAAGACATCCTTCACAGGAATGACCATGACTGAGCGGGCCAAAAACTGAGCAGATCACGACTAAGCAAGCCGATTCACCAAAGACTGACCATCGTCCAGCCAGTCAAACAAATGCCCTATGGGACCTCATAACAAGAAAGGCTAAGCTCCTGAGCCCTTGTATTTGTTAAGATCAAAGCTGATCATGTCATGCTCTTGTATCGGCTGCTGCTGCTGCTGCAAAATCCTGTGGATGCTTCTACCTCCCATGTGGCCTTTGCTTCGATACACACTCCAGCCTCTTACTTCCTGGGGAAGTCACTCTCTCTTGACCTTATTCTTTGGTGTTTGCTCTTCCTATGATTCATGTTGTAAACCTTCATACACTGCCAAATCTCACTTCTGCTCTGATATTCTGTGATGAGGTGAGGCATAAGACACTTCTTTTATTCTTCACTCCATGAAGATGTACCATTAAAGTATTATCTATCTATCTATCCACCTATCCATCTATCTAACTATCTATCTATCCATCCATCCATCTATCCATCTATCTATCTATCTATCAACCCACCTACCTATCTACCTACCTACCTATCTATCTATCAATCTATTAATCTCTATCTATCTCTCTATCTATCTATCTCTATCTGTCTCTCTATATATCTATCTATCTATCTATCTATCTAGTGAAAGTAATTTAACTTAATTCATTTATTTATCTATCTATCTATCTGTCTATCTATCTATCCATAAAAAGTCATACTCAATTCAGGCAATTGTTCAAATATGCAATCTCAGATTACGGCAAGTTTTGCATTGCTTGTGAAAAGTGTATCACCAAATCATCTAATATTTTGCAGAATTGCTAACTTATCTTAGCAAATTTACTGATGCCTCTATATCCGAACCACACACTACTCAGATAAAGTATTTTGGCTGTCTCTCCATTTTGGTAGTTTATTTGTCTGCCCTAGAAGCACCGGTAGGTCTTGCCTCAGTCTGCTCCTTGCTTAATACCTGCTGCAGATGGCCATATGGGTGATGCTGCAGCGGCATTTTCATTTCATGCCTGACATTTTTTTCTTCGCAGTCGCTATTTAGCACCAAGCTCAATTTTCTAAGTCTGAACTTGGTGAAGTAGATCTTCAAAATGCTTCCTATACAAACACATCCATAAATGCATTTAATACATTCTAAATATTTCCATAAACAAATGTTCTCAAGTCGCCTGCATCAGCTTCTATGCCACACAAACAGAGACTGATTTTTGAAATGGTTATTGGTCTATCCTTCAGCTATATTCTGCACTATTTTTGACAAAATCTCTTGCAGTGTAAAATCTAAAAGCTTCCAAAGTAGAAGTGCCTAGTGTAACATTCACTAAAGTAGCAAAGCTGTACACCCACTAGCTTCAAGAGGTGTCTCCCAAGGATAAAATGAAATCTGAATTTGTTTGATTTTATTGTACTTTTGTTAGTTTCTCTCTGTCCATCTGTCTCTGTCTGTCTCTGTCTGTCTGTCTGTCTCTCTCTCTCTCTCTCTGTCTCTGTCTCTCTATCTCTATCTCTCTCTCTCTCTCTATCTATCTATCTATCTATCTATCTATCTATCTCTCTCTCTCTCTCTCTCTCTCTCTCTCTCTCTCTCTCTCTCTCTCTCTCTCTCTCTCTCTCTCTCTCTCTCTCTCTCTCTCTCTCTCTCTCTCTCTCTCTCTCTCTCTCTCTCTCTCTCTTCTTTTGTTTCTCTTTTTTTTTTCATATGATACTTTAAATATAATATATAATATGTAAATCGATTTTCATCATCATACTTATAGACCTTGTACAATAATTCAAGTGTATAATAAACAATGTATATATTTATGTAGTGGCATTTGAACACCTAGCCTACAGCATAATTAGGTAATATTTTACCTTTTAATCATTTTGCAGATACGTTTTTGCTGGGCATCGCTACTAGCAATGAACACTGAATCTTTTGGGAGCATTTCTGGTATACATTGTAAAAAAATGTTTCATGTGACACCATGATACGCTACAAAAACATGAGTAATTAAAAGTGAAAGTAATTTAACTTAATTCAACCTCAACATTTAAATTACTACTGATCAGACGCCATGGCAACACAACTGGGGATAAGAAGGAAATTAAGATTTTAGAGTGACCAAATTTGGCTTCATTGGTCTTGAATCATTGATTTCCTGTCAAAAGATAGTCGTGCGTGTCCACTCAGTCTGAAAAATCTGACAAATTCATCAAAGTAAACAACTTTTTTTTGCTGGTAACCTTCACGGCTGTCATACTACATCAGGATGGTTTTGTTGTGGCTTTACAAGTTTTTGCTAAGTTTACTTTAAGTAAGTTTAATTTTATCCACTGGTTATCTCTCTTTTTATTTTTTTTAATCTTCAGCAATTGCTTTTATATTTATTGCCTTCTGTGTGCTGTTATCTCTTCATGGTGACAGAAATACTGGCATTAGTTAGAACAGAAATTCCCGACTAGCCTTGAGTTTCTAAATAAAGATAAAGAGTGGGAGAATCATGACATGGGATCATCTCACAAAGATCAGTTTCAATCAAGCTGAGTTACTCCAGAGGGTGCATTTCCAGAAAATATTTTGTCCTAGAATCTCTTCACAAGCTTCCATAAAGATCAGTTCTAATTTGTTTCATGGCCTCCAACGCTAACGTGAAAGCAGATTTATTAGGTGTAAACTGGATATTATATTGCACCAGTAATCACAAACTGTACATGGCCAAAAAGTGCCACGTGCGTTTTTCATGCATTTGGATAAATGAATGGAAAACGCATGGTTATCACCACATCATAATTAGGCAAAAACCATGGAAAAAGCATGTGGCACATTTGGCCATGTAGTAAAGTCTGTAATATTTGAAGATGTTTTACGATCAAATATTGAGCAAGACCTTGACCCTGCTAACTATTCATCCTGTGAGGTAAGAAAGGTTGCTGCCATTCTTCAACAACTCCTACAACCTGATATGATTTTCTTAAGTAGATTTACGAGAAGGAGCATTGTGCTTAACAGCCAAATACATTCACTTGGAAACAAATTTCATAGACTTGGAGTGGGCGGGGGCCTAGCTCAGAGGTAGCGCTCTGGGCTTCCAATCGCTAAGTCCCGGGTTCGATTCCCGGTCGAGCCTATGTTGGATGACTGTTTCATCCTTCGTCTCACTGCCATGGTCTCTGCCTGTCCTAATTAGCCCAACTGGTGCAGAAATACAGGACGTAAAGCCCTTATCACACACACACAATCACACACATAGACTTGGAAGTGTAACTCCAGATTATGTCATGTGAACCCACATGGTCACCACTCCCATTGGCTAAGACAGTCCCTCAACCAATGAGCCTCCTGCATTCACATGATGTCATCTGGAGTTAAGCTTCATTGTCTCTGAGATCTGTTTCCAATTCAATGAATTTGGCTGTAAGATCATGGGCTTAGTGGTTCATCTCCACTACTATCTATATTACACACACATCTTTTTAGTAGTAGGCAGTCCGAAAACTGATTCCCTCGATTATTACTAAAAAATACAATTTCCTAATTCTCTATTTTAGTAAATGGGAATAGCATAAATTCTTCCATTTTTTAAACAATTCAATCATGAATTTCCTGGATAGTACAGTGTTCTTGTAGCATTACTAGAGTTTGAAGCGATTTGTAGAAAGGTCCTTTAAATTGTTGTCTCGGGCTATTGTTCAGGGTCAACGCCATATTCTTATTTAGACACACAAAGTTCAATTCTTAAGGGGCGTTCGCACTGTCACGTATAAGACCTAAGTATGACCACGGATGAAAAAATATTTTTACTGTTGCTCATCCTTGATCATACGTAGTTCACTTGGAGAGCGTTTCAAGGACACTCTTGCTAGTCCGTAGAATCCTCCTGGTAGAGCTAAATCATCTGTGACCATACGTGGAGAGGGCAAAACTTTTTAAACATGTTTAAAACTTTGGCGGATGTTCTACGAGTGATTGTTTATATTAGTTATGTAACTCGCTCGGGAGTCAGTCGGCGAGTGTTTTACGTACGTTCTACTTATGTTCTACACACGTCCGTGGCCATCCTTGGCCATACGTAGGCATCTCATCCTTAAACCACTTGCACGAGCAATCTACGAGCAATCTACAAGCAATCTACGAGCAATCTACGAGTGCCTCACGGATGCCTCACAGATGCCTCACGGATGCCTCACGGATGCCTCACGGATGCTTGGCAACCGACGTTCGGCGAGCATTTGACGGACATCCGACGAGCGATCTACGACTACTACACGTGATTGACAGAGCCACGAGTAAGCACATATAGCCCATATTTCACGTCCGTCGTCATACGTACGTCTTATACGTGACAGTGTGAACGCCCCTTTACGAGTGGGAAAAACACTATAGATTATGGTACTTAAAATTACTTTATCTCACATGGAGTGACAAGGAATCGTTATCCGGAAGTATTCTGGTTTAGGCTTTCGGAAAGAGGAAGAAGCCAGTTTTGTAAAAGATTATTGCAATAAAGCCGTGAAATCCAGCGTTGGAGCTGTTGCAGTTTTGCTATGATGGGCCATTTTTGCCTTCTGAATCTGCATAACAGCACAGCTTTTGCTGTTGCCTTTGCAAAATGAGGACACAATATTTGAAGACACTCAGAGCCTTTTAAAATTTTGTTGGAGCCAATTTGGATGGCATTGATCCTGAAATTGGCGATTCCTGTCCAAAACCTTGGGAGATTTTGATATTTTTCTTGAGAAACTAATGTGATTTACCATCACACATTTAGTCGCAGTTGATGTCATCTTGGTAATACAGAGACTATGCTGTTCAACTTCTAAGGTCTACCAAATGTACTTGTACACGTTCGTATTTGAAGTACAAATAATGATGTAGGTTCTGCCATTGTACTTGTATAAAGATCAACAATTAATGGTGTTAATTTGAACTTTAATTTAAACTAATAAAATTAAATTCAACACTATCTGATTAGTAAACGGACAAGAAGCAAACAGATTAGTCAGTAGGAAGGAATATATACAGCGGAAAACATGATGTATCTGTGTCAAATGAATGTCATTAATTATCAATATGTATAAATTTAAGTAAATAGATTTGTGGCATTCAGAGTGAGGTGGTCTTGGAGGGATTTCTACTTATTTGATAGGACGGTAGCTTGTATAATCTGAGGGATGTCCTATAGTAAGCCTATCAGAAAGTGATTCACTTGATTAATTTGACTACATACACGCAGTCCATCTGTCGCCCTTGCTCTTTTCACTCTTTTCGCGCCAAATGTCTGAGCAAGGAAGTCAGCCGGCTTCCTCGTGATTCTCTAGGATCCAGATAGCCAGGGCAGGGAGATCGATTGCAGATTGTGTAGATAAAGCAAAGAAAGGGTCCCTGGCCAGAAGAAAAGACCCCGCGGCACCTGTTGATTCCTTGGGATCCGCAGGTGTTGCCAACACGTCAAAACGTCCAACGCCAGAACCGGCCACGGAAACGCCACCTACCAAATCGGCGTCCCTAGAGACGAGCCTCGCTGTCAGATGTGACAAGCCTGCAAAATCCCCGGATGTAGCGTGGCTGATTTCAAAGAGAGCCGTCTGACAGGCCAGTACTCCCACCTGGACCATGGCGTACATTTGCAATCTCCCAGCGTCAAAGTTATTTATACTATGCATGCGTCTGTGATTTGATGTGCCAGGCACACACCAGCATTAGTTGTATTCATGTGTTATTTTTTTAGATTTTGTCTATGTATATGTTGGATGCTACAGGTCTGAAGTTTATATGACATGTTGCCAAAAGTTTGTGGAGTCCACATCATGTTACATTCATACCATGGGCGGGGTCTTTTTCTTGCCTCAGCATAGACACCGAGTACAAGGCATTTTAATGTATATTTGACACTATATCATTTAGTTGATGTTTGTTATTTTTCTGAGAAAGTTATATTTATGGAATTAGTTAGTTGTTACCTACTGTGTCTGTAGAACAAAATGAGTAATAAGAGGAGAGGAAAGACTTGTGTCCTGCTGATCTCAGGGCTGTTCAGTGAAAAGACTCTATTGACATGGGAGCCCTCTTGGACAATGTAGGAAATCAGGTAGCCAAATTCGTGTGAGAATGGTAAACGGTGTAACAATAGGCAAATCAACCCCTAAGATTCCAATTTTCTTCAAGTAGAATAAACATCATGCAGAGGGCACTTAATGCAACGATGTTGTTACGCCCACACACACTCGTGTATTGAAATATAAAGGGGAGATAAACCACAATCCTATGGGTGAAAGAAAACGGTGGACTGATCTAATTTTTTCAGTGGCCCGGTGTCATCCCCTCACAATGAAATTTGGCTGACCCTTGTAGCATAAAAAAGGAGAATTTACGAGGTTAATTGCCTTATAACCTCAGCCAATAGTCTGAATTGAGCAGGCCTTGCATTCCAAGTGGAATTGTGAGCACCGCCTATATTTTTGCAGCTCTGTCTCAATTGGATTTCAGGGGAGCACCTGAGGCCAGTCCAGTTGTAGCTAGTCCCATAGAGCCCTCTGAATTGGCCTGGTGTCACTTTAAGGGCAACCTTAACCCTGTAGCAGCACCCGGAATGTCCTTAAGGAAGAGTCTGATTCAATTTTCAGCGGCAAGATACCAACGTCATGCCTTGTGCGCCCCCTAGGGGATTGTATTATACACTGGACGCCGCAATTCCCTCTCGCGTCAATAACCATATGTCACAAGGAACTAAAACTTCCACTGAAAAAAATTTAACGAGAAGGATCTTTCAAAAAGAGACTGGTATCAGATTTGTCAAAACTCGACCAAGGCAACAAGAGGCAAATTCTTCAGATACATGTTATGACACTGTTAACATGCTACGTCGGCCCGATGTTGGCCTGATGTTGGTCCAAAAAGGACCAATGTCAATACGTCAAATGCTATCTGGGAATACATTTAATGTTGAACTATTCTTGTGTAAATCCCGTCAAGGTCCTTTGCAAAATCGCAAGGGGGAACCCCACCAGGAGCCCCTGAAATTAAAATTTAGGTTGTAGAATAGAATTCCCCCCAAAAAGTGATGACGTAGAACACAGTGATTAACCCGTATTTGGTCGTTTGTGATTACTGAGGGTATATGATATCGAAGCTGAAAGACAAATTTCAAAGTAGGTCACTGCGCCCGTTAATTTTAACTTAGCATTTCATCATTTCATTAAATATTGGGGATTGTCGATTTGTATAATCATGATTATATAAAGTTATTTATACAGTCAAATTCCATACTCAGCTTCACTCCTCCACCAGAACTGTTGCTCCCCCGAATTCCCCAAGACCCTCTCCTGCAGAAAGGCCTGATCGAGGGTCTTGCATCAAGACTGGCAAGGCCATGTATGACACTGCATTAGGTAATGACAGGTTGGGGGCCTAGCTCAGTGGTAGCAAGCTGGGCTTCCAACCACTGGGTCCCAGGTTCAATTCCCAGTCGAGCCTATGTTGGATGGCTGTTTCATCCTTCGTCTCATTGCCATGGTCCCTACCAGGTGCAGAAATACAGAATGTAAAGCCCTGATCCACCACCACAACCACCGCATCAAGTAATGACCAAACTGGCCAAAGAGCTTAGAAAGAGATCACAAATCTTCTGTCACTGAGGTTACCTTTTAGGGCTTTGATGAAATAGCATGTAATCCGATTTGACTTTACAAAAATAATTTTCTTATCTGTTCCCATTTTCAGAAACACCTACGCAGTAGTGTAGTGTTGTACACTTAGACGGTTTCCTATTGTTCTGAGCGGGATATAACTAACAAAAATGTTAGTTAATTGATTCCCAAAATGAACTCTATCTATCTATCTACATATTTAACACCTTTAAAAAATATCTGTAGTATATATATAGATTTTATTGACATGTAAAATATCATAAGTGATACATATGTCATTCAGTTAAAAGATAACATGAAAGAGACATTAATGTAAATACAGAAAGCAATAAAATTTCAATAATCAAGGTTCCAGCCACCAAGTTAACTTATAATACGTGTTTAAAATCCACATACACAATAGAAAAAAAAAATACAAGCCGCTAATAAAAACATTTCACTCTTAAAGTCCAAAACATGACAAGCACATCATAACTAATAAACTAATAAACTAAATTAATAACTGTGTGGATACAGGAGATGGTTTTCTCTACACATCGGCTTGAAGGAGAAACTTTCCTAAACTATTTAATAACTCAGGTTCCTTGTTTGTCATTATTGCTGTAAACTTAGTTATATCATCTAGAGACAAGAAGTTGTTAATAAATTTAGGTAGTGAAACACCCATTTTGGATATGATCTGACTAAAACCACAGGCATTTGCAAACATGTGACATTGCTCTGTGATAAGCACTTTACCAAGGCTCCTGACTACCTTATCTGGCATCTCATCTCAAGAGGCAGCTATGTCATTTGCAACAGCCAATCAGAATCTAGCTGAATACATTAGTAAATGCCCTGAACTTGATGGCAATTCTTTTGCTAGTTTACCAGTTAGACTTAATGCAAACAAATTTGCTTGAATAGCCTATCGGTTGGCTTATGGCATTGAATATCCAACAGTTAAGCAGTTAAGTTGCGCATCAATTAGGTTTGCTTGCATGGATTACACTCAATTCTTAAACAAAGATTGCTTATTTAGGTCACTTAATTGGCTTGAGGCAGACAGCACATGGTGGTTAGTAGCTATTGGCCAATCAGGAAGCACCATAATGTGTGATGAGATGATAAAATATGCAAATTAGCTACCACTAGAGATGAGAATTGAACATTGCCAGCAAACAGGCAAGGAATTCCCAAAAGTGGTAAATACCCATGAATAATGGACGTTATCACTTAGAATAAGAAGGAAAATTATCTAAGTTCAAGATATTGCCATTTTTTTAGGTGTTACACAATGTTTTTGACCAGAAACTGGCCCCGTCCTTAAAGGCAGTTGTGCAGGGGGAGTAAAAGCTGTTCTTGACAAATCAGTAGCCTTGGTCTTACCTTGGATGAATTAGAGTCTCTAGTTCATCCAAGGTCTTACTGTATGCTTACCTGCTAAGTGCTGTCATGATGATGGCAAACGCCTGTGTTTGAACTCACAAACTTCTGGATCACAGGTAAACACGGTATCATTGCTCCATAATAAAGCATAATCTAGTTTCCTAAAAGTATGCTGAAATTAAGTAAATCTTACACAAGGTCAGTTTATTTGTTTAACATTCATTAATACATATGCTTACATGGCAGAGTACACCATTCCTTTATCATTAATTGATTAGGCAATAAATTACTGGCTCGAGGACAATGAAGTTACATGCATGCATGCTGCTTGTAAAATCCTGTTAATTGATTGACAATGTGTCATTGTTTATTTACTTGTTTCTACCTTTGTTGGTCATATGGCACATATCCAATGAAGTCCTTGAAGCATGGTTGTACAAACAGACACTACAATACACTATGGGCTGTCACATGACAGTCAAGCGACCTAATTATGGACACTCTTTGCAAAATTATTGGTTAAGCTATAAGAGAAATTGATTAAGTTACTTCAGATGAGTAAACGAACAAAACATGTACATAATTAGGTCGCTGGGCTGTGAGGTGACGACACACAGTGAATAGTTCAAGAAAAATAACCAGTGTGGATTTCTGACTGACTGACTGACTGACTGACTAACTAGCTGACTGACTGACTGACAGACCGACTGACTGACTGACTGACTGACTGACTGACTGACTGACTGACTGACAGACCGACTGACTGACTGACTGACTGACTGACTGACTATATACTTTATGAACTATACACTGGAAATATGCTAACTATTGCAAAAAGACACGCAACTGGGTAGTAATACTAATTAAAACCTGACAGTGGCTTCAATAAGAAATTCCCCATTGAACATAAGACCTACGTAATTACGTCACGTCAACGCGTCATATCATGCGTTGGCATCGTTTCAGAGATTTTCCCGTAATGCACAGGAAAGCCCGGACTTTCCATGTCATTTTCATCTTCCGGAAATTGACAGAAAAAGTAGAAAACCTGAACTTTACCTGGACTCCCATTGGCTAAAGGCAGCCTTTTAACCAATGAGAGTCCTGCATTCAAATGACGTCTTCCGGATGGAGTTTAGTTCCCAAGCCTATGTGTTCAGCTGTAACGGAAAGCAGTGTTAATGGAACAAGAATCCAAAACGAAATGAGAACACTCTAAAATATTACTCTCTGAGAAACTCCCGTAAGTGCATAATGGGAGTTCATAAAGGACTTTTCCCAAACTCTTCAAGTTTCAAGATTTTATTGACCATACTATCATTATTACTCTTCTTTGATTTGATTCAAAGATTAACACCTGACATGTTGCTTTGTACTGTATACCTTTACTGCACATTTCTGTAATCATGACCTCAACTGAGAAAACATATTTTTTGCCCAAACTATGCTATAAAAGTAACTTTTTATGATCATAGCAGAGAATAAAGTAGGGCATGACATATCCAATTTGTATAAACGAGGCTAATGGTCTTATTTAGATTTGGTTTTTGTTCTGTGGATATTAAAAACCTTCTCAGTCAGTGTTTATCTAGTTGAGCCAAATAAGTTACAAATTGCCTGCTTGAAGTTGGTATTTTGGCCAAAATGTAGGCCTGCAGCTTACAGACCATCAAACTTAGAAACTACCCCATCTTTGAGAAACTGATAAAACAAACATCCTTTTATAATGAAACAATCAGCAAAGCCATTTCTACTTGGACAAGCCTAATATTAAGTCACATTTTCATGGCACTTTGTTAGGGACCTTCATGATCCAAACACACCTTGTTTTCACAGAATGCCACAGAATTAATCAAGGACAAAGAGCATAGTAATAATCATATAGGGACAGCAATAATGAAATAATAACATTGCTTACATGTCTGTGTGTGTACATAGTTGGACAACTCACATGGTAGGTCATGTAAGGGACCTGGGTCCTTTCATTATGGCACATAAAAACTACCCGGTTATCAATTATTCAGTGATGTGCATGCGAGGCTTTGATGCTTCCAATGTGATGTCATAAAGGTCAATGTGACGTCACATGAAATGTTCGCCATCAGTGTTTAGACCATCTAATGATTACAGGTCGTTGGATGGGCACAAAAAGGTCTTGAGACAAAATTTAGTTCCATCAGGTGGAGTGAGGTATTGCCTGGTCACCCCTAGCCCCAAGTTCCCCAGTCAGCGGCATGGTCATCCAGGGCTAGGTCACAACTAGAAACCAGTGCTCTGAAATAAATAGTAGGAGCTGACACTGACCATTTGATTGATTGATTTATGGATTGATTGATTGGTTGATTGATGGAAAATTGGAAAGTGGTGTAAGATAAGAACTGTTATTGTCTGCTGTTCAATTTCTATCCCACTTCTATAGCAGCTGGGTGGTAAGGCTTTAATTCCAGGCCACTCTTCATGAGCTACATGTTAAATTGGAGATGCCTTGTAATTGGTGTCTATCCTGAGGCAAGTAATATACCCCCACCCATATGGGAAATGTGTAACATGGAGTGGACTCCAAGCAGCCTTGTCATCTCATCATTACATCCGCCTCGTGCAGCTGGTCATTTAAGCTGACTTAGCTTCAGACCCAGGAGCATTGAGACTTTTAAACATTCACATAAGTAGTGTTATTTTTCATTGGTTTGGATCAAAATCCTAGAACCTTTCTGTTTAAAGGTCAGAAGAACTCAAGGTACAACAAAGTCATTACCTTGAGAGACGCCATTAAGAAAATTCATTTTCAGAGAAAGAGAAATCGGATTACTCCTGTACATGGCAATATTCAATCACTATGACTTATCACATTAATGCAAATTTGACTTCATACTTTATATTAATCTCCTTGTATTCCAATATTTTTGCTAAATACCCAGATAGCATTCCAAGCTATAATGGCCACCGTCAGTACAGCATCGTTTTGACGTCGCCGATGTTGCACAAAGGCTGAAATGATTTGGAATGCTATCTGGGTAATACTGTACTCGATTTTGCTAATCACATATAATTATGTAACTCATATCTCAAATTTAATCTCTTTCCATTGTTTGATGTTTACAAAGAAAATCTGATCTCTTCTTCAAACATTAGTATTATTCTGCCTTTATCTTGTTTATTAATAATTTTTTTCACTTAATCTACACAATCACATTACACAATGCTTCTGCCATATAGAATTTCACTCAAACTTGAGACATTACGATAACAACGACATCTTAAAGAAATGATCAATCAACTTTGGCATGCAATAAAGACTTAGATCAATGCAAAAAAAGAAACTGAAATGACAAAGAGTCAGTTTGGCTGGCAGATGTTGTGCATTCCTCTCACCCTCGGGTCATAGTGCCCTAAGTAATGCAATTCACTCAAATGCTGATGAAATCCCCCGCTGTTTTTTTTAATCATTCGATGTGACTGACCTGAAGCTTTGTTTTTTTATACATGGAACCAATTGAAGAGGCGTTTTTAGTGATGAATTGATCTGAGTTCCCACTATGTTTTGTATTTGCTTAATGCGTGGTGTCCATCGCTTGCCAAAACATTCCACATCAGTTCGAAATCAGCCTAACGTTGGTTTGATCACCAAATGTCCCGGACAACTAACCCAGCCACCTCTGACCTATGGTCATTCATTCAAAGTTGCTCAATAACATCCATGGAAGTCAAAACTTGGGTATTTTAGTGCTTTTCTGCAGCAATCTACAGCGGCGAATATTGAACTAGTTTGTTCGGTGACCCTGAAGATTCAAGGGTCCCGAGCAGAGACAGTCTTGACCCGCTCTCGCACACTTTCTGACGATACATTTTCCTTCCAAAGTACAAGTCGTCACAAAATAATCTGATGCAAATGATTGCAACACTCACCATAGCAAGAAGCAGTTGGGCAGATCTTCCTGTAACCACAACCTAAACCCACCCAGGTGTAAAATGGGTATATGCTTGGCAATAGGTAACTGCAATGATGGGGGTGGGGGGCTAGCTCAGTGGTAGCGTGCTGGGCTTCCAACCACCGGGTCCCGGGTTCAATTCCTGGTCGAGCCTATGTTGGATGGCTGTTTCATCCTTGGTCTCATTGCCATGGTCCCTACCTGTCCTACTTAGCCCATCAGGGGCAGAAATACAGGAAGTAAAGCCATAATCCACCACCGTAACTGCAATGATGGGACTGATGGGTACTGTGCGAACTCTTAAACCCCTGTGGCAAACCATGTGGTAAGCCGACCCCTGATAGCATTCCAAATTGTATCAACATCGGGCGATGTCGGTGATATTGAAACGATGTTGTACCGACGGCGGCCGATATAGAAACTACGATGGCCCGATTTGGAATGCTATCTAGGACATACTCCCACGGGAGTTGAGAAAGACCTTGAATTGCCCTGCCAAGGCCATGATTCCTGCATGTGCCACATATAGTAGACTGTAAACCAAAAGCATTTACAATCAAATTTGGAAAATTAGCCCAGAACGTGGGCTCTATACACGTATCCGATTCCGGATCTTTATAGGAGCTGGCCAATGCCTTGACCACTAGAATACTAGATCATCCTTTTAAGGTTTGCACTGATGTAGCAATATCATGAATATCCCATGATGCAATGTGGGGTGCATATTACCAAAATGTCATCAAACCTTCTATTAGTAATGCACAGATTTACCCATTTTTGTAATGAGACTATTCTTGTACTCCCAATTCATATAATCTGAAATAATAACATTTTACCATATTTAACCTGTTATTAAACGTTTTCAAGATCTGGTAATTTCAAGGGTTAATAGGTTCATTTAAAGAAGCTTAGGAATTCCCTCACTCATAAGGTTTTTTTTTTTTTCCATCCTACACATACTATTTTTGAAGACAAAATGGTTGTCTTTGATTCACACCAAGTTGACATTTTACGGCTGCAAAATTATCGTTATCATTATTTTTTTTTCCATCCTACACATACTATTTTTGAAGACAAAATGGTTGTCTTTGATTCACACCAAGTTGACATTTTACGGCTGTGAAATTATCGTTATCATTTATGTGAAATTGTATCAATCTATTTAATTAAATTAAATTTAACTCTACTAAATGGTATTAAGTTTTGCGTAATGTTGGTCTAATCTAATCACAAAATGCTCTGAAAAAAGCATCTGACTGACTAACCAATTAATCTGATACCACCTACGTCTGTGTGATTGGGTTTTATGTCCTGTATTTCTGCACCAGTTGGGCTAATTAGGACAGGCAGAGACCATGGCAATGAGACGAAAGGATGAAACAGCCATCCAACTTAGGCTCGACCAGGATCGAACCCGGGACCCAGCGGTTGGAACCCCAGAGCGCTACCTCTGAACTAGGCCCCTGCCCCAACGAAGGTTGCAATAACGATTATCAAAATGCTCTGAAAATAGTAATATTATTGCCATACAGGGAAGTTATTGCCATACTTTTAAACTCTAGCCCTGATTTTGGTTTAAACATCAGCAGAGTCGTCAATATATGAACTGACTGCTATCTTTAATGCACTAGATCAACTTAGTGCACCCATTTTTATACACTAGATCAACTTAGTGCACCCATTAACCACAATTGGACCGCATCCAAGCTAATTCGATCTTTGCTCATTTCAAGAATTTTTCTCCCCTACCTAAAAATCCCTCTAAGGAACCTGGCTTATTTGCTGACTTTCACTCAGTAGTTGGTCTTCATTAATTATACTGTCTACTAATGACTGACTACAATGAGCGCCAATTTATTTTTTGGCGCCATTTTCTTTTTTGGTGCCATTTTCTCGTCTAGTTTAGTGCTTTCGATTCTCGGCTAGATGTCGCTGGTGTATACCTCTTGTCCTAATTTTTCATTAATGAGGACTCTTAATTAACGTCAGAATATTTTGGTTCAGTGCCGTGGTCTAGTGGTAAAACATTGGACTTGTTGAAGTCTGGTACGTGCAAGGTCATGGGTTAAATCGGAACTGAACAGATCCTTCTGAAACCACTGCTTCACTAAGTGTGAATGGGTACTTGGCCATAGGCAGTGGTGGTAACAGTAGAGTGCACTGACCCTAAATTGCACCTCAACGGCTGAAGGTTGGGCGTATACTCTAGTTGAGAAAGATTCATTCTTGAACAGGCCAGCCAAGGGTGTAAATTGAGATGTTGGCAGAGCGCGTTATATATTAAGATGGCAGACAAAAAAAAAAAAACATATTCCGTTTGCATATTATTAGCCCTTAAATAGCCAAGTGGACTCTGTAGAGTAGGTGCCCAAAAAAAAACTACTGTATTTCCGGAATAGGTCTTTCACAAAGTTATATCCAGATAGCAATCCAAATCGGACCAACATCTGCGCGATGTCAGCGATGTTGATGCGATGTTGTAACGACAGTGGTCAATATTGAAACAATGCTAGGCCCATTTGGAATGCTGTCTGGGATATTTCATATAACCCAAGAAAATCATTTGGATGACAACCAGTTGAAATTTAGCTCAGGAAGAGCATCCAGAATTAGAACCTTGATCACCTCCTGCCAACATAATTATACAGTATCAGTCATTTTATGATTCATAGTAAGTGGCTCGTCAGTTAAGAGCTACACTAAATTAAGTTAATCTTTCATCGAATGCTGTATAATAAATCTTAACATTTCATTATACTCTGGCAGCAAAGACTTGGTTTGGACTAGAATCACTGAGGTAATATCACAGAATGCAAATGACTTTTTTGGAGCTACATCTGAAATGACCAGGAGTAATGACAAAGAGTCAGTTTGGCCGGCAGATGTTGTGCATTCCTCTCACCCTCGGGTCATAGTGCCTTAAGTAATGCAATTCACTGAACTGCTGATGAAATTTCCACTCTCCCCTTCGGGAGGTAGTTTTAGGAAGCTCGTGCAGTCACGTGATCATAGACCTTCACCACAAGAGGTCGCTTGGGGGAAGTTTAGGAACTGGTGCTGCCACATTGGTCCTTATCAGAAGTTTTGCTCTGTTGGAAGTTGACAGACAGTGTCACACATGAAGTGTGGGTTTGATGACGCCAGACAAAACTGGAGGAGCTTTAAATGAAAATTCTAAAGAGAGTCTCAAGGGGAATGGTTGAAAAGGGTGTTAAAAAAGAGTCTTTAAGTTGTTTGATTGCGTTTGATGCCCCAGCCACCAGGGGTAGAGAAGATGCTTGAGTGGCTGCGAATGGCAGTGTCTGTGGAGAACTGGAGAAAGTGCGTTTGAAGAGCGATTGGTCGTGTCTTCCAGACCAGCTCAGAGAGGGGAACCTCCAACCCAACGTCATTACAAGGCGGGTCACGTGCCAAAGCCTCGCTTTCGAGTGAAACGGAAGTGTGATTAAGTGGCGCACAATAGCTCTAGGGGGCGCTTGGGTGGCCGAAGGGGTTTCTGAGGGAACTCTTGTGTGTGACGTCATGTCTGTGACCCTCTGTCTCTGCCTAGCGAACCGCCCTTTCTGTGTTTTATTGTGAGGGATGAGCTATGAACCAGAATAAATTCATAAGGCCGGTGCATCCTAAAATAGCAGAAGAATGCCAGGCTCAATTGAGGGGACAATGAGTGAGTCAGACTATCGTGATTGAAAAAAGGAACGTTATGATCTACTGCATGCTCTGAACTAACTCCACTCTCTGTTTTGCCCTGATAAAGTTGAGTACAGTCTGTTCACACTTCCCAGATCGTGCATATCTGATTTCTTCGTAGGCTCCATCGCTTTCCTCCCTTTTTCTTTGTGATATCTCTTTTTACCACACTCCTGAGGATTCATTACCGAACGTCTGGGGCCATTGAGTCAATGTCTGTTCAATACTCGTGATCAACGGCAAAGAACTGGGAGATAAAAAGTACTGAGTGGGTGCAGTCATTCGGAGAACAAAGGACATGCTTCATTTGGGCAACACTACAACTCATATGTGCAGATTAAGTACTAGGTTGTGGGAGGACCATACAGTGCTTCTGTCCTTGGTGATTCTGTACCAAAAACTACAGTTATTTTGACTTCACATTTATATACACTCCCTTATAATTATTTAAGCTATGCGCTATAAGTGCTGAAAGTTTCATTGTGCATTTGAATGACTTCGTAAGTTCTAAGTTAAAATTCTTCACATAATTTTTCATACAGGGATGACCACTATGAGTATTACCCAGTGAAAGTAGTTTTTACATTGAAAGCCTAAGTAATATATACAAAATAATACCAAAACAAAAAAAAACCTGTGAATATATTGTGTATATAAATGTGATTTTAGAAGCAGTTGATAAGGTACATGTAGATATATTAATAAAATTAGTAAGACTTCTTTCCTACTGACAATCCCATAAGGTTCACTGTATAATAAATTGTTTGTAACACTACTCTAAGTAATATCAAACATCCACATTCCACAAGACAGAGAATAGCATTAGAGGACACCAGCAGAAATACATAACTCTGGTTCTCTCATTTCTTTCAATAACTACCACTAGTCTACCAGACCACTAAGTCAGATACTGCCGGAAGAAATATATCCCAAGAAAGCACAAAACACAAGTTAGTCACCCTTACACACAACACGGTGCAACGGAGTCAGCGATATTCCTCAGTGATATATTATCCTGACAAAACCCAAATATTTCCCAAATATTCTCCCTGTCCTTATCTATCACCGACAGCATCCTAACAACATCACTTGGGTGCTTGGGATTATAATTGCTAACGAAATGACAGATATAGGAAACACACCGGATGTCTCGCCCATCAGTCATTTTGGTGCCCATCAGTCAAGAATCAGCCATGGCTGAAAGAGAAAACTGCTTGGTCACGCCATGTGATGGATTATGGATGCTCATGCTTCCACTGTGTCACAATCAGTTAGTGATTTGCCTTAAATGTCAGGGAAAGGCCAAGAGAAATGTGATCATTGCCTATTCTCAGTCTGGGCTAGTTGTGTACTGCCAGACTTGTTGTATAATGAGAGAGCTATATCCACCTCAACCTCAAAAGCTTCAAGAAATATCTTAGTGAGTTTATTTTCAATGTCTTTGTTACAATGCTACTGCT
This sequence comes from Alitta virens, assembly GCA_932294295.1. Taxonomy (NCBI): domain Eukaryota; kingdom Metazoa; phylum Annelida; class Polychaeta; order Phyllodocida; family Nereididae; genus Alitta; species Alitta virens. Next base: position 34,955,731 of record OW028580.1, read on the forward strand.
CTGAATGAAATGATAAGCCTTGGAGTCCACACCATATTACACATTTACCCCCATGGGTGGGGTCTGCTACTTGCCTCAGCATAGTCACCGAGTACAAGGCACCTCCAATTTAACGTCTCCTGTGATCGACATCCAACGGGGATCTTCATCAGAGCTGGCTAATGTGGAATGGGGATTTCTGAACCATTAGGCCAACAAGCTGCTGTAAGATTCCAGTATATTGATCTGTCTTAAGGCAATTTCTTTAAAGTAAAATACTTACCAAATTCCAGAGTACTTTATAGCTCGAAGCAAAGGCATTAAACAAACCTGGCAATAATGATGCTATGAGTGTAGCTGAGCCATCAAAAAGTCTCTTTGTAAATGACAAATTGTGCAAGTCACGTCACTTCACTAAGATAATTAGACATAGAGTCGTATTTCATTATGATTGCCTATTTGGCAGATGAAACAAGTTGCTCAGTTCATAGTTAGTAATTTTGCAAGGTAAGCCTATAGTATTATCGCACAGTGCAGCCCTCAAGACCAGTATTTGCCACTTAGGAGGGTTTAATGATGAGATTAAGTAACGTTCAATTGCAAGACCCTTAATAGAAAATTGTGGTTTCTTTTTTCAGAAACCACTATTTTAACATTCTGTTATAAGCCACAAACTTTCATAGGACAAACCTTGGTCAATACCAAAAATGCTGTGTGCTATTAGCGATAAATTGTCCACATTATGGCATATATTGTTTGGTCTAACCTCCAAGATCGGTTTTTTTTTGGTTCAGGTGTTTTTAATTTAAGGCTGACATTTATTTTTAATCATTCTCAAATTTTAATTTGGACTGGTTTCTCACATGTCTTCCAGGTGATTCTCACAACTTAAAATAATTGTAATTTTATATCAGACATGTAAACTACACTACTTGAAGCTCCAGCATTTTTTACTCCACGCAGCATTAGTCTCAGATTTTTAGTTGTCATTACAACAGGTTGAAGATATTTTGTCGCGACCTACATATACTTTCTTGCTGCACAGATGGTTTTATCCTTTTTTCATAAAAATAAAAATATGAGAAAGCCGATTTGCTATGGTTTGTAATTCCCAGCAGTGCAGCATCTGCGATCTGCTTACACCGCCCCACACTGCATAATACAGGAAGCCAGTATTTGTGCAATGTTTGCTGGGTGTGTAGAAACTCTGGTGCATTAAAAGCTCTGTACATATAATATACATTAAATGTGATATACAGAACAGGGGGGGGGGGGGTACAAGGCTTTCCTGGATATACACTAACCCTAGAAAATATAGGAGATGTATTTGACAAGTTCTCCCAGTTGCTGCTACTAGAAATGTACACTATTGCTATGACACGATGAAATAAAATGTTATTTAAAGTCGGTGGTGATACAAAATAACAATAAAACACAAGCTACACAAAAGCTTTTCGCCATCAGCAAAGCTTTTCGCCGACTGTAAAATGAGAACTGCACTCCAGTTTATACATGAAGTTGTGCATGCACTATTGCTGTACAGTTCTCATTGTATGTGTCCAACACAACTAAGATGACAAAACAATGTTACAGTCGGCGCCACCGAAATTGCCAGAACAAGTGCTAGAGCATTACTGTAAGTGCCAGGAAGTGTGGGGTGGAGATAGGACCCTATCATTCAGTGCTGGATGGTGAATGGCTTAAGCTCTAAGAGGCACTGATGCGATTGCTGTGTTGTTTGGGCTTCTGGTTCCATGCAGACCATTTGGGTTCATTGGTAGTACTACCGGTGAGGATATATTGGGTCCACACTCTCTAAAATACTGGAGTTATTTGGTGGTGAAGCTGATTTGAGAGAGGCAGGCAAAAGTAGTTTTGTGAATTTCAGAATTTTGGAAAGATGTCAACGATGAGACGGAAACAGCTGCAGCTCAAGGCACAGCGACAAAATTAAAGACAATGAATGACACGTAATTAAAGGGAAGGAACAAAAATAAACGTTTATTGCACAATGAAGAAATGGCTTTAATTCGTTGTCAAATTCTAAACACATACCTATTCCCAACTTTTGTTATATCAACACTTTATTACTTTACCCTGTACTACCTGCTAACCTACTGCAACATTGTTTATTTGAACTTATATTATAATTTATTTACTTACTTACTTACTTATTTACTTACTTACTTATTTACTGACTTACTTACTTACTTAATTGCTTAGTTAATTACTTACTTAAATACTTACTCTATAATCTACCCAACTTCTCTCCGTGATTCTAAAATATAGTTAGTAAATTCTGTGATTATTCTGACAAAGATGTTAATTGCTTCTTCTTCTTTTTTTCAAAGAAAGGACGGCCAGTGAGAAAAATAAACTTTTAAAGTGTATTAAGGCGTTAATTTTAAAAAGGTTTGCTACATAAAAATCACCAACATCAACTCATAGGACATTAATTTCCTGGTGTGAATAATTACTTCTTCTTAATTTTTGTTTACTTCTCATTTAAGTGTCACCCTAAGTAACCTTAATTCACCTTAAGTAACCTTTAATTAAAGCACCTTGAAAGATCACGTTCAGGGCAGGTCTTTTGCAGTGGGGGACATTCATTTGGTTGGCATTAGCTGTTAGTGTAAAAGGTGCTGCCGCTGCTGATGCTGCTGCTGGAGTTCATCAGACGCCTCATCACTTCATCTAATGCATCACCGACTCCACCCATCAGTGTCAGAAAGTTTCACATAAAAAGCTGTGCTTCAATTTTGACGTAAACATCTATCAATGTTCTTAAAGTGTTTTCATAACATAAACAAGAAACAAGATCAAATTCCTCAAAGATTCTACTAAAGAATCAACAGTGGGATGAAAGAAGACAAATAAAGAAGAAGAGGTGTGCTTCAAATATGTAAGATTTAAGAGACCAGCGACCAAAAGCCACTTGCATCTTCAAAGTTGTTTACTCAGACAGAAACTGGATACAATGAAAATCTTCAAATTAAGTTTTAATCCCCATTCCTTTCTGCAACCTAAGTATCTAAAGGAAGATGTGACTTCGCTCTTAAGGGGGCATGTAAGCAGCATGAATATTTCAATAACAAGCATCTGCCATTCACTACAAAGCTAGCCTCTTGGTGATAAAGTTGATGATAGACTGGTGTCTACTCTTAGAATAGCATGTGCGAATGTCTATTGAGGAAGAACCAGACATGAAATTTGTTGCCTACTTCCCTCTTAATGCCTCCTCCAACTTTTGTTTCCAGTACTTTTAGGAAAATCATGCGTTTCAGTTTCTTTATATTTTATAGAACAAATGGCTGTGGAAATTTATTTATTGATTGATTGATTGATTGATTCCTGCATTTTTTGGAAATTGAACTTCCCAGTGTGTTTTAGTTTTTTAATATTTTGTAGAAAAAATAGCTGCAAAAAGTCATTGACTGACTGACTGACTGACTGACTGACTGACTGACTGATTCTGATAGAATCTGATAGAACCTGATTGTATTCATTCATTCATTCATTCATCGTGATGACTCTCCTCCTCCTCCTCCTTCTACTCCTTCTACTCCTCCTCCTCCTCCTCCTCCTCCTTATACTCCTCCTCCTTCTCCTTCTACTCCTCCTCCTCCTACTCCTCCTCCTCCTTCTACTCCTCCTCCTCCTTCTACTCCTCCTCCTTCTCCTTCTACTCCTCCTCCTCTTCCTTCTACTCCTCTTCCTGATAGCATCAATAGGCAGTTTAATCATGGGCCAAAACAATTCATCATTTCCAGTGACCAACCTAAGCATGCTTTAGAACAGGCCATACTGCATTTATATTTAACGCCATTTGTAACTGTCACACACACTGATCACATGACCAAGTGCTAAACTGATTGATCACGTGATCACTGGACCGATTATTCTGGTCAAGTGATAGGTCATTGACTGGTCATTTATTGACCCGTTTTACCTTGTCTTTAAATTAAAGCCAATACTTTTGTGTGAGGGATGCCTTTGTTTGAGCCAAAAATAAAATCATTGAAAACAGAAATTCTAAGAAATTAACCAATACTTCGACACGATTAATTAGGTCATTGATAATCCAATTAATTGATCGATCTATTCATCAATCCCACAATTGATTGACTGTCTTTGTAACAATCGAAGCATAACTCTTCTGTGCAAAAACTTGAGAAGTGCATTGAACCATACCACGATGTGGCAACTAAGTTCGTCTAAAGTTTTGGACTCAGTGGTAAAAGTTTGAGCTAGTTAATTTCATTATTTGATTGATTTATTCAACTGTCTGAGGTAGACGTAATGATGACAGACATGTAATACAGGGATTGCTAAATGAATAGATGAATGCTTTAACAACTAGATAAAAAAAAGCTGCATGGTTACAAATATACAGTGCAGCTTACATATTTTGCCAGTTGCTTTCAAAAGTATCAAAGTCACGTAGATGAATACCAATGTCGCCAAACTAACCTATCTAGTCAGTTTTTTTTTTTTTTTTTTGTTTTTTTTTGGCGGAATAAATGAAAGTCTGAGTCTGAGTCTCATAAAGATGGTAAGAAATGGTGGTGGGCGAGGTTGGGAGGAAGGAGTGATATGACCACTGATAATGACCAGTTTCCAGGCAAATATTTACAGCTGCTGGAGTCCCCTTAGGGCCCCCTTATATTGGAGGGGCCTCCCCTCCCCCCCCCCCTCCCCTCCTCCACGGAGTCCACACAATGTTCGCGCAGTGTCCTTCCAAATCTCGCCCAGAATGAGACTAGGGGCAAGTTCAGCTCCAATCTGCTACTCATCATGGCGCCCATTATTGGCACTTGCCACATCCGACTTTAAACTGCCCTCGGAGATGCCATTGGCTGACCAATGACTGGCTTAAGTATTGCAACCTGTCAACACATAGATAGATAGATAGATAGATAGATAGATAGATATGGAAAGTCCCTCTAAGGCAAGTTTTTGCCGCTATCGAGGGTTGATTAATGAGGTGAGGGAGAGAGTATAGGAGTCCATCCATGTTACACATTTACCCCATGGATGGGATCTTTTACTTGCCTCAGCATAGACACCGAGTACAACGGGACCGCCAATTCAATGTCTCATCCGAATGAATCCAGCTGGGATGTAGCTAATGAAGAGTGCCCAGGCCTAGTATCGAACCTGGGACCTTCAGCAGAGCTGGCCAATGTGGAATTGGCAGATGCCTTGACCATTAGAACCCAATAAGATTGGACCATCTATGACTGGACGGACAGCTGGTCAGAAATTCTCCAACAAGCTTTTACTAAGTAGGTCATTCCTTAGTGAAGTTATGATAAGCAGTAGTTCAAGAGATTTTATTGACTATGAAGAGAAAAATTAATAAATAAACATCAAACTACAGTAGGCTACTACGTTACATGTCATTTTGGCGGCCTGATGCCTAGAAGGCCTTTTACCAATACATAAATTGGTCTGGTATGTATATCGATTACTTATTTCAGTTAGTTTATTCAAATACAATGTGATTTACCTGAAAAACCCTATGTTTTTGCCTACAAAAGCAGTCTAGGCCTTGACCCTCAAGCCGCATCGTAGACGAGGGTCTAGCAGATATCAAAGCATTGCGAGATAGGCCGTGGAAGTAGGTCAATCACTATGCACGTTAACTTTAACTAAGCAGCGTACAAAGTAGTCTTTAAAATTCGTTCGATACGACATTGCATCATCTTATTAAACACAGGGACTCTTAGCTTTGTATTCTTATGGTTAAAATGAACTGATCTACGCAGTCAAATTCCTTGCTCCCCCACTAGGATTCTTGCTCCCCCCGAATTCTCCAAAACCCTCTCCTGCGGAAAGGTGTGATAGGGTTTTGCATCAAGACAGCTACAAAAGAGAGAGGTGAACCTTACATTCCCACTAAAGACTTCTTCACAGTAACTTTGATATCAAATTAGGAGGCACTGGACTAACTTGTTGTCACAGCCTATGTAGGCTCTAGTGTTCTCCTGGTGGGTTTTTGACAATATGTTATTTAACTATGTATGTGTGTGTCAGTGTGGCCGTTTGCATCTGTATGTTTGAATTTTGTGTGTAGGAATTTGTAATTGTATACCCATCAAATAAATAAATATCTATCTATCTATAACCTAAATATTTGTTTGGCTTTAAATCCAGTATTTCAGATTTCTGCACCTGATGGGTAATTAGGACAGGTAGGGACCATGGCAATGAGATGATGGATGAAACAGCCAACCAACTTAGGCTCGACGGGGAATTGAACCCGGGACCCAGTGGTTAGAAGCCCCAGCACATTCTATTAGGAGTGCTCTCGTGCATTAGTTTCCACTGTATGTCTTATGCCCATATTTCTCGTTCATTTTGGTGTAATGCTCTAATTAATAGAATCTTTGAAAACATGCAAAATCAAACTAACTGGCAGTCCACTCTATGAACTGAATAATGACCAGTGCAAGTGGGTAGCAACCTGTTCATGGCAAGTTGTCCTCAATTACAGACATGGCCCTCGCATTGAAATCCCTTGACCCTTGAGAACCCGATTGACCTGCATCGTAATTTTCATCACGTGACACACTGCAAGGTGCCCGGATGCTGATTGATGGTGAGCGATAAATCAGACGTTTCGTCAGCTCCTTCTTTTCTGCCGGACGATTGCGCCTGTGAGCTCCTGTCCTGCTCAATTAACGACCACAAAAGGAACTTCTCGCCGACTTCTCGTCCATTTTCACCCACCTCACGTAGAGGACGTGACATTGCGAGATCAGACACTTTTATAAACAAACGCCCCCTCGCGGAAGGACCTTGCGTGCACCGGAAGTCATAGTGACTGCTACCAGTCAAATGTCTGATCAGGCTGCTGACGAAAGTTCACTTACCACATTTTCTGGCCGGTCTCATCATGTTCCATGCCTCAATGCTACTGACCAGTCTGAAGCTTAGTCAGCTTATATGACCAGCTGCCATAGGCAGATGTAATGAGATGATAAGGCTTAGAGTCCACACATATTGACACAATGTTTACACATTTACCCCATGGATGGTATTTTACTCGCCTCAGCATAAACGCATGGTACAAAGCACCTCAAATTGAATGTCTGATGAAATCGACATCCTGCTGGGATGTGTCCTGGCCAGGGATTGAACCTGGGACCTTCAGCAGAGCTGGCCAATGTGGAACTGGTAGATGCCTTAACCATAAGGTCATCCAGCCGGGTTAATTTTTGCAAATAAACATTGTAGGCCAGCGACCTAATTACGCGCTTTAATTGTTTACTAAAGGTCTAACAAAGAAATTACAGAATATTTAGATGTTAATGTGCTGAGTTTAAGCAGGAAATTCAGAAAAACTAGCCTCAACTAAAAAAAGGTCAATACACAGCCTACCGGATAGGTCAATACACAGGTTAACCACTTATTTTGTTTAACTAGGTAAACTGGCAATATCTGGTTTATTATGCAGAAATTGTTGTTATTGTTTATTTTATTTATTTATTTATTAATAAAACATATTTATACAGGGTAATAAACATTTTGAGCAACAGCTCTTTTACAAAATGGCCCTCTTACAAATAAATAAAAACAGTACAATGAAGATTTGAGCAGTGAAAGTCCATTAAATGCCTCCAACAAACCCTGAGTAGCTACAGTGACCAACATATTAGCATAATCTCTCTGTTGGTCATGTAAAGTTAGACATTATCAGCTTAAGATCTAACGGCATTTTCCCTTCTTATTTTTCTTTCCTTTTCCTAATCTGTTGCAATTGTTCTCTTAATTAATTTCATTTCATCCCATATCATATGTAATTTAAAGTCCAACCTAATCATTTATATGGGGTCTTATGCTGAAATTAAAGGACCATGCATTTTGGCTTTTAGTAAATCGTATCATTTTGTCGTTACTTTAAATAGTAGGCCTAAAACATGTAAATGTGTCTCCATATATTCTGACATGGATTTTGCTGAGTGACGAACCTGTGATTAACAGTCTATTTTCGTTAGGCTTCTAAAATTAGTCTGCTCACTGGAGCGTGGTGTTTTGGGTTGCACACTAGATTAAGTTCAGAGTTAAGGGAGGTGACCTTCTGCAGAAATGGACATCAAAGATTCTTTGAAACAAGTTTGGGATGAAGCTATTGTAAAATTGAAGCGACCAGAAGTTAAATGGACCATCTTGGCTGGGATTTCTGCCTTTGTGGCCTACAAGACTTTAGTGAAAAGGTATGAGACTTACATCTGAAATTGTTGCACCTGTTCTTAGTTGACAATTGTGAAGTCCAATTGGTGTGTTATTCGCTAGAGGACAGCACTTGCTAACTGGCCCCCTAGTGTTAGGCAGTGACAACCCCAGGTCTACCAAATGTCTTATGGTACTAGCAATGGTGTTCTAATGGCTATAAATGATTATTTTTGTCCCAACTTTCTCCTGTGACATGTCTTTTCTTCTGCATATTATTCATTGGCACTTTTGGGTGTACATATCTTTATGTCCCATGTAACCACTGGACAATTTTACAATGTATATATTTTACGAGTTATCAAAAATATCATCAGGGATAATATATTCATCAATTGCACCATAGCCTTTTTTAACAAGTTAAAATACCACAAAATGTATAACATCATAAAATTACACATAGAATCACTGAAGTAACAAGCAAAGCTCTCTTTAAAAAAGAGACCTGTACCAGATTTACGTGACAGCAAATTAGGTCATTCCATGCCAAATTACCTGGCTCCTCTAGGTACCTATATATGAACTTTTAAAAAACCAGGAGTTTCGCTCCTATTTTGTAGAGGCGTGTGCTCATTTTGACAATTTCCCACTTTTGCAAAGCTATACAGCAGTAACTGATGGTTGTATTTGGCACAAATAATTCATCTGATGAAAGATTTTGAGCATATTGCTGGACAGTTATTGTATATTTTGGAAAAATAACTTCCCTAAAGCCCCTGTCACACGGGCCGGTTGTGCCGTAGTGAACCCGTAGTATTACGTAATAGTTGCGGAAATCGCCACCCGGCTCCAAGCCGGCGGCCCCAATACGGCCACCCGTGGATACCCGGGGATACCCGGCAAGCACCCGTGGGACCCTTGGCCAAGCCGCGAAACCCGGCCCCGGTAGCCGGTTGTGCCATGCTTGCATGGCACAACCGTAGAAATCTCACGGGTGAAAAAAAAAAAAAAAAAACACGTGGAAGCCGACGGGTGACCCGTGGAAGCCGGCGGGTGGCCCGTAGAGGCCGGCGGGTGGCCCGTAGAACCCGGCGAATTATTCGTCCCTAATTTCACCCCGGCGGCTTGTTGAGGGGTTCTACGGGTAACCCGGCGGCTTTCACGGGTAACCCGCCGGCTATCACGGGTAACCCGCCGGCTTTCACGGGTAACCCGCCGGCTTTTTGCTGCCAGCGTCAGCGTAGGCAGGGAGGTATATACTTTAAAAGGCTGCTGCTCCTCTAATATTAGTCCGATTTTCCTCAAATAAAGACTGCATGGCAGTATAGCTCAAACTGATTCCATACGTATTTTCGGATTTAAAAAAACCCGAATATTAAGCGAGATATTTGTCTGAGAAGGCAGTTGTCTTGCGGTGGCTGCTGCTCCATTTATATTAATCCGATTTTCGTCAAATCAGGACTGAATTGTGGTATAAATCATACTGATTCCATACGCGTTTTCGGATTGAAAATAGACCAAATATTAAGCGATATATTCGTCTGAGAAGGTAGCTAGGTTGGCGGAGGAAAAACAGTGGTGCTCTCGCAGACGTCCGCGCCCTGACTGTATCAATGCAGGAAGGGCTGAGCCCTCCTTTAAAAGGCTGCTGCTCCCCTAATATTAGTCCGATTTTCGTCAAATTAAAACTGTATTGTAGCATAGTTCATACTGATTCCATCATGTTTTCGGATTGAAAATAGACCAAATATTAAGCGAGATATTCATCTGAGAATGCAGTTCTCTGGCGGCGGCCAGGTGCTCTGTGTATGGTCATGACTTGAATGGTGTGGTCAATATTTTTGACCATGATATATATACATTGTTTGGATGAGCTTTATTGCAATTCATTTCTACTCATTCTGCCAACTGCCATGACCCTTATGTCAATTGCTATTAGCATTTTGAATGATATAAAGAATGGGTGTAGAGAATACAGCAAATGCTCAATACATGTGTCAATTGCCTAATTGCCTAAATTGGGGTTCTTTGACCTGTCATTTCATAGTTTGTTCAAAGATGACACAGTAATATGACATTGTCTTGATTGTCATTCACAATTACAAAAAGATGTAATTGCTTTCATTAATTAAAAACATTGTATTCTATTGTAATTACCAGGCAATGATTATATTTGTATATTGGGTTTTTTTTTATACATGTGAACATTCTTATCTTTTTGTGTTAATTTGAATCTTATTGTGATAATAAATTATTATTTTGATCAGTATTTGTGTATATTTTTGTAAAATTTAAATCTAATATTAATATTGTAATTAGTATTTGTGATTTGATCTGTGATTTTATTTGCTATCTTTTATGTACTTATATGTACCAAATATTAAGCTAGATATTCTATATTATATAATAAGCATATAAATCTATCTGTCTCTCTAAACTATCTGTCTATCTACATATCCGATTTTCGTGAAATAAAGACTGAATTATTCAGGGAAATGTGTAGAATTTATATAATAGTTAAAGGTGGGGAAAATTAATGGAGTATACTAGGCACAAACAAGAATATTCTTGTTAATAAAGTTAGTAATACCTTATAGAGTATAGATATGTAGATAGACAGATAGTTATAAGATCTTAACCTAATAATATGTTACTATCAATAATTCATTGATTAGTAATCAATAAAAAACGATAATAAAACAATGTTTGTTTGCTTGTTGCCAATAAAATTCCGACTTGATAAAGATGTCTATGGAGCTATAACAACTATCTATAGATAGATATACTCTAGTTTAGAGTAATCATTTTAGATATTTATTTCATTTTATATAAATTATCAATATTTCGTTGTTGTTTCTGAAAATAATCCAACTGGAATTAATATTGATATTGCATGTTCCATCCATGATCAAAACAATCTCCCTCTTTAATATGCATAATAAACAGGAATCAGTTGAAATTCAGAATTTCAATTAATGCTTGTGATCAATGATGAAAAAGCATGACTTACCCCATTCTTTGTATTATTCAAAATGCTAATAGCAATTGACATATATAGGTTAATTGACTTTACAAAACCAAAGGAAAAGTCCTTCCCATTGGCCAGTTGGCAGAATGAGTAGAAATTAATTGCAATAAAGCTCATCCAAACAATGTATATATAATGGTAAAAAATATTGACCATACCATTCAAGTCATGAACATACACAGAGCACCATGCTGCCTTCTCAGACGAATATCACGCTTAATATTTGGTCTATTTTCAATCTGAAATTCTGTGTGGAATAAGTATGAACTCTTCTATAATTCAATTTTTATTTGACGCAAATCAGATTAATATTAAAGGAGCAGCAGCCGCCACCAGACAACCGCCTTCTCAGACGAATATCTCGCTTAATATTTGGTCTATTTTCGATCCGAAAACACGTATGGAGTCAGTATGAATTATACTACAATCCAGTCTTATTTGACGAAAATCGGACTAATATTAGAGGAGCAGCAGCCTTTTAAAGAAGCGCTCAGCATTGATACAGTCCCGGCGCGGACGTCTGCGAGAGCACCACTGTTTGCCTCCGCCAACCTAGCTACCTTCTCAGACGAATAACTCGCTTAATATTTAGTATATTTTCGATCCGAAAACAGGTATGGAATCAGTATAAATTATCCTACAATTTAGTTCTTATTTAACGAAAATCGGCCTAATATTAAGGGGAGCAGCAGTCTTTTAAAGTATACTCCTGGAAGCTGTGAGTTACTCCTACTACTCGCCGGCTTACTCCTACAACCCGCCGAGTAACCCGTAGAACCCGCCGAGGCACCCGTGGAACCCGCCGAGGCACCCGTGGAACCCGCCGAGGCACCCGTGGAAGCCGGCGGGTAACCCCTGGAAGCCGGCGGGTAACCCGGCGGGTGACCCGGCGAGTAACCCGTCCCTTTTTGCTGCCGCCAAACCGGCGGAAAGAGCTGTTACATAACTATTACGTAATACTACGGGTTCACTACGGCACAACCGGCCCGTGTGACAGGGGCTTAAGCAGAGCTTGGACTGCCGTAAATAGTCATTCCTAATATGGTTATGCACAAAAAATGACGACAAAATTTCATACATGTTATAAAAATGTGTAATTTGGATGTTACCTTTTAAGCAGTGAGATATTGTGTTCTGTAAATTAGTAAAAAATGTTTTATATGAAGAACAGTGTTCAGACTAGCAACAGTTTCTCTTAACTGCACAATGTTGCTGATTTTATATACCTTGCAATACACTTGATTTAGAAACTAGTATATTGTCTAACCAAAACCAATTGCTGACCTGATGCAGAGCCCGAGCTCAAGGCACGATCTACCAAGGAAAGGCTAGACTGGATGGGAAGGTTGTCATAGTAACGGGAGCAAACACTGGCATTGGCAAGGAGACAGCCCTGGACCTTGCAAAAAGAGGTAAATGCTTTTCTAAACAAACATAATATATTATGATGGAATACAATTTTAAGTTAGCTACCAAATGTATTCAGAATACAATACAGTACATTCATTACTTGGATATCATTACGAAAAGGTAACTGTGCAATGTAGTAGGTGTCATGTGTACGATTGATAATGTTATAGGACTAATCTCAGAGCATTCTATCATAACAACTGGCTGAAAATTATGTTTGCCATCCAGGAAATCTTGTAATCTAATTAGTAAAAAAAATGTTTTGTCACAATGTACTTGTTAATCCAGGCGAATATGTTTGAAACAGTGTCAAAGTCTCACCGTAGTTCTAGCCAACAAACTTCGCAGCTTCATATCATGCCTCATATTGTTCATAATATCTTTCAGGCGGCACAGTGATTATGGCATGTCGCTCCGAGAGTCGTGGCAAGAGTGCTGTGAATGACGTCGTCAACAGTTTGGGTCAAAACGAGGCTAAGGTCGTCTTCATGCCCTTGGATCTCAGTTCTATGGTTTCTGTCAGAAGTTTTGTCAATGATTTCAAAAACCGTAAGTAATTCCTTTATTTTGTGGTCTGTGTCTGTCTTGACACAAGACCCTTGATCACACCTTTCCACAGGAGAGGGTCTTGAAGAATTCGGGGGAGCAAGGATCCCAGTGGGGGAGCAAGAAATTTGACAATGTAGAAAGGTCTTTTAATCATAAGAATTGAAAATGCCACGTTTCTGTACTAAATATTGCCAATGCAACGTCAAACTGAACTGATTAAAGGAACTGCTTTGTTCACCGCTAAGTTAAATTTAACGTGTGTAGTGATTGACCTACATTCACGGCCTATCTCGCAATGCTTTGATATCTGCTAGACCCTCGTCTACGACTGGGTCTGTGTTGCATGTAGAATTTTCTTTCTCCATGTTCACTCTAATTTTTTGTCAGAGTTATTGATCATTTCTTAAATTCTTTTGCATTCTCTGTTGTCAGAACATCATTTATCTAGTCTTTATAAACTCATTGGAATTTTGTTTATCTCACACAGGGTATGATCGTCTGGATATCCTCATTAACAATGCTGGAGTGGCCATTCCTGAATACACACTTACAATCGATGGATATGAGACAAACTTTGCCACCAACCATTTAGGTCTGCAATTTGCACTAAACCTCAACAATTTAGAATTAGTAATTGTACCTTACTTTCTTCACAATGTAAAAAAAGTGTGCAATAATTTGAGCGTGAGAAATATATATGATTGACTCATTTGAAGAATATCTTTTCTCATCATGGGAAAAATTTGCATAATTTTGCCATGGAATACATAAGTGGCACTCCTTGATTTTCTTTTATACATTAATTGATTATAAATTAAGATATCTTTTCCAACATGACATGTTTACGAAAGCCCGAAAATTTCCTTTTGAATATTTTAGGTCACTTCCTGCTGACTATCTTGCTCCTTGACCGTTTGAAGTCCTCTGCACCAAGTCGCGTTGTTGTGGTTTCCGCACATCCTCATAGAAGAGGACAAATTTACTTTGAGGACCTTTTTGCCAAGAAAACTTATTCCACAATGACTGGCTACTGCAACAGCAAGTTGGCTAATGTGCTTTTTTCTGCAGAACTTGCTGAAAGACTAAAAGGTAAGTTATGTACAACAAATCAGATGGACCATGAATTTAAAGGCAATTAAGGTTTTTTCTCATCTTGTTGCAAATCACACAGGTAAACCATTGTATTTGGATGCAATTTTAACTTAACATTTCATAGATTTTTTATTGACAGCAAAATATCAAATTGATACATGTGTCAGCATGACAAAATAATAAATGGCAAAAAAAATAAAAATAAAAAAATAATAGAAATACATGGATCAACAGTTAAAATAATTAAATAAGTGGAGCTATATTATGACTAATATACTAATCAACTAATACTAATCAACACTACATAGTCTTTCTAAGAAATTCTAAAGCACCCGGAACTAAACAAATAATAGTAATAATACTGTTTAAAAAGCACCAACAAATAGTTTTAGCACAACAATTCAGTTTCAATAACAATACTAGACACTAAGCATAAGATATATAGATATATATATACATGATGTACTCTTAACTGCTATCAACATGGTAAACAATATGAAGTGATATACAATATTAGATACAAGATTTTATTTCAACTTATTGTCACTGGGTAGAAAATACTGTTGCTTCACCCTCTTTGCTTTCTTTGTATTGAATTTCTTCATTGCAATTTGGCTGAAGTTAAATGTAATGATGAGATGATAATTTGGGAATATACATGCATACTTCCTTTTCAAGCTTTCTACTTTTCTTGATGTACATGCACCATGTATTTGGCACCCCACTTTCAGACTTCCTGCTGGAATATATAGTTTCAAGATTTTGTATCATTCAAAACATCTTTTTTTTTAAATTTCATTAGAGGTTAGCTCCACTAACTGTTCTGAACTACTACATGCTGTGTAGAAATAAATAATCTTGAAATCATGACAGTTTTACTAGAGATCATCTGAATAGTGTTATTGTTAACACACACTGTGGTAAGTTCTTCTTTAAAAAGATACATTAGTCACAGATCACAACATTGATTTGCATTCTTGTATCATTTAAAGACACCGGAGTAACAACATACTCACTTCATCCTGGTGTGTTCCGCTCGGAAATTTTGAGAAACATGAAGTACATGAACTTCCTAATAATGAGACAACTGACGACGATAGTTCTATGGCCAATCTGCAAAACTGTCAAGCAAGGAGCCCAGACCAGCATCTTTTGCGCCGTGGAGCCAGAGTTGAAGAATGAAACTGGATTGTACTACAGGTAATGCAAAAAACTTTGTTTCAACTCTCAAACTCGCAATGGATCTCCCAGTGAATTATTCTTGCTGACCTGTGCATTTTGTTTTCTCCAAATCAGCGACACATTTCCTTTTTGAATTGCATCAAAGTTAGAAATTTATTCCTTGACTTTAAATGGTTGCATTATATTTACAATGCTTCTAAACAAAATCTTCATGCATGAAAACTTAAAAATTTTAAATTGCTTTTTTCCTTTTCAAAGATATATAGTTTTTCTTTTTATCTCCATGCTGATTTCATTTCTTTCTTCAGTGACTGCAGAATCTCGAAGATAAAGCCGGTCGGTGACTCTAAACTGGGCAAAAAACTTTGGGATGTGAGCGAACAACTCGTTGGCTTGAAAGAGAAGACCCAAGAGACAATAGCCATGTTGGAGAGGAGTAAAATTAATTGATTTATATTAGAAACATTTGATATGCAAATATGCATGGTGTAAAACAAAGTGGTTTTTTTCTCATGGAAATAAACAGGGTAAACATTTTTAAAAGAAATTAAAATGACATGGTGTCAGTTTCGGCATAATGGTTTTACTTTATTTTTGGTATTGAATTCTTTCAACTTTCGGGTTTGAAAATTAGTCAACTTATATGACCACGACCGGAGACAGACGTGATGAAATTAATTAATATCGTTTTGCACACTTTAAATCACCCGTTGAACGGTGTCTCTTACTTGCACCAGCAAGTACACAACCCAGCTGAGATGCTAATGAGACAGTCTGAACAGGACTTAAACACAAGATTCAAACCAATGATGAATAACCTAGTTGCCTTAAGTGTCGACTAATGATGCATGAAAGTTGACAAGGGGAGGGGGGGGGGGCACCCTCTTCCCCAAATAAACATAGAAACTATATTATGGCAGGGTGTGCAGCTGACCCCCCTACCCTTCCCTCTCCCCAGTTCCGGCTCCCCTGGATAGTTTATAAAATGAGTTGAGTAACAATCTTCAGAATTGACTTTGAACTTTGCAGGGCCAATATTCACCTTGAGTTGGCATTTTTGTACATTTGCTAACACAATGAGATAGCATAACCCATCAGCAACTGCGTTCTTGACATATTTCACAAACCAGTGGCCAACCTAAGCTAAGGCAGGTTTACCCTATATTGTTCACCAGAGCATATACACAATGAATAGGCCCTACACAACATGAAGCCTGTGACACAAGTCTTTTCACTGCTCATTGGAGCGTTGCATTAAGTTTACAGCATCGAGTCAGTGCATATAGGTTATTGAACTTACTTAAGTAAGAACAATTTAGGATGGAGTTCAAAGTTTATTTGCAAAAAGTATGGGATGAGGCAAGTGTTAGGTTACACCAACCAGAAGTACAATGGACCATCTTAGCTGGAATTTCTGCTGTTGCTGTCTACAAGATTTTCAGGATAAGGTATAGTTGTTATTTCAGAAATATCTGCATGCTTAATGTATTTCTTTTTTCTTGTTCACACACAAATTTCCTCTTGTTAAAGAACCTTTGAACACTACAAAGTGTCTATAGCTCGGATTGTATTGTGTTGTATTTTAATCTATTCTATTATATTCTATTCTATTCTATTCAGGGTATGGGGTTTTATTGGTTGTATATATAAGCCCAAAACTATATGTTGTGATTTAATCCCATAAAACTGCTACTGTAACAGTAGGATGCAAAATGAATATTCACATGTTTCTGTATTTCTTTATTCATAGTGCAGAAAATCTATTCTTCAATAAAGCATGTATGTCTCATACAGCATTGCCAAGACAAATGTAATCCCTTGTGAAACTAAAGACCACTTCACTAATAAGATTTATTATACCTGCCATTG
Organism: Alitta virens; assembly: GCA_932294295.1. Classification (NCBI taxonomy): domain Eukaryota; kingdom Metazoa; phylum Annelida; class Polychaeta; order Phyllodocida; family Nereididae; genus Alitta; species Alitta virens. Next base: position 34,973,015 of record OW028580.1, read on the forward strand.
TAATAGCCTATTGCGGTCACCCACAAATCCAGGTCAAAATATAAGTATCATTGATGTGACTCTATTTCCAATTAAGTCATGGAGTAGCTTAAATGCCAATAATCTGAGAATCTAGTAGGCCTATTACATTGTAATATGAACCTCAATAGGCTATTTAAAATTAACTATCAATTTGCTATCTACTTTCCATGTTTCTATACCTGAATGCAGTGTATGAATAAATATATATATATATATATATATATATATATATATATATATATATATATCTAATATTTCTTAAAACTTAACTATCAATTTGCTATCTACTTTCCATATCCCTAATATTTCTCAAAACTTAACTATCAATTTGCTATCTACTTTCCATATCCCTAATATTTCCCAAAACTTTGGTAAAACCTAATAGAACTGTCACAGGGACACTGCTTATTAACAGTACCAGTCTCTTGGTAATTGACACAGATCCAAACATAAAGGCAGAATCTATCAGGGAAATACGAGTCTTGATGGGAAGGTTGTCATAGTAACAGGAGCAAATAGTGGCGCTGGCAAGGAAACCGCTCTGGACCTTGCAAAAAGAGGTAAAAATCATCAATGAATAATCCCTAAGATAAAATCAAACATAAATGTCAAGTGATAAGTTGTCTATAACATAAGAGTGCACATATCGTAACTTTTCTAGGTGGCACAGTGATTATGGCATGTCGCTCCGAGAGTCGAGGTAAGAGTGCCGTTAAAGATGTCATCGACAGTTCAGGTCAAAACGAGGCCAAGGTCGTCTTCATGCCCTTGGATCTAAGCTCCATGGCTTCTGTCAGAAGTTTTGTCAGTGACTTCAAAAAACGTAAGTGGTTTTGTGATGGATGAATTTAATGTTCGTAAAATTTCAAACCATGCTTACTCCTAATAACAATCTTTGGGATTTAAGTAATATTTCATCTTTTTATGAAATTCTGTTGATTATAATATATAATAAGTAAGCATAATAAACCAAACAGGGCTCCTTGTCTTTATTGTAAAAAAGGTGTCCAAATTGTTAGCCGAATGGCTAGCTTGTATGGAATTGACTCTTAAAAGTTAAATTCAGGTCTTAGTAAGGTTAGTATCCATATCTATTTATATTAATTCTCTTTTTTACCTTCAAGCTTCTAATACTTGTTACACTGTATTTGTCTATGTATGTTTCAATTAGAGTTTGTATATGAATCGTGCCTCTTTGTGTAAATAAATGTCTTTGTCTGTCTAAGCTATTAAAATGTATCAATATATTTTTGTTATTTTTCACAATGAAATACACTGAACTCAACTCACTCCACACAGGATATGATCATCTGGACATCCTCATTAACAACGCTGGTTTGGTCGCTCCTGAATACACCCTGACAGTGGATGGATATGAGACCAACTTCGCTACCAACTATTTAGGTCAGTCCATAAAAACCCATTTTATTTTTAAAGTATTTTAATACTTATCAAGCATCCCAATGAGGACCTCATTAATGAGTCATTATTGAGGGCAGATAATTCTGCACTAGATCTAGGTGGTCTGAATGTTAAGGTATATTCAATCTCAAAATTTACAATGCAGCAAATTTATATGTAAATTTGAATATTTAGAGGTACATTTAATTACAGAAGGCTTTCTGAAGACAGTATGCTATTATTTGAACGATCAATGGAAGGGGCAAAAATAATAATATGACGAAAGGAAGCTCTTTTTTTTTTCAGCGATAAATCAGTACTTTCACATAATATTGCTTTAATAATAACAATAACAGTGAAAGAAGATATATATACAGATGATTAGAATGAGATTATGACTTAACTACACAATGCTCATAAATTATTTTGCTGACAGATTATACATGATCCACAATTACACCTTTCTAAGGAATTACAACGTCTTAATAAATCTTTGAACTGAGATGATCTAATGAGCTTGTTACATTATTCATTTAGGTCACTTCCTACTGACAAATTTGCTTCTTGACCGCCTGAAGTCTTCCGCACCAAGTCGCGTTGTTGCAGTGTCTGCAGATCTTTATGAACAAGGTCGTATCGACTTTGATGACCTTTTCTCCAAGAAGAAATTTTCAACATTGACTGGTTACTGTAACAGCAAGCTGGCTGGTTTACTTTTCTCCAAAGAACTTGGCGAAAGGCTGAAAGGTAATTTCAAATCATTTTCCACCACAAAACGGGCTTCATATTTTCTGGATCCCAAAGAAGCTGTTGCAAGTTTGTGCAGTCTCCCACAGGTTTGATCATATATAGTTATTGTTTTTTATTGTACTTTTGCTAATGTTCTCTTGGGACTGCACTCTAAAGAGGTGTTCACACTGTCACGGATAAGACCTACATATGATCACAGACGTGAAAAATGGCCTACATGTGCTCACTCGTGGCTCTGTTCATCATGTATAAATTCTTTCCATGAGCGTTTGAAGGACACCCATCGACCGCTAGTCGGATGTCCGTCGGCAAGCATCCATCAGCATCCTTGAGACATCCGTTAGGCATCCGTGAGGCACTTGTAGATCGCCCGTGCTAGTGGTTCAAGGATGGGCAAGGATGGCCACAGATGGCACGGATGTACGTAGAATGTGCGTAGAACGCTCGCCGAGTGAATCCCGAGCGAGTTACGTAACTAATGTAAACAATTCACTTGTAGAACATCCGCCAAATTTTAAAATTTTTTGGTCTCTCCAACAATAGTGACATAATTATGATTAAGAGGGACTACGACCATGTTACTGATTAGCAGGAATATCCTTAAAACGCTTGGTGGGTGAATTACGTACGAACAAGGATGAGCAAGAGTAAAAAAAATATTTCGCCCATGCTCACTCGCCCATGCTCACTCGCCCATGCCCCTGCATGACAATGTGAATGCCCCTTTATTCAATGCTTCTTGGTAACCTTAACTATGAGTCGTTACATTTCCAGGTACTGGAGTGACAACATACTGTCTTCATCCAGGAATATTCCACACAGAAATCTTGAAAAACATAAAGTTTCTCAACTTCCCAATAATCAGGCAACTGGTAACCCTGGTCATGTGGCCATTTAGTGTTTCTGTCAAAGAAGGAGCCCAGACCAGCATCTATTGCGCTGTGGAGCCAGAGTTGCAGAATGAAACTGGATTGTACTACAGGTATGGCAACCAAGGATATCCACCTTTTTATGATTGTTTCAATGATCTATGCCACACCATAAGCATTTCTGAATACCAGATGGAGCAACCATGAAATTACAAGAGAGCAGTGCTTTAAATAAATGCATCAAGTATATGTGCTGCCACCTTGTGTGTGGCATATTTAAGGACATAGCGAATGGGTGATAATGCAGTCTTCTGGTAATATTTATCAAATAAAGAATATTGTTTAATATTTTCATCTACAGAGGAATGGTTATGCATACCTTTTTTGTATCATGCCAACTATCAACCCATTAACAATGAAAATAATTCTATTTACCTCTAGGGATTGTGTTATGTTTCCAACTTCATATTTCAGTGTTATCATCATTTGTGTGCCTATCCTGCTTTCATTTGCACATTAATTTTTCTTTCTTTTTCAGCAACTGCCAAATGTCCAGGGTGAAGCCAGTCGGTGACTCTGAACTGGGCAAAAAACTTTGGGATGTGAGCGAACAACTCGTTGGCTTGAAAGAGAAGACCCAAGAGACAATAGCCATGTTGGAGAGGAGCAAAATTCAATAACATAAGTTACAATTTGTGTTGTGCTATTTTGTTAAGATAGCAGCTACTTATTTATCAAGCATACATGTGTGCTGCCATCAAGTGTGTGGCACAAGAACCATATTGCAGCATACATGTATGCTCGATGAATAAGTAGCTGCAATCATAATTAGTCCATGTGCACAAACCATGTGCACAAACAGGGTACACTCAGGAGAATAAACAGGGTCAACCTTCCTACAAAAAGAAAGGTAGTGGTGTTATTAAGTGTAGATTTTTTCTCAATATGGAAATGTACAGTTTAACATGATATTATGACTTATCTGCAAACTATTTAGTGTTTTCCTGAATATTAAACTTTATTCCAAGTTCATATCAATAATTCAAGTGAGAAAATGCACCTTGTTCAAACATGTAGCACTATCATCAACAAATAAAACATGATATAACTCAACAGTGAAATACTGTAGTTACAAAACATTGATTACTTATTCATAACAATATCGAAATATTTAACAAAATATTATAAAAAGTTTCAAGTCGTCAGCTGTATAGAGGTTTATATCATAAAAATATAAAATTAATCCACAATTCCCAAATGTAATAGCCTCTAGAAAAATGGCTACCACAGAGGCACTATCAAGATTTCAAGTGTTGATCATCACAGCCATGTAAGTCATTCATGAAATTGAAAAGAAATTTGGCACTGAAGTCATTATGAGCAATGTGCAAGCATGTATCATTGTATTTAATTTCCAAAAATAAATAATGTTCACTGAATTTCATCTGTGTTTCCATGCTTTCTTTGTCAATGGTCAGGTAAGTCATAAGCATTCACAGAAATCTTTCTTTGCCTCGCTTCTGTAAGATTGTGTAGAAATACCTGTGGAACAGACATTCGTCGCACACTCTCCTCGATAATCGCTCGCTGTATTGGAGGAATCAGATTGAGGGCAGAAACGTTGCCATTGGCAACAGTTTTATTTTCATTTTTGCCATCATTCTCATCCTCAGCAGCTTCTTCAGCAGCCATTTGTTCATAATATTCCTTGGCACTTTCATCCGGCATACCTTCCACAGGTAACGTTTGGTGAAATCGAGCAAAGTCAATTTCATACCGTCCACTGTACTTTTGGCAAGTAAGCAAAGGAGCCAAGCTGTGACCCCACAAAATTTCAGAAGGTAAATAAGAGGTTCTAACTTGAGTAGTCATACTAGTTGCCTCAACAACCCCTTCAAGGACTATAATAATCTCAAAGTCTTCCATTAGAAGTTGTTCGGCTGACACACCCCATAAAGGACTGTTCGGAGTAATCCGGTGAATGACTCTTATCGGCCATGATAAGAAAATAAATTGGTCGTAATCCTCTGATTCTGCTCTTACTTCAAGATGGTATTGGTAGAATGGGATCTCATGGCCTTCTTGGGTTCTGCGTTTCTTGATAAACATAGCATGCAGCATCGCTCCCACTAACTGGGAGTGTCGCATGTCACCGACACGAAATAGCAAACAGTATTCCCCATCCTCCTGGCATATCACAGCATTGCGGCTGAACATAATGGTCCTGCTCCTGCCTCTAGGCCTTGCGAGTTTTGAAAACACAATCCCAGTGACAATACATTGGCTTAGGACACCCAAAATTGATTGCATGATGAGAAGTAGGACAGCTTCTGGGCATTCTTCAGTGATCGCCCTTACTCCATAACCAATGGTGTGCTGAGTCTCCAGGGAGAACAAGAATGCACTAACCCAGTTGTGAACCTGATCAACACACTTATGAGTGTCATCTGGTGAGAGTCCCACATCTCCTCTGATGTAAGCAATGAGCCACCACAATAAGCCAAAGGAAATCCAAGTCAGACAAAACCCACTGATGAAGATCATGATGGTGGTAAACCAACTAGCATCAAGAACTGTTGTATAAACATCCTGCAGAAACCTGGCCTTCCTGTTACTGATATTGCGAAAAGATATGTTGAAAGAGCCAGATTTGTTTAGAAGTCGGTCTCTCTTTCGCTTCGCAAACAACAATCCTCTCTTTGCTATATTTTTGAAGTTCTTAATATTCTGGGGGTAAAAACTGCCCAATGAAAAGGAGCCCCTACGGCTTGAGGGTTGACTTGGCCCATCTGTTTCAACAGTCAGAAAGTTTCTACTTGGACTCAAGTTTTGACGAGAACTATTTGGTGACTGGGATAGTGGCGTTTGAACTGGTGATATTTTCTTAGTCACTGCTGGTAGGACATTTTCTTCAGATTGCCGCCGTGTCATTTTTGGTGTTGTGGGTACACGACCATAATTCACTACCGTAAACTGTCTGATCATTCCAAGTTTCGGACTTCCAGGTAATGATGGCCCGGAGGTAACACTGCTTGTGTCAGAATGATATCCTTTTCGCTCAATAAACCGTTCACTATACTTCGGTTTATCAAATATATTTGGTTTGTCTTGGTCGTTTGGGTTACAGTGCCGCGAACGATCTTCATCATCGCTAGAATCTCCATCAGATTCTCCTGGTAACAGAACAGCTTTATCTCCGGAAAGGATCCTTGCTCTGAATCTCTTTTTATCACTTTTGGGAGCAGCTTTCTCGTGGTCACCAGTTTTTTCATTAAGTGGTTGGGTAAAGTCCTCATCCTTGAAGTTGTCCATTTCAGTATCGCTGGGGAGACTTTTATTCGCTTCAGCTGGCTGTATTAAGAAAATGAAAAATATTAATGTGCAATTCTGTAAGCATGTATAGTTGTTAAAATTTAAGCCAGGTAACATTTTAAATTTTCTAGATGTTGGCCTGACGTATCGAGGTCGAAATAACTTCAGGCCAACCTAGCATACTTTCTGAATAAACAATGGATATATATTGGCTTTTTGTAAAGGATGGTTATAAATCGTGTTTCTTTGACAAATGTTCTTCAAATAATAAAGTACTTTTGTTTAATGCACAGTTCTATTGTGTGATCACCTAAGCACAGAAAAAGCAATCCAGGTGATATGTGATTCGATTGAACAATTACCTTGAAGTAAAAAACCAATTCCTGACTAAGAGAACTCCCTCTTCCACTGTCCTTCAAGACATCCTGTCTTAAACCACTCTTGGTGTCCCCCGATCCAGGACCCGGGCCACCGAACCCCTCCCTAGATTTGGAACCTTTTTTGCTGTCATTTTGGTTATTATTTCCATCGTTCTGTAAGCGGTCATTGGAATTTGCATGACTTTCCTGGTTGTCGTCATGGTTCTCGTCAGCTTTTTGGACAAGGAATTTCTTTGACCTTCCTTGATGAATCTCACCTGCAAGACAATAAAATAAATTACAGCATTTTGTACCTAATCCATACAAAACAATTTTTGGATATAAAATAATTAGCTCAGAACAAATAATCATATGATAATCTCTCCTGAATTTTTTCCACTGCAAGGAACCAATAAGTCCAAGTAATAACCGATAACAAACTTATTTCTACTGTCGAGAAGTTCTCCTTTACCACTTCTAGTAATCTGACGATCCCAGACCTTTGGTTTTTATGATACATATTTTTTTAGTTGGTAAAAAATTTTATTGAAAATCAAAGATGAATGTGGACGTTCGATCGTCATCAAATCAATTAACAACAGACTTATAATTATGGTTTTTTTAGGATTAAGTATCACATATTTGATGAAAGCCTGATAAGTTACCAAATGTGGAAACGCAAAGCAGATAGTGACAAATACAGTATCTTCACTACTGGAACTGATAAGAAATTCGAGCAATCAATATAAAGTAGGAGCCTATTGTGTTGTATGAATTAGAGAGTTATTTATGCAGGCCCATGGTATGATGCAACTATTTTCCAACAGTTCACAACAGAACCTTCCTTTTTTGGCAGACACCGATTGGGCCAGAATTTATAGCGACATAATACACTACTCTCAGGAAAGGAGAGAGTGTGTGTGTGTGTGTGTGTGTGTGTGTGTGTGTGTGTGTGTGTGTGTGTGTGTGTGATTAGGGCTTTACGTCCTGTATTTCTGCACCAGGTGGGCGGTTGGAAGCCCAGAGCGCTACCCCTGAGCTAGGCCCCTGCCCCCTCAGGAAAGGAGAAACCAGGTGAAGTTAGCCCTACACTGTCAAGTGGAGTGGAGCCCCATGTCACAATTTACTCCAAACTAAGGAGTACCCTATAAAGAGTAACATGCCTTAAGAAATTGATCGTTCAATTTACCCTATGTAGTGTATGGTGTCGCTACAGAGAGGTGGGTCGGTGGATTAGGGCTTGATGTCCTGTATTCCTGCACCGGTTGGGCTAATTAGGACAGGCAGGGACCATGGCAATGAGATGAAGGATGAAACAGCCATCCAACTAAAGCTCGTCCGGGAATCTAACCCGGGACCCAGTGGTTGGAAGCCTAGCGCGCTACCACTAAGCTAGGCCCCCCACCCCTCAGTCCCTACATAAGTTACATTTTACTCTCTATAGGGTACAAGTTCACTCCCTTATTGGAGGAAGTTTTGACATAGGGCTCTATTCCACTTGTAGGGTTAACAATAACCTTCTGTGTTTTCATGTTAATGTTTTGTTACTGACGTCAAGGACCTTAATTGGTGAAGTGAAGTAGCCTTATGGGGTAATGATAATTATAATAAGTGCAATATGGCTCTGCACCGGGTGCATTCACTCTTAAAATTCACAAAAATATGAATTAATTATGAACATGACTAACATCTTTGCTGCTGATAAGTCAGCAAAAAGTATCAATTTACATTATCAGATGCCCAGCCTGCTCTGCTCTCAACTAATTACATGATAAAATATCAATACAATTATAATAAGATCTTTGGTGATACTTTAATTGCTACGATATTGTATTATGTGATACAGATGTTTTTGTTTTTAAATTATAAGAACAAATCTGTATGAAAACTGGACTTTGTTTTTATCATTTCATCTCGGGGAAACTTGTTTTACGCTTAGCTCTTATGGCAACTTCCAGAGGCCAATTTAATGATCACTTGAAAGAATAAAGTATGACCTGAATATAATCCATATAAAAACTAAATTGCAACTTACCTTTCCTAGGGCTTGTAGGGGAGTGTTGAGGCAAATTTGACAATAATAAGGCATTTTGTTGGTTGCTGAAATAAAATCATACCAAGTTAGAAAAAGAGAAGCACTGTATTTATTTAGATCAATCGATTTATTGTCCTTTTTTTTTTTTTTTAATTGTTTATCACATGTTACCTTTCTGAAATACTTGAATGCCTGAGTATGATAAAAGATTACCATATGATTACAGGCTGTCATTATAATCAAATTAGAAACTACTCTCTGACATGACTTTCCTACAGTTATTTTCATTAACAATGGCCTGTCAAATTGAACTTATACAAATCTAGACAACTTCTCTACAGAACTGTATGGCTATAGCTTGCTACTCAAAGCCAGAGCTAAAATTACATGCAGCACCATTTGGTGCATAAGTTGAGAGTTTAACATATTTGTAATCTTTTGTTGAAAAGATGCATGTCGATTGCACATACATTTTTATGATATATTTAGATTAATTTCTTACATTTACCAAGATTTATATTTTGTTCAGGAGTGGTAGTTAAGCCGACTATAAGGTAGAGGTAGACAGAAGCAGCTGACTTTAGCCAGTTATAGCTACAGCCAGGAATAGGTTGCTACAGCTGACTAAGAGTCGACCATATTTTATGAGAGTAACTGTACACGAGAGACAATGGTTGGGTCAAATTACTCAACATCTGCTGAATGTCGTACAGAAACAAATGACCTCTCGTTTGCTCCTTTTGTGTACTCACATAGGTATAACAATGGCCCACTATTGCCAATTGATCATTTTAAGGTCCAAAGAAAAATCCGCAGTGGATTAGCAATGGAAATAAAATAAAGTTTTCTGTTGAATGCTTCATTCAATTTGGTCCAATAACATTCAAACATTCAAAAATAATTCACTGCAGATCATGTCCAATTGTGAACACCAAAAAAGGCAGTGGTATCCCCAACAAACATTAATGTAAAATGAAGGCCACCCCATAGGTTCTTGGCTAAAGTGGTCTTAATATCGAAGTGGCTTTCTTAGGGATATTTAGTATGTTAAATATCAACAATCAAAATGGCGAAGTTTTAATGGATCAGAAGAAATTTTCTAGAATGGTGTTCTTGAAGTATAGATATAAATATTTGTATAGTATTAAGGTGTATCCTCGTTAAGACCACTGTCAGTAAAATTGTACTCATCTTAATCTTACTCATCTGTATGTTAACTATAATCATCTATGTAAATAACTTTCACTTGGTGGCTTGAACCATTGCCAAATTTATTTTTATTGAATTTTTTTTTGTCATAATTTTCTTTCTTTTAATGAATTTTTTTAATGTGCAGTGTATTCATTTTTTGCGAAATTTTCTGTTGAATTTGAATGTATTGATGTTTGCGACAAATATGTCATGTTTGACATAATACTATAAATAAAATTATACATTAAATAAAATGTATATATATATATACTTAATGGCGACGTGGTCTTGATAAACAGGTAAATACAAAAGTAAGAGTGAGAAGGTCTTGAAGTGGGGCTCTATAGTATTAATATGCACAACATAAAGTTAAAACTTTCATTACAACTAGAACATATCAACGTTTATGTGTATCAGTTACAATATAGACTGCATGTTAACATAGAGTGACAAATGGCATTGACAAAGATCCTGTCAAAAAGCAAACCACAAATCAATGCAAACTGTAAACTATATTGTATAAATAGAACCCCAGGGTTCTTTATTACGCCTACCTCTCTTCTGGTTCTTCTGCGATTGGTGCCTGAAAGGGTTCTCTAACTGTCCCTTTATGCATTGCACCCTTTTCTGGCAAGTGTTTGACACCACCTTTGTTCTGAGACATCTTACAAAAGTTTTAAAGTCCTGCGGTGTACTTTAACAAGTGGCCTGGCCATGAACAGTGGGACTGAATGTTGATAAGGTTCCCTGACCCATTTTCGGTTTTAGATAAACAGAAATTGTCTCTTCTCAAGTGTTTTGTGTCATGAGAAGGATATTAGAGGTCAGGGGGAAAAACGAATATGCAAACAATGCAATTAGGAATCATGGAGAAAGGTAATCCCATAAATCATGTGAGCAATACACAGGAATGTCCCAGCTATAGTATTATTCAAATACTTGAAATGATAAATTATAGAGTAAATGTCGAAAAGATTAATAGATTCCATGGTATTTTATCAATAATCAATTGTTTATTGTTTCTTTTTCGTTATAATGGTACTTGGTAGTAATGTAGGCCACACGTTGGCACAGTTTTAACAAAAGTTAGGAAGTCCGATTTAAACAAAATAGCAGGGTGCAAAGGACAGGGGCACTAGATAGAGTTAAATATGAAATGGGGTTTCTAGTACAGACCCTCGATCTGACCTCAATTCACTTTTAATCTTTCTAATTTAAGACACATTTGGGCAAGGTTACAGAGGTACAGTTCACACTCAACAAATTAGAAACACTGAAACAGGAATCTTTACTGAAAACTATGTAATTATATTATATTAAAGACTTAAAAGTCTAATAACTTTTTTAAGAAAGTGACTGGGGAAAAAAAAAATTATTGCAAAATTAACATTTTTTCAGGTTTGTCATTTTGCTTCCCTGTTGCTATTTGCGTTTTTTCATTAGATGTGTACAAACATATGTTAATATGCAAAAAAAAAAAATATATATATATATATATATATATAAGGATTCTTTTTTCACAAAGTGCTGTATACTGTTAACTTAATTGTGCTACTTTAGTGACGTGTTTCAGTGTCCCACATTTTAGGATGCAAACAATTCAAATATGCGAAACTTGATCTATGCGTCTCAGATACATGACGCTAAGCTTGTAATTTGATTTAATCACTGGTCGGTTTAAACTTGGATTAACCAGAGAAGGATTGGAAACTTGGAGATAAAAAAAATATAACCAATTATCCACTGTGATACAATGGCCTAAATATATTCTGATTTTAACACTGTGTGTCACTGCTCACCCCAGCCTCCTGGTTGGTTTGTTCAAATCTCCCGCCTCCATAATAGAACTTAGCTACCCCTGTTTGGAGCCAACTTCGCGAAAACATCCTATTTGCGTACGCTCAATATCCCCATTGAAACACTTGTTTGTGGCAATCACATTATAGTCTTTTTCCACCCTTCTAAGCCAAATATTATGGGGGGAGTTCCGAAGTTATGAGCCTTAAAACTGTCAAAAAGGCACTAAAAGCTAAGTTTGTATTGCTATTTTCAACATGCAATAGGCCTATATTAAAATTCCTGCAAATTCCGGTAAATCTGATTACATCCATTTAAAAGCTCACATTTTCCTTGTCATGACAATTGTTTTGTAAAACACTGTTTTTTGGTTTAGAATTGATTTGGTAAAACACTGAGTTCTAGTTCAGAATTACGGTTTAATCACCAATCAGCAAACAAAGACAACAGATTTTGGGATATGCATTTACACTGTCAAGAGACTATTGCAAAAGGAGTTATGAAAGAACAATTAAATAATATCATCAAGACATGGTAATCATAAATAATATGCATGGCATTTAGAAACATTTAGTGGCTTTTAGAAGCTTTTAGAGACCTGTAGTGCCATAGGCTTTTATTATTATGCTTACAGTGCTGCATCACTGGTACACCCTTGATTTTCTTGTTAAAGATAAATACACAAAGCTCACAGGACAAGCACAGATGGACGCCATATTGAACATGGAGAAACTCCGAAGAGAACTCAGTCCGATATGCATCTCAACAATATGGCCGGATCTCAACCTAAGGCCTACACGAAGACAAAGACAGACAACCCCACACAGCCAACGATTCATCAGAAGAAACTGCAAAACTAACGACAGGGAGGACTAACAGGACAACATCTTTATCTGTAACAGTAAATTTCTGGAAAAATAATACATAAGAAATTCAGTTGTAAAGAGTTTGAATTATAAGCTAAACAAAGAGAAGGCTGTCATAAAGAAACTGGCTGCAAGCAACAGAGAATCAGATTATACAATTAACACAGATAATGCACAGAACAATCCTGCTTACTACTATATACCAAAGAATAAGTATCAAGAACCCACACTCTCATAAGTAGGACGCGCTATGACCGAGCTGATTACGTCATAAACAGAGAACAACTGGCGACTATTGAGTGAAATCATACTGACCAATAATGATGTCATATGCCATGATACGGAAATGGTAGCGTTCAGATTTTGGTGTTTGTTGACCTCGTAAATATGGTAAATACTTAGCCCATTATGACAATGAAATAATGTGGAAATGACATTTTAATGTGTTGTTCACGTGAAATTAGCAAGTCAACGCACTTGACTGGAAATATCTGAATGAATTGTATTATCCACTTGGGGCGTTAAAGAACTCCGGCACGTTATGCATGCTGGGAAAAGGAGGTGCAGCATTTACGATGTAAAGTATAGTGAGTGGCACTTCTTGGTACTTATTCTTTGTATATGGTTTATTAATATTTCTATTAATAGTCTTTAAAGATGCACACCAGCGCGTCACTGCTTATCTATGCAGATTAGCATCACCCCATCTTTGGGGTGAAAGTTTCACCCCTTTTCAGTGCGTTTGCAGCAGCAGCAGTGTTAGCATCACTTGTGGCTTGTTTTAATTTGTTACTATGGCTGATGAGGAATTTGATTTTCGGGATTGGGCTAAGGAGAGCAAGTTTGGCTCTGACACCCAAAAAGCTTTAAAGTCTCAAAGACTATGCGATCTGGAAGTTCTGCTTCTGACTAAACCTGGAGATATTAGAAGAACTGGGATTTCTGTGGGCCAGGAAGTGCTTGTGAGGAAGGCCCTGGGTACCTTGGGCAATACTCACTTCATGGAGTCAGAGGGACCAGCCAAGCCAGCCTCCAGCCCAGCATCTGTGACTGAAGAAAGTGCACCTGAACAGTCCTTGGATACCCAGGAAGCGGAATCTGGATCAGATGTTTTGCTAGCAGCAGGCAAAACACTGGATGCATTGCTGAATGGTGGCACTCTCCCATCAGTGCTTGGAAGATCAGTGCAAGAAGAAGTTGCCCCAGCTCCTGCCTTTGCTTATGATCCACGAATCCTGCTAACAGCCAGGTCAACAGGAAAGAAGGCAGAAAAGATTGCAAACTTTCTGCCAGAGAAAGTCAAAGAACGGCTGCAGAAAAAGAGAAGAGACAGGATGGTGCTTTCACATGGTGAGGATGGCAGGATATCCCTCAAGCAGAGTGAGGAGGACCTGTCTGGCATCACAATAGCTGAATGGGGAGCAGCAAATATGAAACTGATGAACTTTCTTATGCCGACTGGTGACCTCAGCAGGGATAAAGTGGAATTTTACCTTGCATATACCATGCAAATATTTGAGATGGCAGATGTGTATGAGTGGAGCAGCATTCTGCAGTTTGACCAGCGATACAGGGAGCTCCAAGCTGCACATGGATTTCCTTGGGGAGACATGAGGATGGCCCTCCAAATGCAGCTGCTGACCCCCAGGAAAACCTCTCAACAACAACCCCTCAACAACAACAACGTGCCAGACCCAGTGCTACAACAGAGGAATGTAAGTTGTGGTTGAATTCTGGTGGCAAATTTTGTGCTTTTGGATCCCAGTGCAAATATGTGCATAAAAGATTCCCTGATGCTGCAGAAAAGGATCCAAAAAACAGCCAGTAGGGGTCACCAGGGATGATGCACTGAACTATGCAGCATGGCAAGTGTTGCTACCCCTGGATGATCCTAAACGAGATTTTCTGTTAAATGGAATTAAGCATGGTTTTCGTGTTACAACCACTGACTATGATGGCCCCCCTGTGTGGCAGGCAAATTACCAATCTGCCACAGCACCTGATAAAGCCCCCCTGGTGGAAGCACATATTCACGAAGAAATTGACAATGGTCGTTACATCATCACTCAAGAAAAACCACAAATTATTTCTGCATTGGGTGCTATTTTTAAAGACTCAAGCAAAGTCAGACTAATTCATGACTGCAGTCGACCTCCAGGCAATGCCCTTAATGACCTGGCCACATGTGAAAAGTTTTCCTATCAGTCAGTGCAAGATGCTGTCAGCCTTATCAGTCCTGGCTGTTGGATGTACAAGGCTGACCTGGCCAGGGCATACCGATCTGTCAAGCTGCACCCCCATGAGCATACCATATCTGGCCTGGAATGGACTTTTAAAGGTGACCTGTCACCCACTTGGATGTATGACAGCAGGCTTATGTTTGGGGCACGTCTCAGTCCTAGCATCTTTAATAAACTGTCTCAAGCTGTCAGACGCATAATGGCAATTAAAGGCTTCTCAAAATGCATAGCCTATCTTGATGACTTCCTTCTGATTGCAGACACCAAAGAGGAATGTAGCAGACAAGCCCTGGTACTCATCAAACTCCTGCGTTATCTGGGCTTTAGCATTAATTACAATAAAGTTGTGGGCCCAGCCCAGCGCATCACATTCCTTGGAGTTGAGCTTGACTCCAACACCTGCACCTTATCACTTCCCCAGGAGAAATTGTAGACCTTTCTACAGCAAGTAAAAGATTTTAATCAGCGCAAATCAGTTTCAAAAAAGCAACTGCAATCTCTTGCTGGCAAGCTTTCTTGGGCCAGCCAGGTAATCAAGGTGGTAGGCCCCACCTGCGACGTATATTGGATTGTATTAACTTATTACAGGCTCCCTCACACAGAACCAGGATTACAAAGGATATGTGCCTAGATTTTTCATGGTGGCTTGCTTTTTCTGTGCATTTTAATGGCACTTTGCCCATGATTGATAACAGGCCCTATGTCCCTGTATGTATTGATGCCTGCCCCCAGGGAGGGGGTGGTCATTTTGCTGGTCAAGCTTTTAATATTCAATGGCCAGATTGGCCTGGAGCAGCTGAATTACACATTAATTACCTTGAAGTTCTGGCATTAGAACCTGCTGCCCATCTCTGGGCAGCTCAATGGGCCAACAAGATAATCAAAGTGCATACTGATAACCAAGCAGCCTGTGCAATTATTAACTGTGGTACTGCTCGTAATTCATTTGTCATGGATTCTTTACAACGTGTGTTCTGGTTATCTGCCATTTATAACTTTAAGATCAGTGCAGTATATTACCCTGGAGACCACAATGTCATTGCAGATGCCGTCAGTCATATCCATGAACCAGCTGCTTGGACAATAATAAACTCTTTTTGCTCTGTGACACTGTTGATATAAACCTTTCAACTATATCACTAGTTAGGTTTTTTAGTACACTCTCTACTTGTGGGCTTGGGAGTTTTATCTATGTTTATTTGATCTTTGTTTTTATGACATTATTATGCAAGCGTTTTGTTCAAGCTTATTGGCGCGTGCATCATTAATTGTATAGTTATTAATTTTAATAAACTTTGCCCAATTTTTACTTGTTTGTTGTGTGATGTCTTTAAGGTTTATTAATATTTCTATTAATAGTCTTTAAATATGCACACCAGCGCGTCACTGCTTATCTATGCAGATTAGCATCACCCCATCTTTGGGGTGAAAGTTTCACCCCTTTTCAGTGCGTTTGCAGCAGCAGCAGTGTTAGCATCACTTGTGGCTTGTTTTAATTTCCACCCTCCACCCCTCCTTCACAGTTTTATCTTATTTTAATCAAATGCATATCTTGCCAACTTGGAGGAGTTTTATCTATGTTTATTTGATCTTTGTTTTTATGATATTATTATGCAAGCGTTTTGTTCTAGCTTATTGGCGCGCGCATCATTAATTGTATAGTTATTAATTTTAATAAACTTTGCCCAATTTTTACTTGTTTGATGTGTGATTTCTTTAAACACATGGAATGATGGAAAGCTACTGCTTTGAGCCTGAAATTACAGCACTTCAGGAAAAATCTTCCAGTCACATCATTCAGCATACATATAAGATACGCAAGAAAGGAGAAGGACCTACAGCATGCACCCTGAACTTCTGCAATAAGTGTACAATTATGGTGAATGGAAAAGGGACCTCAAACTTCCTAGAACAAGTATCTGTACTCTTGAAGCTGTTGCAAGTGAGGAGATGCTGGTAGAGTTTGTGTGCAATGCTAGAGCCAAACTTTGGGACAACATTCATATGGCTCATTCATCCAAAGACAGACTGTGTTTTAATGTTGCCTCTATTGTCAAAAGTGTTTTTCATTAGAAAAGTTCCAGTTGCAAACCAGTTATGCAATTGATAGATAATGTAATGAGAGTAACAACAATATTAATGAGCAAAATTTGTCAAATGTTACTGATCTTTATGTGTATAATTGTGATATTGGTTTAATGATTCCTGTTGCTAAACCTTTTGATACCCCTTTTATTGAGAATACTTTAAGGGACTCAGGCTCTAACTTAAACAATTTAAATCAGTGTTCAGAAACTTATATTTTAAATGATGATCATAACAACAACCAGCACACATCACTGAATAGTTCACATCATGATAAACAAACTCTAAAAGTACTGTCTTGGAATATTCAGGGTATCGGTAAAAAATTGGAGATCCAAGAAATTATACAAGTAAAAAATAATGATGGGTACCACTATTCCCACTGTCAAAGGAGCTTTCAACACCCTAAAGCCCCTGTCACACGGGCCGGTTGTGCCGTAGTGAACCCGTAGTATTACGTAATAGTTATGTAACAGCTCTTTCCGCCGGTTTGGCGACCGGTTCTGGCAGAAAAAAGGGGCGGGGCAGCACCCGCCGGGTTACCCGCCGGGTGCTACGGGTAACCCGCCGGGATACCCGCCGGCTGCCACGGGTTACCCGCCGGCTTCCACGGGTGCCTCGGCGGGTTCTACGGGTGACTCGGCGGGTTCTACGGGTTACTCGGCGGGTTCTACGGGTTACTCGGCGGGTTCTACGGGTTACTCGGCGGGTTCTACGGGTTACTCGCCGAGTTGTAGGAGTAAGCCGGCGAGTAGTAGGAGTAACTCGCAGCCTCCAGGAGTACACTTTAAAAGGCTGCTGCTCCCCTAATATTAGTCCGATTTTCGTTAAATAAG
This sequence comes from Alitta virens, assembly GCA_932294295.1. Classification (NCBI taxonomy): domain Eukaryota; kingdom Metazoa; phylum Annelida; class Polychaeta; order Phyllodocida; family Nereididae; genus Alitta; species Alitta virens. The sequence goes on from OW028580.1 coordinate 34,990,777, forward strand.
AACTAAAATTGTAGTATAGTTTATACTGATTCCATACCTGTTTTCGGATCGAAAATATACCAAATATTAAGCGAGTTATTCGTCTGAGAAGGTAGCAAGGTTGGCGGAGGCAAACAGTGGTGCTCTCGCAGACGTCCGCGCCGGGACTGTATCAATGCTGAGCGCTTCTATAAAAGGCTGCTGCTCCCCTAATATTAGTCCGATTTTCGTCAAATAAGACTAGATTGTAGTATAACTCATATTGACTCCATAGGTGTTTTCGGATTGAAAATAGACCAAATATTAAGCGAGATATTCGTCTGAGAAGGCGGTTGTCTGGTGGCGGCTGCTGCTCCATTAATATTAATCAGATTTGCGTCAAATAAATATTGAATTATAGAAGAGTTCATACTTATTCCACACATAATTTCAGATTGAAAATAGACCAAATATTAAGTGTGATATTCGTCTGGGAAGGCAGCAAGGTGCTCTGTGTATGTTCATGACTTGAAATGGTGTGGTCAATATTTTTTACCATTATATATACATTGTTTGGATGAGCTTTGTTGCAATTAATTTCTACTCATTCTGCCAACTGGCCAATGGGAAGGACTTTTCCTTTGGTTTTGTAAAGTCAATTAACCTATATATGTAATAGCAATCTGCCTTGACCGTTATGTCAATTGCTATTAGCATTTTGAATAATACAAAGAATGGGGTAAGTCATGCTTTTTCATCACTGATCACAAGCATGAATTGAAATCATTGATCACAAGCATGAATTGAAATTCTGAATTGACCATTATGTCAATTGCTATTTACATTTTGAATAATACAAAGAATGGGGTAAGTCATGCTTTTTCATCATTGATCACAAGCATTAATTGAAGTTCTGAATTTCAACTGGTTCCTGTTTAATATGCATATTAAAGAGGGAGATTGTTTTGATCATGGATGGAACATGCAATATCAATATTAATTTCAGTTGGATTATTTTCAGAAACAACAACGAAATATTGATAATTTATATAAACTAGAGTATATCTATCTATAGATAGTTGTTATAGCTCCATAGACATCTTTATCAAGTCGGAATTTTATTGGCAACAAGCAAAGAAACATTGTTTTATTTTCGTTTTTTATTGATTACGAATTAATGAATTATTGATAGTAACATATTATTAGGTGAAGATCTTATAACTATCTGTCTATCTACATATCTATATTCTATGATGTATTACTAACTTTATTAACAAGAATATTCTTGTTTGTGCCTAGTATACTCCATTAATTTTCCCCACCTTAACTATTATATAAATTCTACACATTTCCCTGAATAATTCAGTCTTTATTTGACGAAAATCTAATATGTAGATAGACAGATAGTTTAGAGAGACAGATAGATTTATATGCTTATTATATAATATAGAATATCTAGCTTAATATTTGGTCCATATAAGTACATAAAAGATAGCAATTAAAATCACAGATCAAATCACAAATAATAATTACAATATCAATATTACATTTAAATTTTACAAAAATATACACAAAAAGATAAGAATGTTCACATGTATAAAAAAAATACCAATATACAAATATAATCATTGCCTGGTAATTACAATACAATACATAGTTTTTTAATTAATGAAAGCAATTACATCTTTTTGTAATTGTGAATGACAATCAAGACAATGTCATATTACTGTGTCATCTTTGAACAAACTATGAAATGACAGGTCAAAGAACCCCAATTTAGGCAATTAGGCAATTGACACATGTATTGAGCATTTGCTGTATTCTCTACACCCATTCTTTATATCATTCAAAATGCTATTGACATAACGGTCATGGCAGTTGGCAGAATGAGTAGAAATGAATTGCAATAAAGCTCATCCAAACAATGTATATATATCATGGTCAAAAATATTGACCACACCATTCAAGTCATGACCATACACAGAGCACCTGGCCGACGCCAGATTACTGCATTCTCAGATGAATATCTCGCTTAATATTTGGTGTATATTCAATCCGAAAACATGATGGAATCAGTATGAACTATGCTACAATACAGTTTTAATTTGACGAAAATCGGACTAATATTAGGGGAGCAGCAGCCTTTTAAAGAAGGGCTCAGCCCTTACTGCATTGATACAGTCAGGGCGCGGACGTCTGCGAGAGCACCACTGTTTGCCTCCGCCAACCTAGCTACGTTCTCAGACGAATATCTCGCTTAATATTTGGTCTATTTTCAATCCGAAAACACGTATGGAATCAGTATGATTTATACTACAATTCAGTCCTGATTTGACGTAAATCGGATTATTATAAATGGAGCAACAGCCGCCGCAAGACGACTGCCTTTTCAGACAAATATCTCGCTTAATATTCGGGATTTTTTAAATCCGAAAATACGTATGGAATCAGTATGAGCTATACTGCCATTCAGTCTTTATTTGAGGAAAATCGGACTAATATTAGAGGAGCAGCAGCCTTTTTAAAGTATATACCTCCCTGCCTACGCTGACGCTGGTAGCAAAAAGCCGGCGGGTTACACGTGAAAGCCGGCGGGTTACACGTGAAAGCCGGCGGGTTACCCGTGAAAGCCGGCGGGTTACCCGTAGAACCCCTCAACAAGCCGCCGGGGTGAAATTAGAGACGAATAATTCGCCGGGTTCTACGGGCCACCCGCTGGCTTCCACGGGTCACCCGCCGGCTTCCACGGGTCACCCGCCGGCTTCCACGGGTCACCCGCCGGCTTCCACGGGTTTTTTTTTTTTTTTTTACACCCGTGAGATTTCTACGGTTGTGCCATGCAAGCATGGCACAACCGGCTCCCGGGGCCGGGTTTCGCGGCTTGGCCAAGGGTCCCACGGGTGCTTGACGGGTATCCACGGGTATCCACGGGTGGCCATATTGGGGCCGCCGGCTTCGAGCCGGGTAGCGATTTCCGCAATTATTACGTAATACTACGGCTTCACTACGGCACAACCGGCCCGTGTGACAGGGGCTTAAAGCTAGGAGACCCTCAGGTGGTATTGCAATCCTGATAAAAAATGTGTTATATACATCTAAAACTGTATCGATTGTGAAAACTAAGGAACATGTAATCTGGTTGAAAATTTCAGGAAGTAATCAGTCAGAAATTTATTTAGGTGGGCTGTACATACCCCCACAGGGAAGTAAAATTAACATTAATAGTAGCTATGATATCTATAACCAGATTAGGGAAGATCTTGCATCATATCTTAACAAAACACCTTATGTAGCAATCTTTGGTGACTTAAAATAGTAGAACTGGAATATTAAGCGATGTCGAAGAAAACTTATCTGGGAGCATTTCTGATATTATTGCAGACCTAAATAAAATAATAATCACGTCATTGGAGTAAATCAATTCTGGCCATGCACCAAAGACAGTCGGAAGACAAAGTTGTAAATACATATGGTAAAGAATTCTAGATCTATGTAAAGCTTTCAATCTTAAAATTTTGAATGGATATTACTGATAAAACCTGTGACTTTACATGCTATGCCCAACTAGGTCAAAGTGTTACTGATTACTTGCTCTGAACTAAAAAACGTATTCAACATTTTACAAAATTTCGAAATAACACCAAAACTTGTCGAGTCAGATCATCGCCCATTAGAATTTTGGTTGAAATTACCGTTAGTGAGGAAAATGAACAACCGTTATCCCAGAGTAGGTGATAAGCCGAAAAACACAACTTTCAAGTATGTGTATGATAGGAACAAACTAAATGAATATATGGCAAGCTATGATAATGAAGATGCTCAGCAAAAACTCTTTCAACTAGGCTGTGATATTGAAAATAATGTTAATACAGCCACACTAATTGATACAGTTTTCAAGTACGTAACTGATCAGCTGCTGATAGCATAGAGCCCACCTTCTACACAAAAATGAATACTGCAATATTTGCAAGGCTTATAAATAGGCAATACAAAGAAAAAAGAGACTTTTTCAACTAAGTAATAGGAAAATATCGAAAATCTTCTTGGTAGTACCAAGCAGAATGTTGGAAACACCGGAAAAACTGAAAAAATCTAGTAATAATCTAATGAACCTGACCTAAACATGTTCAATGAATATTTCCTTTAGCAGTCCCAACCCCCTTCTATTGAATACTTTGACAATGAACATATGAGACTATTCTGCAAACATCATCCTATTCCTGTGACAACCCTTTATCTACTAATATCTGTGATAGTGTAATTTCAGATGAGGAAGTTACAATACACCTAAAGAAATTAAAATGCAATAAAGCTGCTGGAATAGATGGGATACATACTGAATTTTATAAGTATGCAAGTGAGAAATTAATAACACCTTTCTGTGCAGTGTTTAACTATGTACTTGATTGAGGTGAATAACCTAAAGCTTTAAACAAAAAGGGAGACAAGTCTGATCCAGATAACTACAGAAAAATTACAATAAATGTTGTTATAGGTAAAATCTTTGACTCCATCTTAAACGCACGGCTTTACTATAAAAATGAAGTTCTTAATCTGACCTGCCCAATTATTTAACACTTAATAATCTCATGCTCACAAATATTTCATAATTCTACTTGCACATTCTGCAACATCACTCCAAAGCATCATAAATTCTCTCCATGAATTCTGCAAAAAGTGGCATCTACTTGTGAATGTAGGAAAAACTAAAATAATGAAATTGGGCAATAATGTTCAGACAAAATCAATTTTACTATGATACCCAAGAAATTGAGAATGTTGAGTCCTTTAAATATCTTTGCCATGTGTTAACAAACAAATGTAATTTGCGTAAAAAAATGACTGCTTATCTTGTTACACAACGGTGACACCAAGCAGACACTAGGACACATCACTCCTAAACTTGCCCTAAAAATGTTAACACATGTATTTTACCAATCCTTGAGTATAATTGTGAAATATGGTGCAGTAACAAACCTGTAAATGAACTAGAGAAGGTAAAATTAGGATACCTAAAAAATATGTCAGGAGTTAGGAAACAGATGTCTTCACAAGCTGTGTATGGTGAGACTGGCAGATTTCCATTACATGTACGACAGCAGTTTAGAATGATCAACTATTGGATTAAACTAGAAAAACTGCCAGCTAATAATATTCTTAAATTTTTTTTTAATGAGCACAAAGATTCGCACACTTCTGGTAATAATGCTTGGGTTGGGAAAATTTTTCATATGCTCATTGAACATTATCCACAAAGAGACCATTTAAGACTTGCAAACAATGAGCTAGAATCCATTGCTAAAACGTTTAAATCTATAATCTATGAGAAATGTCAGGAAACTATACTAGTTGAAATCAATAAATCTACACTACAGCCAAAACTTATAAACTCAAGACGGATTACAGGCTAGAACCCTACCTACCTTCTATTAAATCTTAGCAGAAAATGTACAATAAAATAGCCAGATTTAGAGTAAGCTCACATAATTTACGAATTGAAATAGGTAGACATGAAAACCCTATATTGCCAGCAGTTGAGAGATTATGCCTAAAATGCAATATGCATGAAATCGAAGGTGAAAAACTTTGTCTCATACTATGCCCACTTAACACAATTAGTCGTGAGGACCTCTTTAAAATAGCTAATGATCACATAGAAAATTTTGAGCAACTGAACAATGAAGACAAATTTAATACCATCATGAAATCAAAAGAGCCTGAATTGTTAAAATCCCTCGGAAAATTTCTTGTAAATATTGATGCCTAATGAATGTTTGTGTCATACATCGTCGAGCATTAACCATCACTCCCCAAACCAGCAGTTTCTGCATTTATCTATGTTGTGATCTCTGTGCTTTCACATCCATGTATATAACTGTGGACTATGCCTAGTTGTTTATACTCCTAATTTAAATGTTGTACTTATATTTACATTGTGATAATGAACAGTATTAACTGCAGTAATATGTGTATTTAGGGTCACTGTATACATGTGATATATGTATATATATATTTTTTTTTAACCAATGTATGTAAACAAATCTTGCTCTTATTATGGTGCTATTGTTCAGCAACTGGGACCATGGATGTGTAGATAATCTATTGATAATGCATACCTTTTACTTTTATACCATGCATATATATATTGAATGTAGGAATAGTGAGTAGAAGTAGACTTAGTACATGTTTTTATCTGTACTTTTTGACAAATGTATCATGTATGATATTACTGTGTCAATAAAAGCATATATCTAATACGCAACTACCAAGATACACTGAGGGATAAAGAACACCACACTCTCAATAATGGTATTTGGGCCAAGTCGCACAAGAACTGCAAAGCAGACCTAAGGCCTATGGAGATACAAGAAATGTCAACCAGCTCTTCAAGGTCAAAAACTGCTTCCGAATATTCTGAAAATTCCATAACATATAGTAGCTTACAATCCCAAATGGATTTGACAGACAGGGAAATGGCACAAGCACCTGAACAAGAAAACCCTCCAGACGAATGCTTACAGCCAAACCAGTCTAGCACAGACAGCCAAGCTGTCTGAAGGATGTGGAGGATCACTGCCAGTGATGAACCTGCCCTCACTAAAATCCACACTGTTGAGAACAACATTGCAATATTGACAACCTGTCGCGAGAACAGAAGGGACAACCCAGTCATTCCAACATCAACCAGGGACAAGAGACGCCACACTGCCACACTCCACCGCCACAAGAGAGACACAGCCAATCCCCAGCTATATACCTGCCAAGGCTGTTGCTGCACTATCGAGACCTACAACACAAGCTCAGCCTTCCTCATCGTCCACAGACTCCACAAATGTACACTCGACCTACAGTGGCACCAGCTGTCAACGCTGCATTGACTCGGAATGCGAGCAACTTAATGACAGAAAATGTAGTCAAGCAGAAGGAAAATTAAATGGACAAGATCTGGCTACAGCTGGAAACCCAGAAGGCACTCATAGGCATAGCTAGCCTAGAGATCAGGTGAAAGAACTGACAGCCACAAATCGTCTACTAAAACAGATCATTGATGATGCATCTGGAGCTCCGCAGAACCACCCCAATCCCAGATGCCAACCCAATCAACAGTTTCATCGCAACACTCAATGCCAGAACAACCAGAACAGCCTGAGAGGAGATTCGAGCATTAAAGGAAGACATGAGAATGAAGGATCTAGAAAATCGAGAAACACTCCAAATGCAAAGCCATGAAACCCAGAATCCTGTCTTAAATACCATAGTGGCTACCACCACCACACCCGGGAGTGTTCTACCATCTGCTGTTGCCACATCAGCACATAACTCCCTCTCAAATCTACACTTCCCTGGCCATCAACCCTGGAACAGCTGTGCCCCATATCCAGGAGTAACACCGACCAACAAGATGGGCACACATGGTTTGCAAGCAAAAAAACACAGAATACAGTCAATACACAAACAGCAAGAACATGCCACCATGCACCAAGCCTCATTGGGCCAACTACAGTGAAATGAACATCAACTACTCCAGCCCATCCGAACAAGCCAAGGAGAGAAGCCGCAACAGCCCCTTACAAAATCTCGAAGCTGATGGACATGTGTTAATCGTGGATCTCACCACTCCAAGGAACCATTACGATAAAGGCGTCAGAGAGAAGAGCAGTAACACAAATCCAAAGACCCTGTGTACAGACCGAAGAAGCTCCTCCCCTACTCAACAGGAGAACTATGCAACTGCCAACTGCAATAACCAGGACTCAAGGGATTGGGAATATAACAATAGAGAAGACAGCGCTACCATACAGCATCAACACTCCTACGAACTTTCAATGCACTACAGCAGACGAAGAATCTTACATGCTAGACCTATGCAGGACAGTATGCTACGGAGGCACAGCAACCCTACTGAACTTAAGGCTCACACCTTACATTGACTCTTCCCATAAAGAAGGTAACTCCAGAATTCTCCTATCTGAAGTGCGCCTACCTAAGAAACCTATATGCATCATCAACTGTGATCTGTCATCGGGGACCAGCAAAGAAGCAAGAGGAAACTACCTTGAAGACACAGATAAAGTCCATGAACTCTTAGAGACATACTCAAGCTCACATGACATTCTCATCATAGGAGACCTCAATGCAGACCACTTCAATTGACACGGTCCTAAAGAAAAAGCCCTGATAAGACTCACAAAGGAGCACTGCTCAGTGGAAATTCAAGAGCGGAGATGACCTACACGAATGACCATCTCAACCATAGATCACACATAGACTATGCCTTTGTGAAACAACTTCATTGAGAGAACAGATGGGGAACTTACAAGATCCTGAACGAACCAATACACTTCACATCATCAAACATCTTACCACCCCATTGCTCTAAAGATTCAAGTGCCCGAACCTTGGGAACGAAGGAGGACCCGGGAAAATCAGAGAAATGAAGCCAGTGGAGTATACAGATACAAGAAGACAGATCCAGATACATTCAAGATAACCCTAGATTAAGAACAACCAGGAGAGGACAAGGCAACAAGAAAAACACTCCCCGAGCATTGAGACACAAGCAGTATCCTTTTTTTCACGCAGGCACACAGAGAAAAAGGACGCCAAAAAGAGAACAACAAAACATCAGATACATCCGCCTACTTACTGAACTCCAACCAAGCTTTCTGAAGATCACCATGAAGTCGATTGATATGAAAGAGATAGCAAAAGGAAAAGCAATGGATAACAAAGGTCATTGCAGCAAAAAATTTATTTTTTATTTCACAGATCAGTTATGCATTTGGGTAATAGAGAATATTTTTGGTACTGCCATATCATCTCATTTACATGATGTTTTTCAAGATTCATAAAGTATTTTCCTAACACAAGATACATCTTGCAATCTCTACCGGTAATGGCTCCATAAATATTAATATGCAATGTTGAATAAGATATGATTATTACAAGACAAGTTATGACACATAATTTAGTTAGGATGATTTAATATGATTTACTAAAAGTGTTAAGAGACAACCTTACAGCCAATGAACAGTATATTTTCATTGTTTAAAGAACATTAATATAGTGACCAAAGTCTTTACAACAGACAGTAATGGTCTTTCTAGAGATGCTTGAATCTGAGCTTAGCAGCAGAATGACTTTGGGCAATGGCTACTGGCAGAATTTGCCAATTTTCAAATACCTGAAATATGGTGAAAAACTAACTTTTTTGATTGAAAAATAGTTCAGATACTACACTCACATCATATTCCTACTTGTTGATAAGTTATGTTAGGGAACAGTCAAATGTAATATATTTAACTGGGCATAGTTTAATAGACTCTTCACAGCAGAATTGGGCCAGTTGGCTGATTTGTTCATCTTGGGTGGTCATTAAAATGCCACAAGCTAACTTAGACATATATACTGAACAACATAACAGGCTCAAAGAGACTAGTCACTTATTTCTTAACCCAAAGGGGCGCACACACTATCACCTATAAGACCTACATTTTGTAAGTTTCATCACCATTCTTCAAGTTAGGTCCTTAGGTGAAAACTCATCATAGTCCACAATTCAGTATGATTATAAGTAAAAGTTCTTTTCTCAGAATAAAGCAAGACAAAGGTCAAAGGCAAAGTGTATGACTGGTCTCTACTGCTCAAATTCCAAGATGCAGGATTTTCCTCTTTTTTAACTTTATATAGGAGATGACTCTGCCTGGTCACTCCTCTCTCTCTCCATTGGCCAGAGGCCCACATCCAATCATAAAATTACAACAATTTCACATCTAACAAAAAAGCAGTTCTACCATTTCAAAGATATCTCAAAACATTACATAACTTGGCTGTTGGAATCCTACCCGCCATTTCTGGCATCTCATTACTGTGGATGACAATGGGCATTGTGGCCAAGGGTTTTAATTAAACCCCCTTTCTTATTGATCTTTGTCCCTGTAGCCAGATTTGGACAGTCAAAGGAATCAACTGCTCACCTGGTCAGCAACAGCCATTGTCTAGGCCACCCCAGAGCCCATTGTCCCAGTTCCCTTTGTGTTCTGGGAGCACCCTTTAGTGGACACATTAAACTGCATCCCAACAGCCAGTGAAATACATTAAACACCTTATATTTAAACTCAAAATGCTTATCTTATATTAAAATGATTTTCTTATATTTAAAATGCTTATCTTATAGGAACACATACATACACAACCACACACATAATAATTATACACATAAACAAAAACATACACATAAAAAATGACACACATAAAAAATCATACATACAAAATTCAATACATACAACTAATGGAAATAATAATCAATACATACAATTAATATATTATAACAATTAATCCACACATAGCCTACACATAGAAATATTAATCAGTGGTAGTTTGGGCAGAGATAAAAGCCTAGTGCTTTTTACACTGCCCCACCGCATGGAATTGGTGACATGCCCCAGAGAAGACTGCTAAATTTATCAGTCTTCTGACATTCAAACTAAAGCCACTGTCACACGGGCCGGTTTTGCCGTAGTGAACCCGTAGTATTACGTAATAGTTATGTAACAACTCTTTCCGCCGGTTTGGCGGCAGCAAAAAGGGGCGGGGCAGCACCCGCCGGGCGCTACGGGTTACCCGCCGGGTCACCCGGCGGCTTAACCGCCGGCTTCCACGGGTGCCTCGGCGGGTTCCACGGGTGCCTCGGCGGGTTCCACGGGTGCCTCGGCGGGTTCTACGGGTGACTCGGCGGGTTCTACGGGTGACTCGGCGGGTTCTACGGGTGACTCGGCGGGTTCTACGGGTTACTCGGCGGGTTGTAGGAGTAAGCCGGCGAGTAGTAGGAGTAACTCATAGCTTCCAGGAGTATACTTTAAAAGACTGCTGCTCCCCTAATATTAGGCCGATTTTCGTTAAATAAGAACTAAGTTGTAGGATAATTTATACTGATTCCATACCGGTTTTCGGATCGAAAATATACCAAATATTAAGCGAGATATTCGTCTGAGAAGGTAGCTAGGTTGGCGGAGGCAAACAGTGGTGCTCTCGCAGACGTCCGCGCCCTGACTGTATCAATGCAGGTAGGGCTGAGCGCTTCTTTAAAATGCTGCTGCTCCCCTAATATTAGTCCGATTTTCGTCAAATAAGACTGGATTGTAGTATAATTCATACTGACTCCATACGTGTTTTCGGATCGAAAATAGACCAAATATTAAGCGAGATATTCGTCTGAGAAGGCGGTTGTCTGGTGGCGGCTGCTGCTCCTTTAATATTAATCCGATTTGCGTCAAATAAAAATTGAATTATAGAAGAGTTCATACTTATTCCACACAGAATTTCAGATTGAAAATATACCAAATATTAAGCGTGATATTCGTCTGAGAAGGCAGCATGGTGCTCTGTGTATGTTCATGACTTGAATGGTATGGTCAATATTTTTTACCATTATATATACATTGTTTGGATGAGCTTTATTGCAATTAATTTCTACTCATTCTGCCAACTGGCCAATGGGAAGGACTTTTCCTTTGGTTTTGTAAAGTCAATTAACCTATATATGTCAATTGCTATTAGCATTTTGAATAATACAAAGAATGGGGTAAGTCATGCTTTTTCATCATTGATCACAAGCATTTATTGAAATTCTGAATTTCAACTGATTCCTGTTTATTATGCATATTAAAGAGGGAGATTGTTTTGATCATGGATGGAACATGCAATATCAATATTAATTCCAGTTGGATTATTTTCAGAAACAACAACGAAATATTGATAATTTATATAAAATGAAATAAATATCTAAAATGATTACTCTAAACTAGAGTATATCTATCTATAGATAGTTGTTATAGCTCCATAGACATCTTTATCAAGTCGGAATTTTATTGGCAACAAGCAAACAAACATTGTTTTATTATCGTTTTGTATTGATACTAATCAATGAATTATTGATAGTAACATATTATTAGGTTAAGATCTTATAACTATCTGTCTATCTACATATCTATACTCTATAAGGTATTGCTAACTTTATTAACAAGAATATTCTTGTTTGTGCCTAGTATACTCCATTAATTTTCCCCACCTTTAACTATTATATAAATTCTACACATTTCCCTGAATAATTCAGTCTTTATTTCACGAAAATCGGATATGTAGATAGACAGATAGTTTAGAGAGACAGATAGATTTATATGCTTATTATATAATATAGAATATCTAGCTTAATATTTGGTACATATAAGTACATAAAAGATAGCAAATAAAATCACAGATCAAATCACAAATACTAATTACAATATTAATATTAGATTTAAATTTTACAAAAATATACACAAATACTGATCAAAATAATAATTTATTATCACAATAAGATTCAAATTAACACAAAAAGATAAGAATGTTCACATGTATAAAAAAAAAACCAATATACAAATATAATCATTGCCTGGTAATTACAATAGAATACAATGTTTTTAATTAATGAAAGCAATTACATCTTTTTGTAATTGTGAATGACAATCAAGACAATGTCATATTACTGTGTCATCTTTGAACAAACTATGAAATGACAGGTCAAAGAACCCCAATTTAGGCAATTAGGCAATTGACACATGTATTGAGCATTTGCTGTATTCTCTACACCCATTCTTTATATCATTCAAAATGCTAATAGCAATTACTGTGTCATCTTTGAACAATCCATGAAATGACAGGTCAAATAACCCCAATTTAGGCAATTGACACATGTATTGAGCATTTGCTGTATTCTTTGTATCATTCAACATGCTAATAGCAATTGACATAACGGTCATGGCAGTTGGCAGAATGAGTAGAAATGAATTGCAATAAAGCCCATCCAAACAATGTATATATATCATGGTCAAAAATATTGACCACACCATTCAAGTCATGACCATACACAGAGCACCTGGCCGCCGCCAGAGAACTGCATTCTCAGATGAATATTTTGCTTAATATTTGGTCTATTTTCAATCCGAAAACATGATGGAATCAGTATGAACAATGCTACAATACAGTTTTAATTTGACGAAAATCGGACTAATATTAGGGGAGCAGCAGCCTTTTAAAGAAGGGCTCAGCCCTGCATTGATACAGTCAGGGCGCGGACGTCTGCGAGAGCACCACTGTTTGCCTCCGCCAACCCAGCTACCTTCTCAGACAAATATCTCGCTTAATATTTGGTCTATTTTCAATCCGAAAACGCGTATGGAATCAGTATGATTTATACTACAATTCAGTCCTGATTTGACGAAAATCGGATTAATATAAATGGAGCAGCAGCCACCGCAAGACAACTGCCTTCTCAGACAAATATCTCGCTTAATATTCGGGTTTTTTTAAATCCGAAAATACGTATGGAATCAGTATGAGCTATACTGCCATGCAGTCTTTATTTGAGGAAAATCGGACTAATATTAGAGGAGCAGCAGCCTTTTAAAGTATATACCTCCCTGCCTACGCTGACGCTGGTAGCAAAAAGTCGGCGGGTTTCCCGTGAAAGCCGGCGGGTTTCCCGTGAAAGCCGGCGGGTTACCCGTGAAAGCCGCCGGGTTACCCGTAGAACCCCTCAACAAGCCGCCGGGGTGAAATTAGGGACGAATAATTCGCCGGGTTCTACGGGTCGCCCGCCGGCTTCTACGGGTCGCCCGCCGGCTTCTACGGGTCACCTGCCGGCTTCTACGGGTCACCCGCCGGCTTCCACGGGTATTTTTTTTTTTTTTTTCAACCGTGAGATTTCTACGGTTGTGCCATGCAAGCATGGCACAACCGGCTACCGGGGCCGGGTTTCGCGGCTTGGCCAAGGGTCCCACGGGTGCTTGACGGGTATCCACGGGTATCCACGGGTGGCCGTATTGGGGCCGCCGGCTTCGAGCCGGGTAGCGATTTTCGCAACTATTACGTAATACTACGGGTTCACTACGGCACAACCGGCCCGTGTGACAGTGGCTTAACAAATGACTGAGTCCAAGGCTTGGCCATACTCAACAGTGGCCAATCTGCACTTGCTGAGATGCTGGTCATAAACCTACACATTATTATTATCATACTTATACACATTATTATAACTGAACAGTGAACTTCCGTGTTCATAAAAAAATCTACAATTTTAAAATATACATTCTGTTGAGTCTGGTGTTGGCTTCCAAGGGCCAACATTGACTTGAACCATTACTGCACCACTTGCACCTCGTGTCATTTAAACATTAGTTAGTTAGTTAGTTAGTGTTATTGTTTAACGCCTTATCAGCACCTGAGTGGGCTATGTAGAGGCTCTCTAGAGTAAGATTGATTATCTATAGTTGGTAGTAGAAACCAGAAGCATGTAAAAAATCAAAAATTGTCTGCGTTGGAGAGCTGGAGCAGCTTGTGCAATGCGCACTGTCCTGTTTTAGCCACTGGGGATAGAGGACTTCACCCCAAGTGTTTCCACCCTCGCCGCGTGGAGGCCCAGGACCTTCGAGAGCGGCATTTAAACATGAATCTCGCCCCTGTGCTTGGAGCATGCTTTGTATCTGCACATAATGAGTTAGTTAGTTAGTGTTATTGTTTAACGCCTCATCAGCACCTGAGTGGGCTATGTAGAGGCTCTCTAGGGTAAGATTGATTATCTATAGTTGGTAGTAGAAACCAGAAGCATGTAAAAAATCAATAATTGTCTGCGTTGGATAGCTGGAGCAGCTTGTGCAATGCGCACTGTCCTGTTTTAGCCACTGGAGATAGAGGACTTCACCCAAGTGTTTCCACCCTCGCCGTGTGGAGGCCCAGGACCGTCGAGGGCCTGCACATAATGACAATGGCCATGCGGGATTGCACAGCATGTACAATGTCACACAAAAGAGTTAAAGTTAAAAACCTGCGGATGCAGGATCCCCCAGGATAATGGTCTCCACCTATGTAGAGGTGGGCCATTTCCTATAGACTTGCTCCTGTGCTTGGAGCCCCTTTTTTTGCACATAAAGATCCCTGAATAACACATGCGCTACACCCATCATGACTGGATTACACATGGTTGACAGAGACCACACTGGTAGTGTTAAATTGAATCCTGTTTACACAGTACTACTGGATCATGGTCTCCAACTATAGAAAGTTGGGCCACTGTCCTTACCTACTCACTCCTGTGCTTGGAGTAAACTTTTACTGCACATAGCTTCATTGAGACATCCCTCACCTGGGACATACATAACTTAAAACATGACACCTTGATGTCAAACACAATTTTGTAAGGACCCCAGGACATTCTATCTGGTCTGCCAGGATCAAGTGGAGGTCTGGGTCACCAATAAACTACCTAACACTGATCTAATTATACACAATACATACAAAATACAGAGCCTACTACTAGAGTACCCAGCCTGTGGCTTGATTGCAGAGACATCCATGATCTTTAGACCCCGCCTGCGTCCTCTGGTTCAAGAGTGGGACCAACTGGCAGTTTAAACCCAGTGTCTGTCCTGGCCTTTTTATAATGTACCATGCTGCTTGCTCTTAACTGCTTATTCTTGCAACACATCATTTTGTGGGCAAAAAGCCTTATGCACTCGTACCTCCGCCACAGCCATATAGACCCCACCAAGATGATGGTGGCCACCAAGGTCAAAGAAATGACCAAAGAGGTGGTTGGGGCATGTCTGTGGAACTGTACCCAAGGTGCTTCACTTAACCTGATAGCATTTAACAATACGGCTTGGTTGACATCTTTCACTTGAGCTGATATACCCCCTTTTAGTTGAGGAAATGTGTTAACTAGAGATTCGTGGTTGAGGTTGGTGGTGAAATTGAACTGACCTTCTATGTGTATGGGTGGCATAGACACTCGTTGCAATAGGTGCAGCTCTGGGATGCAATGTACCCTCCAGCCTGCTCCAGCTATATTACATGGGGCTGGGCAGTGCATGGCATACGTCCCAGGCCGCAAATTTATTGGAGGATATACCTTCCCTGGACATCTTGCAGACACCGCCTCTCCCCAGGACACAATGACTATGGTCTTCAGTGATACTCTTTTGACCACTGTGACATTTGACTCCTTGATGATGTCAAAGCGACAGGCCCTAATCAATTCAGTCTGATTAAAAATGCCCACACACGCTTCTGGTTCAAACAATTGCCCTGTGGCAGTATCTACACCATAACTACTGCCTACTTTTATTCTAACAGTCATATTGGAGTGCTTAATTGGCACTGGATAACTTTGAATGTTATACAATAAGTAGCCTGCCTTGTTGATAGTAGGCAGATTAAATCTGAACACTAGATTTTGGTTAGAAATAGAGACAGCCTCTATGTGGACGTATCTGTAGTACCAAGTTAAATCAGTAATTACATCATACCCAGATTGTGCTATGACCTCCAGAATATCTTCTAGTACATGAGGCATAACCACATCCTCAGTTAATTCTCCTCTCTCCAGAGCACTACGTTGTTGCTGAAAAAGTCTCATCTGTTGGGTGTATGCCCCATATAAGTATTCACACTCCTCTATGGCCCTCTGTACTTCCAAGCGGATTCCCACCATGTCCAGACGATTGGTGATCTGCTGAGCCAGGCGACGAACATAAACATCCATTGTTTCACATGAATTTCCAGCTGGGTGACAGCAATCGACACATTCTTAATATACAGTCGGTTTTGATTTATGAGAGTCATCATCTGGGCTGACAGGTGCACTAAGTCCTTCGTCCTGGACTGAAGCAATCGAGTTGTTCGTGTATATTGTCGCACCTGTCGATCGGTGGCAACTCCAAATAGTGCATGCAGGCACGACCCGATAAAATCCAGTCCTACCCCGGCCGGAGTAGCTTCCATTGAGTCGGTGCATTCTACTCAGTCGAGCGGCCCAGGACGTCTGCACATAACCATAAACGTGTATCTTCCCCCGACTGGTTTGCAAGAGGTCAATCATTTCCTCCAGCTGGTCTGGATACGTTGGAGTCTGCAAGGTGACTGGTACCACCCAAGATGCTTCCAAAGTCGATGGTCATCCGAGCAGCTTGGGTCGCTATCAGCCTTCCTCTTGTCCACATTCCTTTCACTAGGAAGCAGCCTTTCAGACTTGGCTTTCTTCCTTCGGCGTCTTCTACGGCGTCTGGGCGGCGAGGAGTCGTCGTCTTGGTAGTGCTGAGATCTCTTGGTTCCTCTTGGTAGGAAAGGTCTCAAGCATTTGTCCAAATGACTAGGCTCTCCTGTGCTGTCCCATATATACCCCTCTGAATCAGTGGAGTGCGGACGTCGCCTCCCCCTTCCATGGGGCTTTAGAGGCTCATCATCCGAGGTTGTGCAATCCTCGCTGACCTGTAGGGGTAGGGCAGGTAGCTCCGCCCCTTCCTCCATGGATGGTTGGTCTGCATCCCCTGGCTACTCTGAGGGTTCTCCCCTTGGCTTGCTTGGCTGAGCTTCCTCGCCAGGTGGCTCTGGTGGCACTTCACCACCAGGGGTCGCTGGTGGCAAAACTGTAGCTGGATTCGGCATCGGAGGTGGCAGCTGCCAAGGTCGAATGGCTTTTCTTTTAGTATTAGTCTTCCTCTTGGGTCTGGGGCATAATTCGTCCCAGACAACTTCACCACTCGCACCTTTTCTCTATTCAGGACCTTCAGTTTCTCTGAGTGCTGATGAGTCAGCCACAGAGCCTTACCTTGTACCTGGGTTACCAGCCACTGGGGCTCCCATCTACTGGTCAGGGTGAGAGGCTCCTCGGCCTTGATAACAACTGAGTCCTCCACTTCCACTCTTCCTATATTGGCCTTTCTTGCCAACCTCTCCCTGTTGTGCTTGCGAGAATCCAGGGTGAGGTGTTGAGCTGTGCGTAGAGCCTCGTAAAGGTCATGAAGGCGACCAAAAATTGGCTCTCCTCCTTGCAAAGCTTTGTTAAAAGGGAGTCTAGGGCGTCGGCCAAAATGTAGAAAATATGGCGTGTGCTGGGTCACATCTGACACTGCACAGTTGTAGCAAAGTACAGCTGGGCCTAATTGTTCCTGCCACAACGAGGTGTCATTATGGACCAGCTTAGCCAAAATTTCCTTAAGAGTCCTATTGAATCGCTCAATCCTGCCATTCGATTGTGGATGGTAAGGGGTGGTCCTTTTGTGTTTCACACCCACACTTGCCAAGTATTGGGTAAGTGAAGCAGCATTAAATTCCTTGCCCAGGTCGGATAGCAGCATTTCCATGTATCCATGTCGTGGGAAGTACTCCTGGTGCAACTTCCGCCAGACACATTCGCTCATCTTGCGAGCCAGTGGGTGACACTCCGCGTATCCTGACGCACGATCTATAATCGTCAGAATATAGTTATTGTCTTGCGGGGTGGTCACCAGTGGTCCAACGAGGTCCAGGGATACAAGCTGACCCACACTGGTGGCTATGGGCATTTCTCCCATAGGCGCATGTAACTTCCTTTTACTGTGTGTTAGACACATCGGGCACTGCTTAATTTCTGCTCTCATACCTGGCCACACATAAGCTTCTTGGATCTTTCTCATTGTCTTGATGTGGGCCATGTGTCCTACTTCCTTGTGTGCCTGTCTTATTATCTCGTCCCGGAACTTGGGAGGCAGCACAAGTCAGTGATATTTAGCTGCATGATGGTAGGGTTTGAGGATTGAATAGAGGAGTCCTTGGAGGACCTCGTAAGGACCTTCTGGGTCGTTTCCCTCTCCCCATAAATCCATGAGCCGTTGCTCCCTCTGGACATCCTCCGAGATGAGCCCACTGTCTAGAACAGGGAGGGGTAGGTCATCCGGCAAACCAGGGGGTAGCTCGTCACCCATTCTCCATTCTTCTAGATCAAATGTGTCAATCCTCTCTGGCCTTATCCTGGACAGCATGTCTGCCCTCACATAGGCTTCTCGTTCTATGGCCGCCCAGCGCCTCTGAGTGGGGGATAGTAATCTGGAGAGATAACTTATTGGTCGCTCCACCCCTGAGACAGGATCAACTTGGCATATAACAGCCCCAATGGCTAGATCACTAGCGTCTGTGTATAGTAAGTAGGGGTCCCGGGTTCTAGGATGCGCCATGATATGTTCACTGATTAATAACTCCTTCAGTGTCTCAAAGCTCTTCTGCTGGTCCTCTCCCCAATGAAAGCGAGAGTGTTTCTTGGGTTAGCTCCACTAAAGGTTCAGATACATGAGCATACGCAGGCATGCAGGTTCTGTAATAGCCTGTCATGCCCAGGAAGGATCTGACCTGTTTGACGCTATCTGTGGCTCATGCGTGAGATGGCTGACACCTTGTCAGGATCCGCCTTCAGTCCATCCCCACTTACCACAAAACCCAGGAGCTTGACTTCAGTCTGGCCAAACACACATTTCTTCGGGTTTAATGTCAGGTTGTAGGTTCGAAACCTCTCCATTACGGCCTGTAGGTGCTCTTTATGGCTGATGACGTTCGGGCTGTAGACTACTACGTCGTCCACATAGATCATACAACAGTCACCGATGAGGCCTCGGGAGGACCTCGTCCATGGCCCTCTGGAAAGCGCTCGTCGCGTTCGATAACCCCATCGGCATAGTGGTGAACTCGTACAGCTCCCGGAAACACGTAAATGCTGTTTTCTCTCGACTTCCTACCTCCAGGGGAAGCTGGTAAAATCCAAATTTTAAATCCAGGGTGGAATAGATTGTGGACCCGTGTAGTTGGTCAAATACGTCTTGGATCAGAGGGACTGGATAACAATCCTTTTTGGTCACTGTATTGACCTTGGTGAAGTCTATACAGAACCTGAGTCCCTCTGATGGATCTTTCTTTTCCACCAACACCACAGGTGAGGCCCAGGGAGAGATGGAAGGCACAATGATACCTTGCTCCAATAACTCGTCCAATTTCTTAACCAATGCCTCCCTCTTCATAAATGGCATGCGATATGCCCTTTGCTTTATGGGGGGGGGGGGGGGGCCCGTGGTCTGGATTTTGACCTCAATCGCAGAGTGTCGTCCCAACGGCTGCCCCACTGCACTAAAAACATCCGGGTTATGCTGCATGCATTCAGAAATGATCCTGGCTGCTTCTGCTTCCTCCGAGGTCATTCTTCCCAGAGCATTCACATCATCATAAAAATTTTTATATACATATCCTGGAGGTGGGCCAGGCACAAGAGGGAAACACATTCCTCTCCAATGGAGCTGTCCTTTCTCATAGTCCACCTTGGCCCCCTCTGCACTTAATACATCTCTACCTAATATCAACTGGTGGGCTATTTTATCTACTACAATAACTGGTAATATCCCCACAGTGTCTTCGCGTATCTCTGTGGATCCTCACACAGTGAGATCGTGGCCAGTCACTCCCTGCAGTCCTCGAGAGGCCCGCAGTATGGTAGATCTTCCCACCCTCTTACACACATTTTCAAACTCCTGGCACCGCAGCACGGTCCTACTGGCGCCCGTGTCCACCAAGGCCCATATACATTGTCCATGGAGCTTCAGCTCCACATAGGCCTGGCAATCCGCTGCGGCGCTTAGCGACCCCCCCCCCCCCTTGGCATTTTGGCTGTATCCACCCCGAGCTTCACTCCTGGATCCGCCACTGGCTTCGCTTCAGCGGGACCTGCATTCTCGGCGAATATGTTCTATTTTGCCGCAGTGTGCGCAGATCGGCTTCCCCGTCGTCAGAGAACCACAATGCTGACCTGTCTCGGCCATTCTCCTGGCCTCCCCGGCCCCTCTGTCCCCTCATCTGGGGTGGCCCCCTTCCTCCTTGGGTGGGACGTTCACTTGGGTAACTGGGTTTAGCCAGGGATGCCATCAATTTGGTAAACTGGGCAGCAAGGCCATCCACCTTCCGATTTAGGTCATCTACCGGGTCCTTTTTCTTGGGCCCCTCCCTGGAGAATGAACCCAGTGCACCAACCTCCATGGGATCCTCGGTAGAGTCCTCAGGGGCGGAGCGATGAAGAGCGCAATAGACGCATTATTCGTCTCCTTCATACTCTGCCACTGACTTCATCGCTTCCTCATAGGTAGCTGGCTTGGTTTCTCGTACCATCCCCTCCACAAGGTGCTTGTCTCTAAGTCCATAGAGATAGGAACCGAGCATGGCCCTCTGCTGGTCATCATTACGAGTGTTCTCGGGTATCCCAGATTGGCGGCCTCTAGAAATCTTCGCCCATACGCTGCAGTCGTCTCATATGCTCCCTGCTGTACCTTATCGATCTCATCCCTTAGACGATCCACCTCATGCTTGGACAGGAAATTGTCTGACAGATATTTGCAGAGTCCATCCCAATCCGCTGCTTTCCGGTAGTTCAAGGAGGCCAAGAATCGCTCCACTTCTGCTCTCAGGGGTCCCTCGGCTGTCTGACCTGCTACATATACTGTTTGTGTATGGCTGAGTCAGTTCTATTTCCTGGAACCACTGTCACAGGCGCCGGGATGAGGAGCCATCACCATCAGTCACTCTTTTTGCCTGCGAGTCCGCTTTGCTCCTTTCTCCATTCTCTTTCAGCTGTTTCTCCTGATTCTGTAGGAGCGCAGCGGTGTTGCCACGTCCATCAGTCTGGCTCTTCAGAAATGATCTGAACTGGTCGTCATTCATTATGACAATTCAGGATGACACCCGCTCAGAAGATAGACACGACTCAGCAGTGCGTTGGGCTTCCAAGGTCTGGTCGCTAATTCACTCACATTAACATGGAAGCAACCTTGGCGCGTCCGTCAGCATTTACTTTCGACCGAGCACATCGTCAGGTACATCACTCTTGGCACACAGGGAATTGTGGGAAGCTTTGTCTCCAAGCCAAAGGTTCCAATGGCATTAAGCATGTCCGCCATCCTCGGCATTCATTCATCATTCGCCATAAAACAGTTCCAAACTCAAAACAGAATCACGTCAGGGTCACCAATGTAAGTTTCATCACCATTCTTCAAGTTAGGTCCTTAGGTGAAAACTCATCATAGTCCACAATTCAGTATGATTATAAGTAAAAGTTCTTTTCTCAGAATAAAGCAAGACAAAGGTCAAAGGCAAAGTGTATGACTGGTCTCTACTGCTCAAATTCCAAGATGCAGGATTTTCCTCTTTTTAGGCCACCCCAGAGCCCATTGTCCCAGTTCCCTTTGTGTTCTGAGAGCACCCTTCAGTGGACACATTAAACTGCATCCCAACAGCCAGTGAAATACATTAAACACATTATATTTAAACTCAAAATGCTTATCTTATATTAAAATGATTTTCTTATATTTAAAATGCTTATCTTATAGGAACACATACATACACAACCACACACATAATAATTATACACATAAACAAAAACATACACATAAAAATCATACACATAAAAAATCATACATACAAAAATCAATACATACAACTAATGGAAATAATAATCAATACATACAATTAATATATAATAACAATTAATCCACACATAGCCTACACATAGAAATATTAATCAGTGGTAGTTTGGGCAGAGATAAAAGCTTAGTGCTTTTTACAATATGACCACGTACATCAAAAATTGGCTATACGTGCTCACTTGTGGCTCTGTTAATCATGTATAACTTCTTTCTACGAGCGTACTTGGGGCAATCGTAGATCGCTTGCCAGACGGCTCGCCAAACATCCGTAGCCAATTGTCCATCGCCAAGCATCCCTGAGGCATCCATAAGGCATCTGTGAGGCATCTGTGAGGCACTCCTAGGTCGCTCATAGCACGCTTGTAGATCGCCCATGCGAGTGGTTCAAGGTTGGGGTGGCTACGTATGGCCAAGTACGTACGTAGAATGTAGGACGTACGTAGGACGCTCGCCAACTGACCTCCAAGCAAGTTACGTAACTAATATAAACAATTTACTTGTAGAACGTCCGCCAAATGTTTACAATTATTTCCTTATCACGTATGTCTGTGAGTGGTCAAGCGCAACCAGGAGCATCCTACGGATTAGCGCGAGTATACGTAAAACGCTCGGTGAGTGAATCATGTATGGCTAAGGATTAACAAGAGTGAAAAAATATTTTCATATGTGGTCATACGTAGCTCTTATATGTAATAGTGTCAACGCCCCTTAAGATTAGAGATCTCCTGCCTGTGTCTCAAATGTCCTGGACTTCCTGACTTCCTGGGAGAGAAAACCCTGGTGTTCTGACCAGATTTGGGAGAGAAAAGTTGAGTGCAAATCAGTACGCCTTCTAGCACACTTTTACCCCTTGACATTTTTGATATGGAAAAGAGTGCACGGGTACAGTGGCCCTGGAAAGGATATAAGAAACAGTCGTAACAAATTATGGTTTTCAAGTTGTAGTGCCTGTGTATATTTTTCAATAGTACACATTTATGCATTACACAGCACTATTAATTGCCATTATAATTGCTAGATTTATAACATCAATATGTAAATGGCTATGTAACTAATACTAACATTGCAGGTCAATCATAATTTTCCCTAAAAGATATGATAATCCTCTCAACACAGCAAGGAATTCCAATGATATAGGGTCTAAAAAATAGCTTCGCGACAGACACGAAGACACCCGAATACTTTTGATCATGCCTAGTTTCCAATCCTCCTCTGGTTTACCCTAAATAGTGCAGTGAGTACCACCATACCATGGGTTCACAATAATGCTATAGGTGGCCAACTGTAAAGCCAGAATAATGCTACAATTAGGTACATCTGTCCAACACGGTGCTATACATGCAATAGCTGATTTGGTAGGACAGATTACTCTAATAAATATTTGAACGGGAGATAGATTTAAGGAATTCCTGAGTTTTGAGTCATTCCATGCCAAATCACCTGAAATCTCAGGATCTACGCTGCTGACCATCTGAGATTTTCATGAATATAATTTTAGGTATCACTTTATATGAAAGATGATCACATGCAAAACTTCGGGACCTATCTCCAGGTAATTTTTGAGACATGAATTTTTGTTGATGCATTCGCTCATGTGACAATTTCAAATCTTGGAAAGGTATAACACAGCAAATGGATGGTTATATTGGGCTCAAAGATTTGAAGAATTTATCATCAAATCCTGAAAACCATTTCTCTAAATTCTCTTGACTTACATTAAAGTGTGTGTGTGTGTGATTAGGGCTTTACGTCCTGTATTTCAGCACCAGTTGGGCTAATTAGGACAGGCAGAGACCATGGCAATGAGACAAAGGATGAAACAGCCATCCAACTTAGACTTACATAAAAAGTTCGAGAGCATGAGGATAGGTCAACGCACTGCGTCTCCTTTCTCGCCATCTTGGATTGCCGTACATCTTCAATCGCCTTTGGTTTTCTTCCTCCTTGGGCAGATCCTGTTTGAACTGTTTGCTTTCAATGGGAATGCAGCCATACCCAGTAAACCTAACTTAGAACTGAAACTAATAAAAGAAAATCAAAAAAAAAGAAAAGTGGACCCCCACAATAATTAATTAAAGAATGTTCCATAATCCTCACGAACTTCGGAACAAAATATCAGTTTGGAGCAATTGGAACATTTCACTTAGCATATTAAAAACACACACTTCTAGAACTTTAATTCACTTGGCCAGAATTCGAGGTGTGACAAACAAAATCAGTAGACAGTGTACCCTCCTCTGGCTTCAATACACTTCAGGCAGGTTTGCTTCATGAAATGAGGTGGGTGGGTGGATTAGGGCTTTACGTCCTGTATTCCTGCACCCGATGGGCTAATTAGTAAAGCAGGGATCATAGCAATGAGATGATGAATGAAACAGCCATGTGTCTATCACTGAGCTAGGCCCCCACCCTACTTTATGTAATGAAGTGCAAAATAGTTATGGCCTGTGAAGTGTTTTATAAACAAGAAAATGTTTTGAGTAGCTGATTTTGTCAATCCATTTTTATGTTGCGAGAAAATTCTCCCTTCATATCACTTCATTCAAATGGTAGTTTACTCTGTTACCTTGATTGCATATATTTAGCTACTTTTAGTCAAAATGTTAATCAATTAAAATGTAGTTACCTTTAGATTTTTTAGATCTTTAATTCTGTGTTGTGTGATGACATCTTAGTATTTTCCTAATTATGCAACTTCGAAATATACCAAATGAATATTATTATAGCACTGGTTGTGGAGTGAAAATATCCAGCAGTAATTATGCCAGCCACCATAATCAATCACTGGTAGTTACGTACACTAGATTCTTTGTGTGCCATTGATCATGAAAAATTTGTAATGTCATAACAGCCATTATATACTCTCGGTAGTTAGATTAACACTCCAAGTGCAATGAATTGGAACCATAATACACAAATGTAGGTGGGTCAATCTCATTCTTATATTGTGATTATAGGATTAACTGAGCATATGTGGGAACCAAGGGTGTTCTTCAGCAAAGTTAGGCACAATCTCAAATGTCATTAAGAACGAAGCCACTATGAACTAGTCAAAGTTACAGTTCATTTGAAATACTATATGAACTCCAAATAGCAGCAGGTGTACTCCAGATATAACGTATTTATCCGAGGTTAATCTCAGAGTGATCGAATTATGGTTCACAAATGGAATGACTTGCAAGGCATGCATGTACCAGCCAGAGTCTGAGAAAAGACAAAGATAACACAGCTTTTCTAAAAGAATGGTATCACACCAATATACTTTTTTTCTGTCCGTGATATAATACCTATTTTTATCTGCATTTAACTTTAAATTTTTTAAATACCTTTTATCAAATTTACTTACTTTTCAACTGGTTGCATTTTTCTAATAATAAAATATAATCAAAATAAAATGCTGGTTTGTCACACTAACAATGTGCTTGCTCTTTCCTGGGAAAAGAGGTTCTCAAACTTGGAATCCCCATTTTACTGATTCGAATGTTGATAACCACTTATATTTTGGTCACTTCTTGTTGGATCAAGGACCTAAAAACAAGCCTTTCTATCCATCTATACATCTATCTACATATATATTTATCTACATATATATCTATCTACATATATATCTATCTTGTTTGGCAACTCAGTGAATGTTTAATGAAACATTTTTTGACGAGATCTTTGGCCTTAACCCAACCACTGGGTCCCAGGTTCGATTCCCTGTCGAGCCTAAGTTGGATGGCTGTTTCATCTATCATCTCATTGCCATGGTCCCTGCCTGTCATTAGCCCAACAGGTGCAGAAATACAGGAAAAATGCCCTAATCCCCCCACCTACACTTTGGCCTTAAAAAAATAAATGCAGGAGATCTGACAATATCGGAGTTTCTCAGTTAGGCCATTGAAAGCCTAGGCCGTCATTTCATGGCATTGAGAAGGCATCAGGTCAAATCAGAGCAGAAGGGTAATAAGAGCACCATAAGACATGTCACATAAACATTAGCAAGGCAAGGTCACAAATTAGATAAATCGCCGGTTTGGAAATTTTAAAACGGAGAATGCATCCCATTTTTGGCTGTCCAATGTTTAGTTTAAGTTAAAAAGGCCAAATTGATAAAGTACCATGACCAGTTGTATTTTCCAAGAAAAGCATAATTTTTGCACCCAGGAAACCTTTTTGCTAGAGTGAATTTTTGGCTTCCATAGGAAAATGCAAGACCACATTACCCTCAAACCGTCCCAATTTCTTCTGGAGGGCAACCAGCAGGCCCTGAATTGAACAAAATGGATGCATACAGCCATATAAATGACTTCGATGGATATTCTGAAGCTGTAGTAAACGCTTCCTGTTAATTTAGTTTATGGTGGACCCAAAATATGGTCTTACAGCAGGGTTGGCAAATTTAACTCACCAACCGGGTTTAACTCAGGTTAAACCCGTATTAAACCCAGGTTGAGCTAAATATACACTTTGCCCAAAGTGGGTTAAAATCCATAATTTTACTTATAATCAGTATAAAAGGTGCAGGAAAGACAAAACAATATTTCAAATATTTTATCTGAAACATTTTACTTTGCACAGATGATGCTACATGATGGTAGGACATAACCAAGATCCATGGTTGTTACCCCCAATTTGCAATTGTGAAAGCACTAAATTACTTGATGGTTCAGCAATTTTTTTGCCATTGTTGTTAGCTTTAAAACTATAATCTCTGGAATTCAGCAGACAAGTACATGTAACATACTAAAATAGCATGGTCCCATGTGGTATAGTTTTCATAAGAATTTGATTCTCTTTTACACTTCTATAATTGGAATAATTTTTTGTCAGTCTGTTCGATTGTCTGTGGATCATTATGAGTCTATGTACCATAATTCAGAAATTGCATTCTTTACTCATTGATAGCATATAAAGTAAAGTTTAAAAAGGAAATATTCTATTTCTCCATATATTCACTGTTATGTATATTTCTAGGGGCAGGTCGTAGGGGGTGGGCACCAGCTGGGCTTCCAACCACTGGGTCCTGGGTTCATTTCCCAGTTGAGCCTTATTAAGTTGGATGGCTGTTTCATCCACCATCTCATTGCCATGGTTCCTGTCTGCCCTTATCAGTCCATCAGGTGCAGAAATACAGGATGTAAAGCCCTAATCCACCCACCACCCTTATATGTATTTCTACAAATTTGAAATCCTATTTGTGAGCTTGTAGGAGGGTTTTTGTCAAGTGTAACCCACTTTTGGTGGATTAAACCCATTTTACACTTAAGTGTTTGAAGCAGTGATAGCCATTAAAGTACAATTTAAGAAAGCAAATCTTCTACTTCTCCTTATAATCAGTTTTATGTATTTCTACTAATTTGGAATCCCATGCGTTGAGCTTGTTGGAGGGTTTTGGCCAGGTTTAACCCACTTTTGCCCAGGTTATACCCAGGTTATACCCAGGTTTTACCCGCTGGGCTGGGTAAAATTGATTTAACCCGGGTTAAAGTCCAACACTGTTTTACAAAACTCTGTTATCCTGCAAAAATGAGAACTGTTTTACTTCCTTTGTGGTCTACATCATTTGAAAAATGTACTTGTGTGATAAACTAGTGCAGGTAAAGTGTCAGATATTGGCATTTGAAGCAATGTTATGGTCTGTTGAACATAACCCAATGTGATAAACAAGAACATAGGAGACACGGGATGGGCTTGGATGGACCTAGGAGTCATTAACTAGACAGACCTCTTTATTCATAGAAGATTTAGCTTTGCTTTTGAGTGTACAATGCAGTAACAATGCCTTCCATTTAACATTTACACTGCGTTGTGAAATATCGATCCAAAACCCGGAGATCAAAGACCAGCCTCACACTTCTGCCAAACTTCCCCTGGCTGTGTAAATATGACTGTCCAATGAGACTTTGACCATGTCACTTCATTTGTGCGTATGAAAGGTATGTTAGTGTCAAAGAATAAGATGAAATTCACATGCTGTTAAATTAAGCATTTTACCAACTGAGGCATAGGTAGATCACTAAATTGATAATGTATCCAACAGGTGGCACTATGCAATGAACATCTTGCCACCTAGTGTCAATGCATAAAGCCATGGCACTAAATGCGCTAAAGTTGATAGCACACAATATATATATACCTATTATTTTGGAACAAAAGAGGAACCCAAGGATGTTACAGATCTTAGTCCCTTATGATGGGAAACCGCATGTATACTTTACAAATCTGAAACAATAACCACAGACTTCAATTTATATGGCTTTATTTTTGTACATTTCAGGTCACATGGCAAATTGAAAAGAGTCATTACATTGGTAAATTGTTATAAAACGTAATTATGGTCCACAGGCCAGTGCATTTGCAGATGTTGGTAAAATGCACTCCATTTCTCCCCAGACAGCGAAAATAATTAAAAGAAAATTATTGGACAAATGTACTCTTCACTTCGCTACAATTCCACACTCCTTGCCAAGGGTATCCATTTCCACTAAAAAAAAATAACGCACAAATGAAAAACCAGGCAGAGAACAATATAACAGTTCGGTGAGCATCATGCAATTCCTCTCGGCGACAGCAAAATTCGCCACGACAACAAAATTTGCCACCCCCCTAAAACACAATAATACACCTTGCAAGATCATGATTTGTTACAAAGCTAATTGTTTACATCATTGACAATGTTTATCACTTCGACAAGTGGCCAATCTCGTTGTCGTGGGGAATTTCACTGTCGACGAGTGTATCGTATGTGTTTCTGAACAATAGTGACTTCTGTAATAATTTTCAATGTGGATCTTGTGTAATATGTATATGTTATAACTTGTAATATACAGGAAGGTTTATATGTCAATATCTTTTCAGATGTAATGTAATCTTACATTATCATTTGTAAATAATTTCATCTTGTTTTTGTTAATTTATCTGTCAGTTAAAAAGCTATTGCAGCTTGTGTTCTTTGTTATGTATCAACACCGGCAGTAAATCAAGGTTTTATCTTATCTTAAGAAAGGCTTTGCTGCATTTTAGGACATACCTTTTGCAGCCCTTTCTCTCTCTTCGTTTAATCTGGCATCACGTCTGGAACGGATCTGGTCATATTCCACCTGCAGATTTGCTTCTTTTTTAGCTAGGTAGTCTGTGGTTAACAAAAATAGAATGACGTTAATATATATGCTGGGTAGCACCAAATAAAATTATTACATAATAAGGTGGGTCCAATAATCAAACTATTATTTCAATGTGGGCTGTATCAAATAAAACAGCCCTGTCTGTTCAACAGAAAATTTTGATGGTGTCCTCTACAAAAGGTAAAGATAGGAGTGGTGTTCAGTGACTGTTCACTCGATCGTGGCACCTTGCAAGTTGCAGCCTCTTTTATTGAACAGGACTTGACAATGTTCTCGTCTCTTGCGCTCAAATCTGAGGTTGGATACTCCAACAAAACAGGACTAAGGTCAGGTGACATTTCGGTAAACTATTTGGTCCAACCTTCTCTCCTTATAGTAATACTAACTCAGGGCTGCATACCTAGTAGAATAGTGTATTAGAATTAAACCCTTTTGATTGAATCAAACTTCAATGCACTTCATTGTCTTCAACTCAATGTTTTATTGAGGGAGTTGTAAACTAAAATGTCACTACTTACTAAATCGCCATGTGCCATAGAGAAATCCCGTTGCCAACAGTGCATACCGGGAAAACTGAAAATAACAACAAACATCTTGCAGTTGAAGTGTAAATTGTATTTTGACAGCCAGCTGCAGAGTGACAGTAACTGACATCCAGCTGCAGCATGACCTTGAAGAGCACCATTTTCAGTCTAAAATTTACTGACAAATGAGACACGAAACATAGAACTGTTACGTGCTTCTGAAACAACGCATTTAGCAGTGCATTTCACGTAAATTTCACAAGCCGTTGTTTTAATTCACTCAAAATTACCCGAATTAGAGGTGACACCGCTCGCGGAGCTGCCAAAGCCGACATCTTGACCTGTGGAGTGGTGGGTTTACGCGATCGGTTTCATGGACGATGTCGTAAAATCGTAAATTTTCTATTCAAAATTGATTAGAATTTCCTAAGATTTATACATAGGGATAATTGCTAAATATCAAGCGAGATATATATATATCTAATTTTAATTAACTAAGTATTCTGATTTTTGTCTTCGTAATTTTGAGCTCCGTACTTTGCAGCGAATCACGTCGCAGCAGCAGATCTCAGTTTCGAAGTCAAGTTGGACCATGGACGTGTGTCAAAGTTTTTGTGACAAGACTGTTGCGTTTTCAGTCATTGTGAGTTCACAAGGAAGATAAGCACCGACAGTTCTAACATTGGGGGTTGTTTTTAGCCACTAATTTCACCGTGTAGAGTCGCCCAAAGCTCTGAAACCATGGCGAGTGAGACGGGCAGTGTGAATGACAGTTTCAATGTGACAGATCACAAATCAATGGAGTGGACTGTGTGGGAAATATCTGGCTCCATTGCCCTCTATGCTTTTCTGACTTACATAGCATGGCTCACCCTCATCATCATCCTAGCATCCTTCAACCTCTCTGTTGGAGTCAGAAGTCTCTACATTGAAGTCATGCTCAAAATGTTTGAGGTGAGTCATCTTGTTATGCTTTGTTAAAATTTCTTGGAAATGTTGATTGTTAGGGGGGTAAATACTAAATCCTAGTTATAATGACACTAACTGTCATCATCATCTATACATGTTAAAAGGAAACAATAGCATCACTTAGTGACACTTACAAGGGTCATAAATGTTTGAATGAATCAGACTTTCAAAAAATTGTGTTGTGTTGTGAATATTTACTCAGTGCTACTGGTCTGAAGCTTATAGCTTATAATATGACCAGCTGCTAGAAGCTGACGTAATGATGAGACGATAAGGCTTGGAGTCCGCACCTGTAACATGTTTACCCCATGGGCATGATGGATGGGATCTTTCACTCTCCACTGCACAGACACTGAGTGCAATGCACCACCAATTCAATCATGCGATTGACATCCAGCCGAAATACTGCTCATGAAGTGTGTCCACGATGACAGCAATGATAAGGACTTAGGCATTATGTAATATTTTGATTTAACCTGTTTGCAAGAAAAGGCCACTGAGAGAGCATATATGTATGGAATCTGTTTTTGACACTCAGTGTCTGAAGTACACAATATCTATGATAATGTTGGTTATGCTCTGTTGGCTTCATTCAAGGCCAATTGTAGGTGTGCTATTTACGGCCTATTTATGAACCAGTAGTAAAGCGAAGTGCATAAAAGTTTATTTCCTATTACACTGAAACATCACCACATTCAATAGCACCCTAACAACATGCTTCTTCTCTTAATATAGAGACAAGTTGATGGATGCTCAGGTGCATGGGTTGAATGAACTGATACCCGTGTTCCTGCTAAAGAAATTTCTCATTTCAGTGTGTTCAATAATTTATGTTTCATTTATTATCGTAAAACAAATTTTCTTTAACTTCGAAGCATTAATATGTTTTATACCTTTGCTCAATATTTATTTTCGGAGATGACACCTGCTCTTTGATTGAACTGATGGATGGATGTTTCTATTATGGCAGACACACCTGTGCACATTACTCTTGAAATATATGCTTCTCAAACAAGGAAAAGAGAGCTCTATTCTTCAAGTTCTTGCTAGTGGCAAACTGAAAAAACTTGATATATCGCAACTTTTGACAATCTTCTTACATGTGTGTCAAGGATGAAAGAGCTGTTCAATACTTTGGCAGATAAGGAATGAAGTGCAAACAGCTTATCCCAATTAGATTTCAGATACTCCTAAATTACAATGGTCATGGTTGTAGAAGGTAGAGCATTAGCTGGTCAAATTTGTGCATAGTATTGTCGGTTGAAATAAGAACAACCAGACTTGCATGGTGTTGACTGTTCAAAACTCAATTCCTTCTTTCACTTAAGGAATTAAGAAAAATTATTTTGGCCAAAAAGCGAAAGAAGGAATTAAGAAAAACTATTTTGGCCAAAAATAATTGCAATTTTTAGCAATTGAAGAATTGACATGATCTGACCAGTCCTCTTTATTGAAAGTTGTAAGACCAAATATGTCCACAGCTGCTTAAGTAATTTTAGTTGCCAAACACTGGTCTCTCAACATGGTTGCCTGAATCAGTTGCGAACACCTTGCTTCAATCACCTTGTCATAAAATTTAAACATGTTAATGGATGGTGACTAACTGATATATTCGGAATAATGACATTGAGACATTATGAGCTTTAGATGATAATATGTTGGAAACTTGAATTCAGAATTATTTTTATGTCCCTTTAGACTTTATCAAAGGAGGACTTCAGTAATATTGAAGGGTTTCAAAGGTGCTGGTCACTATGTGTTAATATTACAAAGGTCTTCGCCTATCTTGACTTATAGTAAATAAATTGTGCTTGAGAGTATCTCATCTGAACGGCTTCTGTCATAACAGATCAGACTTGGATACTAGTTGAAAAAAATCAATGATAATGGGACAAAGTTCAGACAATACCTGTTTATACATGGCTATTGGTGTTCCAGATATTTTGATATTTGAATGAAGCTTTAATTGAATAAATGTGCGAAGTTAAAAGTTGTAAATATATCGCTGTGTAAGCATAAGTGATCCATTCCATTTGCAGTCGTTTACATGGTATAGGTCTGTAGCATTTAAAACAAATTTAACAAACTAAAAGATATGACTTCTTTTGAAAAATTATTGTCCCTCTAATTATCATGATTATAGTCTAGTACCCTAGTAATCATCATGCAAATGAATTTTCATAAAAAAAGAAAAATTATTACATCAAAGATGTTGATCTAAGTAACCAATATGAACAAAGACAATGCAAATGCTGTATTATCAAAAATGAAAAAAATGAACAAAAAGATGCTATAGAATAAATTCCATTATGCCAAATTATGTATTGCATGTTTGCCTGCTCACTGCTCGCATTTACAAATGTATTGAAACCCAGTACCTTGCAGTATTCAGCATTGTTCAGCAAGACTATTGATACTTTCTCAGGTCAATCTGTCAATAGTAAGCAAAAATGCATGACCTTATGCTCCGTAAATTTGGTGAAGTGACCTGGTGAGATAACAAAAGAAGTGCACAAACATTGTCGCACTGATATGTATCGCTGTCATTATGCAATATAATTTAAAGATGTGATGAACAGGGGAATGTCTCTAGGCATGGCTGACATTCTTTTCGTATTAACTGGAACAGCTGAGTTCAAACCATACTTTTCGTTATCCTATGATTATCTGTTTTTGAAACATCTGCTTTGAATGATATAAATTCCCAAGAAAAAGTAGGACTCCGCAACCTGGCACACTCACCTATAAAATTTGCCGAATAGTGCATCGCAGAAATGTGATAAACAAGAATTTTTACTTGGAATATCAAGTACAAACATATTCAAAGGGGCAAAAAGTAACATGATGCTCTAATTTAGATTTTTGTCAGATGATTTTTCAACCTATATTTCAAACCTTCAAGGATTAGTTTATAATTCAGTATATAAAATGGTAAAATGGAGGTTTTCTGCACTGTATCAAAACGAAAAAAAATTGCTGAAAAATATACAGTTCTTAGTGTGAGATAAAAATTAGCTTAGCTTGCATTTTTTGTAATATATTTTGCAGTTTACTCTTTGGAGTCCAATGGGTCATTTCTTTGTCCCACCATTTGTCAAAATGTCATTCTTACGATAAATGTCATTTGTATTTTTTAACCAGTATTTGATTACATGTCGTAGAAGAAAAGTTACTTTTGTAACTAACTGCATACAATTTCCTGCAATCTGTAGTTTTGTGTGCACGAAATCTTTGCAGCGAACATAAACATTGATTTATTGATAAATTATCAGTGATAATGATCTCGTTGCTCATCCTTTTATCATACGTTATTATACTGAATCAATTATGATGTTAGAATTTCCTGGTCATGTCAGGATTATGAGTTCCGCATACCACCTAATGATATGCTCATGATGCTAATCATATATCATACATATCATATGTATATGCTAATGTAATACAGACACTTTGCTGATATGTGGTGTGTAACTTTATGCTTGGATGATCTCTGTTCATCCAAGGTCTGGGCCAGAAACTCATGTCTTAATCCTGCTTAATGATACTTAAGATGGCAAGATAAGTGGTCTGATAAGAAGTTTCCCATCCTTCTCTGTTCATCCAAGCTTTATGTAACCTCACCATTAAGACCTTCTGAGATGCTTTTGCTGGGTCCTAAAGCTATGATTTTAATGGGAAAATGCTGGGTGGTCTAGTGGTAAGATGATCTCCTGCTCCTCTGAAGGACCCTGGTTCAATCCCAGGCCCGGGCACCTTTCATGAGCATCATCCCAGCTTTTAGAAGAAATCTTCCATAAAACAGACCCATCGTTTAGATTAGCTCATGCTGATTCCGTACTGCATGTGTTTTCGGATCGGAAATAGACCAAATATTAAGTGAGAGAGAGACGAGAGAAGACAGGTCTGCACTGACTCTGCAGGCAATGGCAAAATATTGAAAAAGCGATATAAGCACGCCGCGCTGCTTTGGCTTCATTTCACACTGCGCTGCGTTCTTATCTGTGTTCCAGTTAGGATTTGAAAAGGACATGGCGCACCAGAATGTTAGGGCACCTAAATAGACACATATATAGGGCGCCCAGCTAGGTGAAAAAAAAGAAGAAGAAAAGGTCTTTACCAATCTTCGGGCATGGCACAAGGGGCGTCAGGCATGCTTAAACAGCCTTGCTGAAACACTGCTTATAAACATCCCTTCGGCTGGATGCTTCTGGCATTTTTATATGTATTTCAAATTCTACCACTCAGTACTACTGTGTGCTACAGTTTACTGGTATAGTTTGATAGTGTCGTGAAGGTCTCCTTGATTGGATATTAAAGCCACGTCAGTGATTCTTGATGGCAGTCTTCATTGCTTGGTTCTACTGTGTTTTGATATGTTTAATCAGGAACTTATGTCTAAAATCGACTGAGATTTATCTTGTGTATGGAAAATCTGTGGCTGTTCTACAGGTGATAAAAACAGCTGTAGATCATTGTCATTGCAATGTGAGGGTGAATTATTGCTTGCCTTCCAGATTGTCTGTGTTGAGTTTACGTTTGGAATTATTCATGACCGCTCGTTTACCTTCTGTTCCAGTGGGGAAGACAAAGAATAGAATTGTACGAAGAATCGTATACCAAACAAGACAATGGAATCCTCGGAAACCAGAATCAGAATACTTACGACCAGATCCCTAATGGTTGGTATTTACGAGATGCAAATTCATAAAATATTTAATTTAATTAACCTTATGAGGCTAAGAATGACCAGAATATTTTTTGTGTATTGTCACTACATGTTGTGATAATAATTGTCGTTATGTTACTTTTCTGTATTCCCGATTTCGCACTTTTAATTGTAGGTCTAGTTATTTCACTAAAATCTGTGGCTGATGCAGTAAAACATAAAGAAAAAAACAACAGAAAAACTTGATTAAACTTTATATCCTAAACAATGAAAGAAACGTGACAAGTCGAGTTTATTTCTGGGTTATATATCGTGCTACCTGGTGCACTTAGTGAATGCCAGATTAATTTGTTTAATCTTTCTGTTGCTATATACTTCTCTATTCTTTTATAGGAAGCTTAATCGCAAGGTCTGACAGACGCAAAATGCTCTCGTTATCTGTGGAGGAAATTAAACATGAATTTCAGATGGGAGATATTTTTGATTTTGTCAGATCAGGAATGGAGGTGAGAAGCTATGCGTCGTTAAATTGAATATATACCTAGGGCAATCTTGAGTATACTCCATTTATCAATTTCAGTTCTGATTTTATATTAAAATCTGGCTAAGGGCTGTTCCATTTAAAAAAAGGGGGGGGGGGGGGGGGTGGTGGACCAGAAAATATTTGAAGAAGCTGGGGATGAGGGGTTCTCCAAAAGAGAAAAAGTGGGGGGGGGGGGGGGGGGGGGTGGTTGACCAGTATTTTCTTAATATCTTAATGTGGAAAAAAGCCGGGTGGGGGGGGGGGGGGGGTGACTAAACATTTTCTGGTCCCCCCCCTTTTTTTTTTAAAGGGAACAGCCCTCAGTATTATTGTAAAGAAACTTTCACTGGGGATGCCAATAGTACAAATAATTTGGCATTTATTTCTATTACAGGCCATCATGGAAGATGAAGTTACCCAGCGGTTTCATGCTGAAGGTATGTTGAAGACGATCTGGTCACTAACTATATAGCTACTGCAATAGTTCAGCGTGAAATGTAATTCAGTATAAAGATATACCTAGCCTTGTGTTTTTTCAAAGGTGGCAGCACTAGCTGCCAACTTTGTATGCATCGGTCTTCGGAAGCCAGCGCGACGAGACGTTGTATCCACTTTTATACAACTAGGTCAGCGGCAAATTTAAAAACGTATGTTAAGTCAATGAGCACGAAAACACCCTGCGTGCGTGACGCGATTCAGGCCAGATAAATGACTTTACACATATGCCGTTTCGACAGCTGCCACGCAACTTCTTTCTTCAGAGCTGTATACTTTTTGGTAGCATTTCGTCCAGTAGAAGTTGGAGCAAATCGCCGGTGAAAAGATGCATTTTTCACGCTGTGCCTCTCAGATGAACAAGATGGCGAACTCCAACGGAAATGACCGAAGTTCGTTGTATGGCTTCGTGCATGTTAGAGCAAGAGGCCCCCTGCAGGAAATTCTTGCAGTGTCTTAGCGTTGATTGGTCATTCAATTTTGAAAACCCACCGGGGGCCTCTTTCCATACTTTAATGTATTCGTGCATGCGCAGTGACGTGTCTAGACGGCTATGTAGGTCAACGGTCACGTTGATGTTGTCCGGCATTTTAAAGGTATGTTTTTAGTAGAATTTTGCAGTTTCGACAGTGTCTGAATATCGTTTCTCTTCAGAAATAAATTCTTTGACGTTCTGGCTTTCATTCAATGTATACTTTGTGAAATTTGATCAATTTTTGACGAAGTTACGCGCTCCGGTTGTCTTGGTTAGCGAACGTTCGCTTTGATAAGGTCAGCTGTCAAATGGTACGTACGTCTACAAAACGGCACATTTTGCAGTTTTGAGAGGGAGTGGATACCGTTTTTGTTCAGAAAGGTATTCTATGACGTTCTGGCTTTTATTTAATGTATTCTTTGTGAAATTGATCAACTTTTGACGAAGTTATGTGCTCCGGTCGTTGTGGTTAGCGAGCGTTCGCTTTGATAATGTCTGCTGAACCGCCAGTCAACATGTATACAACAGTCCTTCAGCCGCCTTTGTTGCACATCTTATGTGCTCTAGTTTTAAATTATTTTTTTGCTTATCAAGATCAATGTTTGAAGTTTCAATTTGAGTAGCATATGGTGTTAGAAATTGTGATGATATTTCCATTGCTGTATTACGGTAATAACTTTATTTTTCTCTTTATCGTCTTTCAGAACTGTCCAGTTGGAATCTGTTGACTAGGACAAACAACACTCCAGAGTTTATAAGGTGAGAAGCTGTGCTAGCTAAAATTTAGAAAAAAATTTTTTTTTTGTAAATATCTTACATTCTTTTATCACTTTAAAAAATATCTATTGAATGATCAATGCCAGCCACTGTACCTACAAGTCAGATATTTGATGTATCACTATACATGTATTATATGTTATATGTTATATGTTATATGTTCATGTGGGCTCCTCTTCAGCAGCATCTATTGCCTTTGATGAGTCCTCTTTGTACTAATTTGCAATGATTTTATTTTTTCTTCTATTTTTAATGGTATTGTAATTTATTTTTATTTTTTTTCCTATTTTGAGCAAAGAAATAAAGAATCTGAGTCTGAGTCTTAAAAAATCTGTCTGAGTTTTTCCCTCATTAAAAGTCACACATTTAGAATACTTCAAGAGTACTTCTAGAGGATTTGTGATATCGACAGTTTGAACAACTGTCGTCCTTGGAAATGTATTGTTAATCATTCATACCACACTTAACAAAACCAGAAATATTTTCTGTAAATGATGATATATTTTGTTTTATTTTCAGCTATCGCTTGACAATTATGTGGGCCATCGGCTTCTTCCTAAGATATTTTATTCTCTTCCCCTTCCGGTGAGTTCATTGTTATTAAATATATGACAAATTTATATGCTATGTGCATTAATAAGGCAATTATGCCACTGCAGAGAAGTATTGGTTGACAAGTTATATAGAAAATAATAGCTAAAAGAAAAAGCATCGAGTTTTATTCATAAACATACAGTGTAATGTTATTATGGTAGCACAAATTTTTGTCAATTTCATTCCAGCTTTTCGTTAGCTGTGGTGGCTATTTCACTAATGATATTATGCACAGGAATTATTGGCTTTTTTGTTCCTGCTGGGAGGTACGTAATTTTATTTATAATATATTGAGGATGAAATAACAGTATTAAGGCCAATTATAACCATTTAACCAGTCTTAAAGAGCTCTTTATCAATGCTATACATTATGCTTTTTAAATTCCTCTTAACTAACCACTGCAGAATGATCTGAATTGTACATAAGTAACACAACTTGGTAAGAAAAAATGTCTAATTTGCTAATGCTGCCTTTGAACTGTCCTTAATATATATTTAGTACAAGTACATTAAATTAATCAAGCTTCTTAGGGATAATCAGTAGTGATTAAAACCCGTAAACTTTTTTTTGATTTTAATAAAATGTTGAAAAAGCTTTATTCTAAATTAAAACTTGCCATACACACTAAAATTTGCTAACAAATACATGTTTGATGGTACGAGTTGTCAATTTAATATTGTTTTAGATGAAATAAAAGATATTGACATTTTTGAGAAATGACTATTTGGCATAATTATTGATAAGTTATGAATTTTTCCTCAGCCGGTGGTATGACAGTTGGTAAGGCTCCTTCCCTAAGGTTGACTGAAAAAATTGTTTGTTTCCGATTTCCGACCGACCTGACTTCGCAAGGCCTGACCTTAATTTTTTTAAGACTTTTTTTTGCTTTTGAACCTTGAAAAAACTCCCTGACATACCGACCCAACTTCTTTAAACAAAATAATCGGAATCAAAACTTTTTTTTCAGTCGGCCTAATTAACATTTAACGCATTTCTTCTACGCTTGAGTTTCTTGCATGTCTGTGTTTTGATTTACAATACTTTAGTCCTTTTGTTTTTATTGATGCTATTGTATACACTGCCTAAACATATAAATTAAGAGAGGGGCATTTCACATTTAACTCAGAAAAATGTTGAAATTATTGCATTGCTGCCTTTTCTAGTGTACGTTTCTGACAAAACGTTTGTTTTGTGAAATTATATCTTAAATTTGTAATTAAATTTGTAAATTGTGTTTGCCATTTCAGCATGACTACCATGAGCTTTTTATGTCTTTTTATTTGTAGAACTACAGTGTATACCAATGTGTTGTAGTTCAGTGGCTTATTTCACTCTTCTTATGACAAATTAAACGTCTGTCAGTTTGACAAGTTCTGTGTTCAAGACTTTTTCTGTGAAGTTCTAGTATTAGTCTGTCGTTCCAGTGTTTTATTGGTTTTATTGTCACAGAAGTTTTTACTTATTTTTTGCAATAAGATTGTTCAGTTGTTATTTGATATGCAATATTTCTTAATTTGCTCGTTCCAGGCCAAGAAAGTGGTTCTATTTTCGGCTCAGCGTGACGTGCTATCGAATCATGGCTCGGGCATTCTCTGCTGTGATCACCTTCCATAACAAGTATGTGGCCTCTAAATATTTAGTTTAAGATGAGGACTTTTCAGCCAACAGGTGGAGCTGCGTGCCGCTCCTTACAGCCTTTGTTTAATGATGTAATCATAGAATCAGATTATTTAGGGCATTGATGACGTCAAAAAGGCTGCGAGGACCCGTGTGTGGCTCCCCCTGTTGACCTAGGAGTTCCCGCATTGTATTGTGTATCAAGACTCTTCTATTTGGTCTTTATTAATATGAGTGTGTGTCACTCGATATGTATATGTATTAATTTTTTCCTTTTTTAGAAATGTAACTATTTTAATATGTAACCACAATTTCCATAGTAATAGCATTTCTTCTTATTTTTTTTCTTTCTTTGTTAGGTGACCTCCACAACAGCCTAATGGCTTTGGAGGTCTCCTGCCAAGACCCTACTATACCAATATTGTAATGATGAATTTTGTTTGATTTGTGAACTGTTGGGCTTCGAAATATATACAGTTTCTCTGTCTCTCTCTCTCTCTCTCTCTCACTCCCCTCGTCCGAATAGATGAATCTGCAAGTTCAATTATGGTTGTAAAATGTTCAGTTTCTTAGGCTGTTGCAAGTTATTTTTTGTATGATTCTTGTAAGAACAACATATAGCATTTCTATATCATACTATCCTAATTTCCTTTGATCGCTGTAGTATTCTGTATTGTCTTGGTTTTTATTTAACAGGTGAAAAATAACTGTATAACTTGTATTTAATTGGGAAGCACCTGTATGTTCAATCTTTTCTTGT
The DNA here is from genome assembly GCA_932294295.1 of Alitta virens. Taxonomy (NCBI): domain Eukaryota; kingdom Metazoa; phylum Annelida; class Polychaeta; order Phyllodocida; family Nereididae; genus Alitta; species Alitta virens. The sequence goes on from OW028580.1 coordinate 35,031,552, forward strand.
CTTCGTGAAATGTTTATTCAGTGGTTAGATTTTTGAAAACTGATCTTTCTTTCTTCAGAGAGAATCGGGCTAAGGGTGGTGGAATCTGTGTAGCCAACCACACGTCTCCAATAGATATAATAATTCTGGGCTGTGATAATACTTATGCCATGGTAAGGAATAACTTCACTTTGTTTTATTTTTCTGTAATTCAATGAAACTTCCTTGATGAACATGACCAGTCAAAGTCAAATAAAGACCTAGCATAAGGAATAATTTAACACACTGAGACCATATGGAGACAATTCAATTTTATTTACTTGAATGACTGGCTGGCTGGTTGATTGACTAGGATTTAGGTTTTTTATTTTGTCATGATATAAGTTTTCACACAATATACATACATAGAAATCAAAACACTGCAACAGGAAACATCATATATTGACTGATGACTAATGACTGATTTATATTGACAGACTTTGATTTATATGACTGACTGACTGATTGACTGATTGATTGATTGATTGATTGATTGATTGACTGATTGATTGATTGATTGATTGCAGGTTGGCCAAGAACAAGGTGGCTTCTTTGGTATCATGCAGGATGCATTCAGTCGAGGAGAATCCCACATTTGGTTCAACAGAGCGGAAGCAAGCGACAGACATGCTGTTGCTAGGAGGTACGTCTGATAGTCTTTTCTCAGCAGAGCAGCCCTCAATTTAGTCTATCTTCTCTCCTTATTATTCATTTTGCTCTTCAGACATTCCATAAATATTATTTTCTCAGAAATAACAGAAATCAATTGATTGATAAGATGTCAAATATACATTAAAATGCACTTAAAATGCTGCTGCTGCTAGGATGCACTTTGCTTCAGTCAATCACAGTCAAGGGTGGAAAATTTGTCCGACAATAAAATTGCAGTGTTCTGTTGTAGCCACCTGGTGGAAATATCGAGAAACTTCTGTGAAAATCCACCATTGTTCCCATTTGCCTTACTGACAAATCCCCTGCATTTCATTGTAAAAATTGTTTCATAAGCTGATGGTGTATATTTCAAATTCAGATTGCGAGAACACGTTGAAGATAAAACAAAGTTACCCATTCTGATCTTCCCAGAAGGTAGGTTCATATAGCTTTTTTATCGAATTCTTTGAAGTTGTTTGAGTTCCTTTTGGTTTTGGTCACTGATTCCAAGAAAAAATTAAATTGACAATGCCTTATACTAGGTGTCTTTGGTAAGGCATCAAAAAGATCATGGAAATTGGTAATTTAAGCTAAGTCAGTCATAGAACAATGTCCTTGAGGCAATGATTTGTGTACATAGTTATTTGTGTTGTGAGAATGGGGTTTAGTGCAGTATGGCGGACCCAAATCTATGCCCATATTTAGCGTCCATTAAAAATCAAGTTTTATCAAATATTTCACAAGATTGAAGTTCTAGCACAATTAGAATAACATTTTGTGTAAAGTAGCGGCGGTTTGGGGGCAGTAGCCCCCTAGAAAAAGCAAAATAACTCTGCTTTACCATGAATATGAAATCTGCCGTCATAACTAAATTAGTTTGTGACGTCATAAAGAGATTTCAAGAACTTTTACGTCATAGGCCTGGCAAAGAGGCTCGTTAAATATGGTCATAAATCTGGTCCGCTATACTGCACTTTTTCCTGAGAATGATATCTTACTTCATTTCAGGAACATGCATCAACAATACGTCAATAATGATGTTTAAAAAGGGAAGCTTTGAAACAGGTGGAGTGATTTATCCTGTGGCTGTTAAGGTTAGTATTTGATACTCCTGGAATTACCTTTATTCAATTGGTGATTGGCACATTTAGTCTTAATTTAATATTTGTGTAAAGTAACTTAATATTTCTGTATATAACTTTGTATATGGCTCTTTGTAACTTCACAAATATTATTTTGCTGAACTAACAAATTTTTCTCTTATAAAAAAAGATCACATATTAGATCTGACATTTTTCCTTGTTTCAGTATGACGCGAGGTTTGCCGATGCTTTCTGGAATTCCAGCAAAATGGGTCTCATAACTCACTTAGCGTCGATCATGACAAGCTGGGCCCTCGTCTGCGATGTTTGGTACTTGCCTCCTGAAAAACTACGGGTGAGTTTTAATTGATGTCATAACCCTCGGCCTCAACAGCAACTTCTAATTAGTCTTTAAGGGACCCTCCCAAAGACTTGGGTTACAAGCTTTCAAATAATCTATTCATTTATTTGTTATTTATTTTATGCACTGTTATTATGTATAAGAATTGGCATCTCATAATTAATGTGCTGGAAAACGGTCCAATCATGTAAATGTAACGTCATCAAATGGACTCAATAACCTAATTGCATGATTACATGATTAAACATCTTGTGGATGACTGCCTCTTGTAAGGTAGCTAATGACTTGACCAGACTCCATGTTGGTGTAACTCTCTTTATTAACACTAGGTGGCTATGTAGTACCTGTAGGTATAGGTAACAGTATGCTAAACATTACACCTCTGTTAGTAACGGAAAACACATTATTTATTTGCACTTATGTATCAATATCATTGATTTAATAATAATAATAAAAAAAAAAAAAAAAAGAATAAATAAAAGAATAAAAATTTAAAACATAACCTCATCTCGCTGAGCTCCCTAACATTACCGTGACATTTTGTTGTACTATTGTTACCTTGATTAACTGGGACCAGTAACTATAACTTTATCACATAGTTACTTATTCAATTAATGTATATATATTTAGCTTTATCTTTACCATTCATCAATTTTCTGATCAGTTTGTTATGCTATTATTTCACAACCATTATTGTTCTAATACTTGAAATTGCATGTATTGTTAAAATTGTAGTTGTTCAATTTGTAGTATTTGTTTATTGTGTAGGACGAATGTATCTAACCATGATTCCAAAACGTGAATAAAACATTATATATATAATAACATGGATGAAAAACATTTTCTTAATTGTAGGAGGGCGAGACATCAGTGCAGTTTGCAAACAGAGTTAAGGCTGATATTGCTCGTCAGGGTGGCTTAGCTGACTTGAAATGGTGAGTATGATTTATTGCGGATATTGAATATGTTAATTGGAGCCATTTTTTAATAAAGTTGACCTTAGTTTTACTTCGCTGTCAATTTTTATTGCTCACTTTTATGTGAGATGTTTTGTTGCTCTTTCTCAGCAAGTGTTGTGCCTCGTGACGCATTTATTTATGCCGCTGAATTTAATGTGTATATGTCTGTTGTTATAAGTGTGTTTCTACAATGCTTACTATCATCCATAATTTACTGCTCATTGCAGCTAGTGCTATCTGTCATAACATGCATTGTAATATTCATACTCTGGTGAAAGATATCATAGTTTTTTACATTTTTTTTTGTTCGTCTCTGTATATAAGTTTGGATATGTAATACTTCAACATTTCACGAGCCCTGTTGTAAAACAGACTGACGTCCTAAGTATTCCGATAATTACATGCGATGATTTTATTGGTATTCAGTACATTAAATTATTGCTTATCAATTTCAGGGATGGTGGCCTTAAACGCAGCATGCCAAAGAACACGTTGAAAGAACAGCAACAAGAAGAATATAGCAAGCGTTTGAAGGGCGAATAAACAAAAGATTATTACAAATCAATATTGACAGATGCGGCACTGGTTATGCAAGGTGACACAACCACATGCCCCACCCTTATGTATGGTATTAAGGTTACTGTAAGTGAATCAGTCCTTGTAATGTCAAGAATTAGCCTAATGTAACATTTACCAAATTTATATATTATATGTATAATTTAAATTTCTAATAAGTCATCCGAACTTGTTCTTTTAATGACAGGGTACCCTGATGTGGAGTAATTTATTTGATTGTACATGACTAAGAAATAAGATATTTGATATGTTAAGTCTCTGGTCTTTGTAAAGTGAGACTGATATTTTGAATGTTTAAATTATTGCAGATTTTCATTTTAAAAAAGCCCATGTCTAACAATACTGGGATTTTATCAAAGACCCAGTTTGTAATATGGCAAATACAGTATATTGATAACATGTGGTGACTTTAATGTAAATTTTTGTAATGGATATTTGGGTATTGTGCGTGCTTAAGTTGTTTTCTTTTTCGTTGTTATTTTTTAATTAGGACCGCTTTAGCTGTGTGTTTATCTGGTCAAATCATGTTGAACTGTAATTAAATTAGGTGAGCTCACATTGGCTTCGCATGTTACATCACTTCGCAACTTTTTAGCTTTGATGTCAAATAGATCCCTTGTATGCTTTTTCCTGCACACTCACATAATTGTTCTGCTTTGTTTGCACCTATCATGCACCATTAAAAGTAATTATGTTCCTAAACGTTCGCGATATCTCTCCACGAGGAAGAGTTTGTTTTGACATTTTGTATTAAGAAAGCTCGCCAGATGGCAGTCGTTGCGAGTATGATCATGCCACCTAGCGAGAGTTAACAACATGAAATATTTTGGAAGCATTAAATCAGATTTGATGTCAGTTCTTTGTCAGGTGGTGTGAGTAATCTATGGGATATGCCTTCAAAGTGAAAAGTTGCAAACACAATGTAAGCTCACCTACAAATTCTCATCAGATTTTTTGTACGCGCTGTTGTGTTGCTGTAGTTAAGCCCTCGTCCCATGTTTTATGAGTTAAGTAGTATAAAAGATTTCATGATATACGTGATAACTGTGTATGTTCGAGGAAATATTTGTCTGAAGTTGCAGCATTCTTGCCACTGCAGATTCGATCAGATTAATAGTGTGGCTAATTGTATTAATCGCTGTCCATATGGATACACCTACAACTTAGATATTTTTGTATACTGTATGTAACTTGCAAATCCGGGATATTACGTAGCCAGCAACACCAGTCTGTGGTCAATTCATCATATAGAACTTAGCAATGTCAGACATTCCTGCTAATGTGTGAAAGTATTAATTGTCAAATTGGACTGAGGGTTGTCGCCTGCATGGTTATATATTTTGTGCTTAAATGCTTCACTTTTCATTTGTGTTCCATTTTTCATTCCTCATACATTCCATTTACCAGATATTCATTTATATGGATTAAATTGGATTATGATATAAATGTGACATAATGTAGCTAGCTTTTCACTTGCTGTTAAAATTAGGTATGAATTTGTGGTCAAGTGAAATGTGCTTATGTTAGGGAAGAATGTAAAACTGGAATAAGCAAATTTTTTATTTGTAAATGAAAGGATCAGTGGTTAATTTATTATCAGTCCAGTTAATGTGATAAATCGGCTCTGCTTAGCTTGTTGCAGTAGAAAGTAGTGCTGTGTTTCTGTTCAGTCTTTGAAGGTTTTGTTTATTATAAAAACTGATATATATTAGACAAAATTAATTTCTTGCCCAATTGATTCCATTCATGTAGGGTTGACATCTTGCATCTTTCTTAATTTATATCCTGTTATAAAAATTACTGATTTATTTCATGTTCACTTGTGTGACTTACATATAAAAACACCTGTCATAGATGATTAATAAAATCCGGTTTCTCTTCTCTTCATCCACAAATAAATCTTCGCCTTTCACTAAAGATTTCTGTGAAAAAGAACAATGCATTGACTCTTGAAATGCTCCCGTGAGTAGCAAGAACTTGCCTTCGAGGGCCGCATGTTATTTTTATCTAATCAGTATTTATTTAATGACATCACTGTGATGTAGAGTGAATCGGGGATGTTCCATTAAAAAAAAGGGGGGGGGGACCTGAAGATATCGGGAGTGGGGGGGGGGGGGGTTCTGCAAAAAACTGATATCGAGGGGGGGGGGGGCTAGTTGACCGGCATTTTCTTAATATCTTAATGTAGAAAAAACCGTGGATGGGGGGGGGGGGGGAGGTCTAAAAATGTTCAGGTCCCCCCCTTTTTTAAATGGAACAGCCCTTAGATATTATGCAGATGTGTCTTATTCTCAGTTTTATTATCTCTTAAAAAAATTGGTATTTGTTAGTTGTCACTTTTTCCATCAGGCTAGATATATTTTTTTTTCACAGATCTTCCTCTGAACGCCATTTTCATTAATGTGAAAATAAAAATTCATATCTTGTCCTGAAATTCATTTGGCAAGTGTGCAAGTAACATTTTCCAGGGAAAAAAATTTAGAAATATATTTTTAATTGGTCTTCTGCTTTAAAATGTTCACTAGACACGCTATAGAAAAGGACATTGACATGTTGATTATACATGTATGTTGAAAGAGTAATACCAGTGAAACATAAGTCTGTGAAAGTGTATGTACAAATATTTGGTGAGTATGATGTTACAGGTGGACTCTGCTAAAGTTGTGCTTAAGTTGCATTTGAAATTTGAATTATGTGTAAGTAAAATATTGCCGAAAGCTTGTTATATTTATGGGTCGAAAATGATACATGCAACAGTTATTATTATTGAAATATTTAATTTGCACAATTGGGAATGCCTATATGGGTAGAACACTTTCTGCCAATATCTAATCTTACACGTACAATGTACAAATTTTCTTTTTTTACTGACCATAATTTCTTCCTTACAGAATTTAAAAATACATTGTGACTATAGTTTTCCAGATTATATAACACATACATTAATAATTAATGTAATAGTTTTGCACTTGATACATGTATGTACATTGTATTGTAACAAAATGTTTGCATCGTAGCAACTGTACTTCCAGTGTGAGAAGTAGCCACTAATTTATGGGTGGCTAATCAGCTACAGTTTAGTACATTTCCTCAACAAAGTCTCATAACGTTTCTATAGACTGGGATCGACATTAAATGTTTCTTAATACGAGTCACAGGTGTATTATTCATAGACAACATCTCATACTTTTTTGTGTAATTATGCAATGTACTAAACTGCAATAAATAATTGTAGACTGAATTCTCTTTCATATTGATTATTTATCCAAACTTTCACGGGACACTTGCATATTGTTTTTTTTAAACAATAGTTAAAGGTGCACTGTCTGTCAAATTTGCACATGAAAGTAATGATATAAATCAATACCGCATTCTTGATATATTTTACCATTACATGCCCATTTTTGGTCAACAATTTAGTTTTAATTTACAATAAATAATATAAATATTAGTTTTTCATGCCATCAAAAACTCAATATGTAAACAAACCCAGTGATGACATTACAATACTAAACAATGGTGATGATGTCATTTCCATTGTGTTTCCAATGTTTTGGTCTGGATATTCTCTCCCAGTTATAATTTCTTTTTTAGTAATTAATGTCTGATAAAATCATAAGATCACACAAATTTAGTGCCTTGATTAATAAAGATTATTTATGAACTATTTGATCGATTCTTACAAAATCGCAAATTGACAGACAGTGCAGCTTTAATATAGCAAAGTGGTGGTTCAATGGTTAAGGCATTTGTCAGCTCCTATGAGGATCCTGCTCAACTTTGAGTTACAGAGTTTCATTACAGCAGGAAGCTGTTAACGAGGATGTTGTGTCGGTCAAAAAAAAAAAATTTCGGGGGGGTTTGGGTGTCTGAAAATGTTTTGGTCCCCTCCCCCCTTTTTCAAAGGAACAGCCCTAAGTTGTAAGGTGCTCGCCTGCAAACTGCAAGGTTGCAGCTTTACTCCACTCCACCCAGGTGTAAATAAAATATACTTGGCTATAGGTAGTGATTGTGATTTTATCACGAGTTCTTAGCCCACTTCAGAAAACTCTCTAACTGGTACCTATATACTCTCCAGGAAGTTGAGAAAGGCTCATGCTTGATCAGGTTCCCTGGCAGTGAAACTCGGGGGGTGGGGGGAGGGGACTGTAAATTTTTAATGGAACAACCCTTAGCCCCAGACTGTGGCTGCTCAGATAATTTTTGAAATGTCACCTGCGGCGAAGAGCTAGGTGTTGCTATGATCAAGTCAACACCACCTACCTTCACCATTGCAAGGGTGGGACATAATTTGTGCCTACCTTTGTCATACTGATGGACTTATAGGCATTTTGATACTAAAAACCAGTGGGTTATCATACAATCAGGTCAATGGTTGGACCATCTCTGTGTTGAATACAAGACACATAAGAAATTATTTGTCAACCTTTATTTGTCATATAACATGTATAAAATTTAATTAAATTGTCAACAAGAATAAATATGTCTAAAACGTAACATTAATACAACATGTCATGTAATTATGCAATTGGTAACAACTTCCATTAATTATAATTACTCAAAACCTTTTGTAAAATATATTTAAATCAGGAAATTTTGTCATGAATAACTTGAAATGTACATCACACACTGAAATTTGGTCACTCTTAAAACAGTTTAAATGCATTTGACGTCGGACTACTGTCAAGAGCGGACTTTCCAAAAGAGAAACTAAACTCATCCGATGAGTCTTGGTTGTCACCTTCTCCGAACATTGCCATGACGTTGCGTCCACCTGGTGCATCTTTGGGTCCCCCGCTGCCGAAGCTGAAGGATGGCAATGCTTCTGGAAAGTAGGGAAACTTGTTAAATGAGTACGGTATTATAAGTCATGCTGTTGGAAAGAGTTTCATTTATCTGAATTTGCTCAGTAATCCAACTTGATTGTCTATTTTGAAATAATATGTCTATGTCTCAATGCTACTTGCACTGAAGCTTAGTATTAAATGGCCAGATGCCAGAGGCATTTAATTTGGTGAGAATCTTTAACACATGTAGTATTACAGTATAGTTGATAAAAAATAAATGGAAAAAGTGCAGTATTAATGTAGTTATGACGGCGGTTTCATCTTCACGGTAAAGACAGCTTATCTACACCAAATGTTATTTTAATTTTCTAGAACTTAAAACTAGAACTTAATGGCCGCCAAATATGGACATAAATATGGGTTCGCTATACTGCACTAAACCCAAATAAATTTGTAATATGCAGACATAGGGAGTAATGCACACTCATACACTACAAGTTTAAACTGCAACTAGTCATGCAGACTTGTAAAAAAAAAAATATATTAAAAAGTAAATACTATCCCAATACACAACTTCCCTTGCCCACTAGCACTTGGCTATAGGGGGACACCTGCTTTTTAGCTGAACTGGTGAAGGTGTTTCACATGCAGCAGTTACAATAGATGGTGGAGAATCAAATAATAACTGACTAATGCTATCAGTGTTCCAGCTAGGTCATTTGAGCATGGCGCTGCACCATGACCCACGCCCCTTGCCCGATTTTTTCTTCTTGGCTTTTCAACTAGCTATATGAGTCTATTTTGGGTGCCCTAATATTCTTCTGCGCATGCCCAATTCAAATCCTAGCTGGAATACTGATAGTATATAATTCAGTCTGCTGATAGTTCATAATTTTTTATTATATTACAGTAACAATAGATCAGATCAGTTTTGTACACCAACCAGTAGCAGCATCTTTAGCAGAATCTCCAGCAGATGCACCAAAAAGTCCTTCCAGGTTGAATGATCCATCTAATGCAGATGCATCCCCGGCTCCGAAACTTGCTGGCCAAGGACTTCCGAGAAAACTCATCACTTGTGGGCTTCCCTGGGAGAGATAAGATCACCTCGTTTTAGAAAAAAACTATGTACATATCATATTTATTCATACAAAAATATTTATTCATACACTAAATAGGTATACTGCAGGTACAAAAAGTAATGTAATTAAGTTTAATAATTTTATACACAAGTCTGTTAAAATATGATACATTTCATGTTTGTTCAATGAACAGTTTATTTAATAGTCTCTGCACACACAATAATATGGTAACCACAATTTTGTTGAAGCCTAATTGCCTCATCACTACAGCAATTTTATTGAGAAAATTCCCTTCCAAAATATCCATGTATTATCTGTTACATTACATTGACAACAACTATATCTCATAGAGTATTTAAATTGCCTAAAAGTAATGCCACATAGAAACCACAATCTATCTAGCTAATTTTCAATCTCTAAATCGTATTTGGATGACCCCGTGCACGAAGTTTCCTCAAGCAGAAGCTCTAACTTAGAGAAAACTAAAGTGTAGCAACACTTCATACTTTAACGATTATATTATACATATTGTTCATCATAATTCAATGGAATTAAGCCAACCTTTGTTGTGGACGAGTCTGCTGCTGTCATAAATGACTTGGGTTTTTCTTGTTTCTGTGGGGAAAAATGAAACATATAAGCACAAAATTCAAACACATGCCCTAATTATAAATGCAATGAGAACTCTGGTAAAACTGTTTGAACAGTGAGGTATTGTATCATGGGCTTTTTTTTCTTTCTTTATACAATGATAAACCCGTAAGCCTGGAAAAGAAAAGTGTTAATTTGTTCTGGCAATTGGGCTGTTTAGATATGACTCATATTATAAAGATTGCAGCAGAGGCATAGATTTGTCATCTGTGTGGGGGGGGGGGGGGGGGAATTTATATTTTACAAGTTTCTAGGGACAGTTGCTGGACACATCTCCCCATCCAGGGGAAGGTGACAATGGCAAAGGAGCTCAAAAGGGGCAGCTCAAATGAGGAGAGCACCCTCTCCCCAGAAAACATAGAAACTAGTTTAGTTCAGCTGACCTCCAAGTTCTGGTGCCCCTGCCCCATCCCCCCCTAGGATTTGCACCCATGTATTTACGCAAGAGTTGTTATGATTGAATTCAACTGTACAACTGATATAAAATATTATTTATTCTACCAACCTGAGATGGTTTAGCATCAGCACTGAACATAGTTTTTTGGGGAAGACGGAAATTTGATCCTGGTGAATCCATGGCAAAAGACTGAAGGAATGAATGATGGACGTCAAAGTTGAAAGGACTTTCTTTGGAGCTATGGGCTGCTCCTATAATTAGTATTTATAAAGTCAATCATTAATCTGCACTGGAGAAATGGTAAGAAAAAATGTTCATTTTATTATTAACTGAGACGGCAGATAATAAAATCATTCGGCAATACCTCAACTGAGGACATGATCATCATGGTTACAGTTAACTGAGAGTACATAAAGCAGCCTAATATTATCAAGGTTTCCTGAAGGCCTGATTTGAGAGAGAGACTGCACCCGCAGCACCCTCCCCCAATTAAATTCAGAAAAGATATTGCAAAATGCAGATTTGAGAAGTTGTCCCATTCAAAAATTGTTCACTCTCCACCAAAATTTCTAAACCTCCAGTAAGACTTGTATGCATATTTTATTTTTTGGCAATATCATGCTCATCACGAAAATTGAAATATAAATTGTTAGATTTTGTTACTTTTGCAGTTTTTGCACTTACCCATATGAGATGGAGGAGTCTTGAAAACCGGACCACTGGGTGATTTTGTAGGTTTGCTTGGGGTTTGAAGAATTTCATTTGCCTTTGCTGAAAGTTAATATACAAAAAAAAATAAATAAATATGCTTAACATATAATCAGTGGAACCCCACAATTAAGACCACAATTAGGTACCAATGAAGTGGTCTCAATATAGAGGTGGTCTTAATTCTTAACTTTTTTACGTACTAATCCCAGTTTTGGATGTAGCAAACAGCCCTGAAAACTGGTCTGAATATTAGGTGATGCGATTCCACCGGCCACTCATTTGTAATCACTCGAAATTAATCGCAATTTACTTTACACATGCTGTCTTCATAATACGCTATTGTAATTTCGCTAATGAAACTAGCGTCAAGGCTATGCTATTCCAGTACGAAAATCCATGTGAGTATAGTATTATAGTCCAAACAAGTGTTTAGTGTACAGTCAAACCTGCCATGCCTGCTGTAAACAGCCACCATATTCAAACTCCCCCAGACTGAATTTTCATTGTTTTAGCCCTCTATTAAACAGCAATCTGTCTGATGGTAATTTATCTATTCCCTTGGGTGACATCTTAACACAGGTTTGACTGTAATAACTTGATTGTGTTGCATACTTGATGCATTGCTTGTGCTTGGAAGTGTTGAGTCCACTTCTTTTCTAGGTGGACGAGATGGGGTGCATGGAGCCTCAAGCGGGCTCGATAAAAGAGCTTTCTTAGGGCTTCGTGGGGTTTGCAAGGAAGACTGCAAGGTAGGGATGTTCACCTAAAAAAGAATTTATTGAATATTAATTGGTCAACCATAGATGTTAAGTCAGTGTAAGACAGTGTGGTCAGTAGTCTCAGTTCCACAGGGTATAATTATCATAATCAGATATCAATTTATCACAGTTAGAAGCTAAAATAATGATCAAATTAAGACCATACACGTAATTATCCCAGAATGAACAGTCCCTCTAATTATTCGTTAAATCCAAAAATTTACTCTCTAATGACTTACCACCGTTGGTGCAGAAATATTTGCTGAGCTTAACACAACTTCCATCGACTTGATATTAGGAGACTTGGGGACAAGAAGTTTAGGAGGGGAACGTCTTTGCTGCGTGATAGGAGGGGTGGGTGGAGGCGGCATTAGCGGTGTGTCTGTTCTCTGCTGGAGTGTCGCCAAGGGTGCTGGACTGCTACACACCATTGGAGGGATGAACAAAGATTGACATTGCATTTGTTGTGGGACAGGTGAACTACGTACTGGTGGAGGTGCTCTTAAAGGTAGATTAATAGTCGATGGACGCATCGTAACGCTTGAAGGTGGAGGGTATGTATTCAATGCCGGATTTAAAGCAGGTGATTGGGGCATTCCTGGGAAATGACTGGGTGCAGTTAGAGGAGGTTGCATTGGTCTAGGAGGACCCCTGATTGAAGACATTTGGTTCATCATATGCAAGTCTTGCTTAGTACTTCTTAACGCAGCTTGGTTGATCTTTGTATTCATCGAGCCAATGGATTGAATACTGCCTTCATGAGAGTTCATATTTTCCACAGATTGTTGAGATGCAATGCTACTATCTTGCTGAAATAGTTGATTTTCATTCTCAGCAGCCAACATTTCCTCAGATGTAGAAACCACATCATTGCTTGTCATTGATTCAACCACATCAGACATTTCTCCTTGAGGTACTCCAGTATCCCTAAAATTTGGAAATGAATTAAGTTAAAATTTGTAATTTGATACTCATCTGCTAAATTGCTGTAAAAAATGCAGAAATATAACACGAGCCTTCACTATGTTATTATAATTATAATATTTGATTATAGGCACTTTCACACCCACTATCCTATCTACATGAACGGACAATATAGATGGATAACAGTGAACAGAGAAGGGTTTAAAATAATGTTGAACAATAATTATGCCCTATGTTATCAGGTTATGAAATTCATATGCCAATAACATAAAAAGAAAAAATGGGAACGCATTCTGTTACCTGCAAGCTGATTGTTCAGACACATCATCACTTTGAGGATATTCTGTCGCATCATGGAACTCCATCTGTTCGTCCGAACCATCTGACTGAAATGTGAATGTATACTATCTCATGAAAAGATCATTCAAAGATCATTTGCTGGTTGTTTAATATAAATGGTTGTGATATTTCTCTTTGTGATTGTACCTTATCTGATACCTGGGCAGGTGACATTGCTCCCTTTTCTTGCATAGCTTGCATGGATTGATCCTCTCTTTTCTTGTTTTCCAACCAAGCAGTTGCTCTTAGTTTGATAAGGAATTACACAGATCTAGTGCATGTACACCTACTTTAGCATTGTAAATGCATAACAAACAGATATGCTGAAAATGTCATTGATTATGTTATATGTTGAAGTAAGTGAAAAGGGTTATCAATTACACACAGAAAAAGGATGATTAATTACAAAAGTTATTAATTTTAGTGAAAATAATAAGTGTACATGACTATACCGATGTACTATAGTGGCTTCGATTTAAACTTCCTCAATGCACTTTTTGAAAGGATACAGTTCTACAATGGCATTTTTCTCATGAACCCAAGTGAACTTGAAATTTGCTGTTTAAAAATAATATTAATTTTAAAAGCACATCAAACCCTTTTCTACCAAAATTGTCTCATCAACACTGTCAGCATCGAATTAAAACGTAGGAATGATCCATACAACAAAATGTTTTTGGTAAAACTTTGACTCACATGAGAGACACTGCTGTCTGTACAATTGTTTTAGCGTTTCCAATTTTTTCTGGGCTTCTGTATTGGCTGCCTGAAGTTTTCGCAATTGAATGGTTTGGTCAAATGTTTCATAAACTTCTGAATATTCCTCCCAGATACCTTGATATTTAGCCAGTGTCATTTCTCTCTTCTTCCTGAAAGAAATAGAAAAACTGTAAATAACATTTGAATTATTTTGGTTTTAGTGTGATAAAAAAAATAGCAGTTTCTTCTTTTTTTTTTTTTTTTGGTCAATGGAATTTACACAGTAATTTGGAAACTTAATTATGTAAGTTTATCTTGAAATAAAATTTAATTTTTTAGGTGTTGATAAACAATTATGAGCGATTTCTCTTTGATCAATGGATGAACAAAACTAATTATAAATTTTAATAATATTTGATACAGATTTACTTTTCTGCTTCTGCTTGAAGCTTGAACATCTGTAGTTCTCTTGTTAGTGCATCTTCATGTTCGTGCAATATTGTCAGAGTACGCTTTGAGCTGCAAACACAAAGTGTTAGAGTCGATTACCAGTTGACAGCAATCAAAATATAGTAAATATTTTGAGAAAACCAGCATAAGGGACAATTTTACTAAAGCCTTAAAGGTCATGTACTTTTCAATGCTCTGCCTATTCCTTGTAAAAAGAGAATGAAAGTGCTTGATCATCTCATCCAGTTCGCTATTCTCCTTTTCCACTTTGTTCATCTCTTCGGTGTTCTCATTTTTCTGGGTTTTTAATACTGGAAAAATAATATGAGATTACAATGCCAATGGCCGTGCCATGAAATAAGTCAGTTAATTAGAGAAAAAGAATAGGAGAATCTGAATTTGGCATTCACAGGATGAAAGTGCCAACTAGAATAAATATTTTATTCATTTGGAATTGGACATTTTATATGATTTATCTTTTTTTTTACCTTCAATTTCTTGTTCTTCATTTTGAATTAGCTTTACCATCTGGGTGTTCTCAAATTCTGAAACAGTGAAAGGATGTATTTTAGTGTATGCATATTTTTTGTTCAGGTTTGCCAAACTCATATATTTCTAATGATAATACTGATCTAGGCAGCCAGAGTGCCTCTTTCTGAGACTGATTTGGTGACTTGTACTGAAGTTGTAGTAAAAAAAAATTTCACATTGTTTCAAAGTAAAAATATTTTGTCAACACTTGAATAAGTTGAAATGACTGTATGTATAATATTTGTGAATAATGCTCACCCATGTCATGAATCAGTCTCTCTAATTGTGCTGCTGAGGACAACATTTTGATATTTATCTCATCAAAATCTCAAATAACCATATGAGTTTTCGTCGTCTGCTTTTCTTGAGCAGACCAATCACACGTGGCGCCACCAAGCGATTGAGTCATAAGTCAAAATGGCACATGACATAATTGGCCATTTTCGTTTCTTTTAACCCACTTCCATATTCCAAGCACATTCATCACTTTAGAAGCATGTCAATATTGTCATTGTAGATATACCATTATCCAAAGAACATTGTTTGCACGCAATATTTGACAAATTTAGGCGGATCGGTCGAGGACGATTTGGTAGCAGCCAATTTGGTCAAGGTTACCCAGCATGCATCGCTATCGTCAGAAGAAACTTCCGCATCATGTCGGCCCATGTAAGCGGAGTTGTGTGGTCTTCTCTGTGTTTTGAGCAAACTGACAGCTTAGGAGACAATGTAAGCATCTTTGTTGTTGTTGTAAAAACGTCATAAGTTATCCGTACTATCTGAAAGGATTTGGTAACCTCAAGGCACGTGATACGCTAAGGGTTACTAGGCAAATACTGAGATGAATTAAAATCTTCGTCTTACTCTTTGATGGAGTATCTAATTTATTCTAACCTCTGAAATTCTGCAAATGTAAATTTTATCAATAGTTATTAAATGGTCCATGTGATTGTGAATGCCAATGATTGTATACTATGTACATCTCTGTTGGAATGAGATGTGGTCTCTTGCAGGCCAAGTGTCCGTTCCCACGCAAGTGACTCATCTTCTTCCACCAGAAGATGATACTCCATCTGATCAAATAAAGATAATTTGTAATTATAAGTAAAATTACTGCAATGGTTATGCATAATTTGAAGTATTCTGGTTTTTTAGTTTGTTTAAATTGCTACTGCATGATGTGTTTATTAACTCTATTTAGTGAATAAAAACTATGGTTCATTATTTTTTTTCTCACCTAGCACTTAGTACTAAATAGTAGGCGAGTGACACCAAGAGTGTTTTACAATGTCGGTAAATCATGATAAATAGCATAAATATCTTGTTCTATGCTTTTTGCACTGGTCGTGATTGCGCATTATCTTTAAAGATTATGTGTCTGTAAATCATTATGAATATGATAAATCTATTCTCGCTCTATTTATTTTGCACTGTCAATGAATTAGCAATTGATATGAGTGCGGGCAAATGTTGATACCAAGAACATTGATCTGACGGGCAGTCTTTGTACCCATTATAGCCTTTGAGAGTAAATTGCAATTAATGCCCCCGTGGCTGCATGAGCAATTGAACATACCCTGGTGCGCGGGCAGTCATGTGGCTGAGAGTCAGAGGGGTCAGTGGCAACCTGTCCGCATTTTGACATTGCAGTTGGCCATTTTGCCTGATTAAAATCATGCAGATGTTTTGCCTGTCTGTCACCGCTTTGACATGTACAGGGAATGACACCAAACATCAGCGAAGCTATTTGAGCATCATGCCCAACGCTCATTGCGCCATGCCCGTTTTTGTGTGCGCCATGCCCAATGATAAGTGAAGACCCCCCCCTTTTTTTTCCCTTTAACTGGGCGCCCCATACGAGTCTATTTAGGTGCCCTAATATTCTTGTTTGCCATGCCCAATTGAAATCCTGGCTGGAACACTGGTTATTTGTTGAAAATATTTGTAAATTTTTTGAAGAAGTAAAATCTGATAAATCTGCTAGTTACAGAGATGATGATCCACACTTTATGCACAACTTTAATATAATACACAACAGGGGCGAATTCAGAAAAATTTGCAGGGGGCGGGGTGCCAAATTAAAATATATTGCAGGGACCACTAAATTGTTTAATTTATCCGGATCCACTACTCCACAATTATCCCATTAGATGGGTATTTTATGTGTCCCAGCATAGACAACGAACGCAAAGGCCCCACCTACAATTACATATATATTGTATAGTTGAGACACAATTCCCAACTTCCTGTGCCTGAAATCAAATTCTCTTTTTGTGGCCCATAGTAACTGAATATAACTAATAATATAACTAAGTTACCACCCACATTGAAGTAATATGTAGTGTAACTAGATTATTTTACTTCAAAGTAATATGTAATAAGTAAACTAGTTACCAAAGCCAAGTAACTATCACAACACTGTCTTTAAAGAAATTATTCATATTTCTCGGCATGAATATACATTTACAGCTTTGTTGTGAATGAACACAGACTTGATTTCAGTCATTAGATCACCATGTATAATATTTATAATTTTATAAAAGTAAGTCCTGTCTTCATTTATTTCAGGAGGGTCTATTACTTGGGCAGGTGATTAGCCACGTCACAAATCACATTAGTGATTCTCAAATGAAAAATGTCAAGGAAGAAACTTTGACTTGTGAGTACATCATAATCATTAAGGATAAACTGCTGGTATTTTCAATATCTTTAAGAAAAATGAAGACGTATGTACATGTTGTGTGACTTACAGCATTGCTCTCTCTACTTCTGCTGTGAATTTTCTGCATGCTTACTTAAGTCGGCAATTCATTGCAGATATACACGGCCACATTCCATGCCATGGGACTTTCAGCTGGTACAACTCAAGTGGCAAGGTCATGCCAGAGAAACTCCGTCAGTTATTGCCAAAAAGTGAACATGAAAAGGTGAGAATTCGCTCCCAGCTTATTTTGTATCAAGATGTTGTGAACTTACTAGCTGACCTCTATTTGATAATCGATGATTCATAATGAATGTGATTATTATATTTAGTTGAGGATTTTGCAAGCAAGATTTTCAGATATATATTTTGCATGTAGCTATCAGCAAGTAACTCTCTAATCATTGCTAACTTTTAGAGCCACCCTAGCTTTCTACTAGTATTGCAGTAATGATAACTAATATGGAGATGAGACGATGCCACTAAGTTGTCAACTATTTTTCTTTAAATAATGATACTTCAGCTTTGCAATTGGGATATACTGTGGCAATATTAAGAACTGCATTAACAAATAACTATATTTTGTTTGATGCAGGTGATCGGCTGGTACAAATGCCGAAGAAATTCATCATTGTCAGTATCACTCCGAGAGAAGGCCATCCACAAATGTTTGAAAGAACGTTTCCCCGAAATAGCACCACAGAATTTTCTTTTTGTCTTGTTCACAAGTTCAGCCAATCAGAAGATGTCCACTCATTCCTTGGATCACTTGATTATGTCACACAATGGAAGGTATGTTGCTTTAATAATTGTTTATAATATCAGTGTTCCAGCTAGGCCATTTGAGCAAGGCGGCGTGCCATGCCAGACACTCCTTGCGCCATGCCCGATATTTCCAGTGCCCTGCCTGAAATTAAGTGAAGACGGTTTTTTTTTGCTTGTTAACTATCTGGGCGCCATGGATGAGTCTATTATTTGTGCGTCATGCCCAATTAAATTCCTAGCTGGAACACTGAATATTGGCAATTTATTATTCATTAAACATATTAAATGTATGCAACACTACAAAATGTCATGATATTGCCTGGACCTATATCAAATTTTGTGTTTCATAAATATCTTATATATTGATTTTTACTTTTTTGTTTCCAGACAACTACAGAGGCTATCCTTACAAATATCCAACTTGAAAGAGACGTCACATGGCGAATACAAACTGCAAGGAAACCCTGTAGCCAGCCCGCTTTCTTCTGGCTTCAAGAAAGCTATTTCTGCATATCAGTAAGTTCCCAAAACAATAGGTGACTTTTGAGCCAGATGAGTGAACTGCACACCGGTCCCTGCAACTTTTGTTTGATGACGTATTAATGCAAGGTCAATAAGTGCTTTGATGATGTCACAAAGGTTGGAAGGACCGGCACGCAGCTCCCCCTGTTGATTGATGCAAGAGTCCCCCATTGTGTTGTTATATATATGAGACTTGGATAGTCAGCAGTTATAAATCAAAGTGATCATCCTTAAGTATCATCCTTAATTCTATTTTCATTCAGGGTTCAGCTTTACATTGATTGACTTAAATATTTCAGAAATGAGTTCTTCGAAAAGAGCGGTGATTTGAGAGATGTTGCCAATATACGACACTTGAATTCTACTATGCACAAACAGCTCAGGGTAAGTTTCGAAAAGTAAACCAATTCTTAACATATTTTGTTGATCAAATGGCAACACAGTATAAGAACATGTGTGTTGTCCATTCAAAGTAGTGTGAGTGAGTGCATGGGAATGAGGTGCACCTGGTGGTCAAAAGAATTAACACCAAGGTGACACCTGTTGGAAACCTAGGGTCGGGTCCATTCCACTGATCGTTGACCCCTGCTACAGCTTTTGTAATTGATAACTTAATGTTTGTCTTCTTAGGAAATGGGACTTACAATTATGGGCCAAGAACATGAACTGCATAAACTGTCATCAGAAATACAGGCTTTGCAAGACAGACTGGATACCAAAGTTGTTGTAAAATCACAGACAAATACTGGTGAGGAATTAATTTGTGAGATTGTTTGCTATATATAGTGGCATTCAGATTCCACTGTAGTTTCTGTGCCTTGAATAGAAAGTAGTTCGACAAATAATTGTGGTCCAGGGTCATCTGTAAGAAATAGAGGCTGTATATTTTAATCGGTAATTCTGTATGATGTCTGAATGGTGTATCTTTTGAATGTGAAGTTTGAACCAATGTTAAAAGACGAATTGATGTTAAATACGGTTGCGGTATACTCATGAAAATTGAACTCAGAGTCATTGATATTGCATCACTGAATTTTCTTGCTTTTTATGACAAATTGCAGAAGTGACGTTCAGACTTCAATCAAATGCAGTATGTATGAGCGTGATTGGCCGGGGTTGATCAAAGCATGTGTAGATTTTTGCATGACCTTTTTTCGTTTTTGGCTGTTTCTCAAAAGATTAATTTCTCAAGAGATTAATTTTCAGTCCATGTCTTGAAATTTGAAAATATACATGGTAGACTTTTCAAGTTTCACAGACTGTTTCTAAAAATGTACAGCACTAAGACTATGAAGTCCGGATGGGCTAATTCTAGTCTATTGTACATTATCATGATTATTATTTTCAATGGCAAAGGGCTCGTCCATTTAAAAAAGGGGGGGGGGATGGACCAGAACATTTTTGAAAAAGCGGGGGGAAGGGGTTCTCCAAAAGAAAAAAAGAGGGGTAGGGGATGTGTGGTTGACTAGTATTTTCTTAATATCTTAATGTAGGAAAAAGCGGGTATTGGGGGGGGGGGTGGGGTGTATGTGTCAAAAACAAGATATCGGGGGTAGAGGCGGTCTGATAATGTTCTGGGCCACCCCCCCCCCCCCCCCTGTTTTTTAAATGGAACAGCCCAAAGATATTTGTTTGTGGACCAATTCAGTTGGATGTGCTTGACCTGAGCAAACTGTCAAGCATTATTTCTAGTAGAAAGTACTCATATGAGTAAGAGTACGTTGGCAATGTACTCGAGTACTAGTACTGTACTAATGATATGGCACGAGTACTGAGTACATGCGGGTACTTGATATTGTGTATTCGAGTACATGAGTACACACATGTACTCGTGCTCAGCCCTGATATCTACCTTTTGACTGAACAGCCAAATTATATATCTGTCCAGTTAGACAAGAGATTATATGAAGTGTTGTGTATTAACCATTTGCTTAGTTAAGCACCTTATCTTGTTGTACACCACCAATTAAATTTTATATCAGTGTTTTTTTGTTGTGTTTCAGTCATTGCACATAGATTTTAAATGTAAATCCCTCCTTGAATTTGATTAAAAACTATTTTTCAGATGAGCGAAGTGTTCTTTCATGTAATTTGTCTGGAGATATTCCCAGTCTTTGGTTAGATTATAATCCTGTTTTTAATTTTATTAACAGGTTCAGCAAAGATGATTGGTGATGGCCCTAAAACTGACGTGAAAAAGAGTGATGATCTTTCAAAAAAGAGCGACCATCTTTCAAAGAAGAGCGACCATGCTACAAAATCGGAGGTGAAAAAACCAAACTACCTGAATACTGGCAAAAAGCAGCCAAATCAGGTGAATGCTGGAGCACCCAGTGTTGCAAACCAGCAGAGGGCAGCAGCTCCTAGCAGTAGTTCTGTTGCAGTGCCATCTAATAGTACGAGTGGAATTAGAGATGATTTGAAAGATCTGTTCAGCCACAGTCCTTCTTCTTCTGTAGATGATGATGTTGAGGTGCAGGCGCCCAAGACTAATAAAAAACCGGTATCAGTTGGGGAGGGTGAGGAGGACAAAACTCCACTTTTACAGCCGATTCAGCTTCACTCCTCTAAGAGTAATGCCAAATCTGTTGCATCTAAGATTGATGCTAAACCTAGCGTATCTAGGAATGATACTAAACCTAGTGAAACTAAAACTGGCCATAAGGACCTCAAAAGACCAACTGAAGTTAATAGAAGTTCAGCTAATTCTGTCAAACAGTGCAATGCAAAAGACAAGACCAATGAAAAAGGACAGGGCTCTAAAGATGCTTTTGGTTTTATTTCTGAAATTATCAAACTGGAAAGCCCAGTGGATAGGGAAGCTAAAGGAATTGAGGGAAATACTCTTGTTGGGGGTAAGACTGCTGCATCTGAAGAGAATAACAAAACTTCCCAGACTAAAACCAAAACTGTGACTATTACAAATTCAGCCAAGAAAAACACTCTTTCTAAAGACTCAGGGTGCCATATACGAGAACTTTCTGCTTCGCCGAGTAGAGCTGTGACCAGAGAAAGGTCCGCGAGTTCGCCGACCCGTGTCCTGAAAGGGCAAGGAAGAGCGGGGGCATCCTCAACCCAACAGAAGGGTGCACGGTCGCGGTCAGGATCAAGAGGACGTGGCGTTAAACAGTCCTCATCCCCAACTTTCTGAAGCTTTAGCCATTTAGGTGTCAGTGAATGTGATGCTAACGAACATTTGTTATGTTGACATCACTACAATTTGCATTTATGTATGGTGCTGACCTCTGAAGTCGTTAATTTAAACTAATGCATATATATTGCTTTGTGAACTTGAATACTCATTTATCCCAGTTTTTTGACAGAGACTCTCAATCTACTTGCCAGAGTTCATGTAATTTACTTGCATTAGTTAAACTGATCAGACATTTAATGTTTCTAAATATAGTTGAGTGCTGGACATTCATACGTGCAAACTAGTGTAATTAGTATAGGCCTAAGCACTTACTGAAGTTACCAGCTGGCTTTATGTGATTTAATAATTAAAAAGTGTTAGAGTTTGCTATACTATAAAAGTGTTCATGCTGATACCTCATTAATTTTATCTAGAGTTAATATTATTTGATGATTATCATGTATATTTTATGCTGGCAAATTACGATATACTTCTTATGATGAAGAAAATGACCTATGTACATACATATACATGATGATGTACAACTATTGATGAATTTACTTATTGCAAGTAGTTCAGTGCACTGAATGACTGAATGTGCAATTGATCAGTTATCTAGTGTTATATCTTATAAGGCTGAGACCCAAAGTCCCCGTGTATCAATACAGTGAAGTAATATTTTTATACATCGAGTGTATATATATTATTTTCTTTTTAAATAGCGATCAACATCCCTGTTGCTAAATATTGTATAAAGTTTTGCGAGCAAATGATTGTGATGATTTATATGACTGCTAATTAAACAACCGAGTTGCCAAGTGTTCATGTCTGTAAATTATTTCTTAAAAATTGTATAAAGCTGTAGAATTTTTTAGTCTTGCATTTGATGTTGCTAAAATTGTGTTTGTCCTAATCCATGCGTGATGACTTACAATTAAAATATTTTCATGGATAAACTCTGAAACTTCATTTGTGTTCCTTTAATTTTATATATATATATATATATATATATATTTTTTTTTTTTTGTGGAAGGGGGGATAAAAGACTGTCGAGTTGGTGCTGGTTTTGTATACTGTTATATATAATTATCATAGCAGCTTTTTTGTTATATTGCTTTCAGTTCAGAATCCCTTATTTTGCAGTTTAACCTTTTCAATTCAGACATTGAATGAATCATGATTTAAGAAATATATAGATGTGTGATGATTTATAGAATACAATGAGTCCACTAGATCTAGACTAGAGGTCCACACATGACTTTTTTTAACCTTAGGCTATTTTGACATCACCCTCACCCACGGTAGTTACTGTGGAACGAACCCCTTCTTTTCAATGTGGATGGGCAGTGGGTTGTTGAGTCAGACTCATTCCTGCCCATTGTGGAGACTCGTAATATCCTCAATCCAGTAGCTTCTGCAGCTGATTGAGTCTGAATGCTACACACAGCCCCCTAGAGTTAGATGGAGGAACTAATGGCGTCGCTCGAATCTAGGTCAAGTCGTCCCAGAATTCCACGCGGCCAAACTGGAACGCGAGCTGCGGCAGAGAAATCGATTTGTAGAGAAACGATCGCATCTTTGTTGGCTGAGAGTCCCCAGCTCCCTATGTCGGTCATTTATTTAGAAGGTAAGTAGAGAAAAATATGAGGCATAATATGCGATAATTTGGAACCGCGTAGGTTGTGAGATAGTTCTCAATTTCGACCTGGAACAGCTGAGAATTATCCGGCTCCATGCCAAACAAAAGCAAGTGTTTTCAGTCAACTTCATCAAGTCTTCAGCAAAGTGGATGCACGCTTCTCTCTGTTCATGGGATTAAGTCCACTAACTGGTCACTGCGAGGGGCCAGTGGCCCAGTGCCCTCCACAACAACTTAATTCCTCGAAGTTCGCATGACCACAATGACGCGAGACAACTTGTGTTTTGGCTCGCTGGAAATATTGTGAAGCAAAATGGAGTGATCAGAAATGACAGTTGAATGAATTTGACAAGGCTTGTCTGATATGACAATCCACAATACATGAATTCATCTTTCCCCAGTTTAGCCATAGGCTATGCATTATTCAGTGATTAGAATCTAGTCTACTATCATTTGTTCTTTATTCATGATATTGATTGGTGTTTCAATTATACTATATTGGGAATATCCATAGTATACATTTTTAATGACTTCAATAAGGCTGCTACAGATTTGTGCATCATAATCATAGTAATAATAAATTATACATTCTGTTGATTTATGCAGTTGCATTGCTAAAATACTGGTTTGGACGCAGTGAGTTTATTGTTAACTGTCTGTGTAGTCTACTGTAGACTATTATTAAACCGATAAATTATATGTGCAGTGCTAATTTCTTTGACTTTGATTGTCAATAATCACACGAGTGGGTGTTGTATCCTATAATTTCCTGGTTTTAATATATTCTGAACAATTTTTTTATCCCTGCCCAGGATGTCTTATACTATTATAGGCCTATTTAACATGCGTGTGTGAAATGTTTAATTCTAAAATTCTCATTAAACTCACATTCGTTGTGAAACATTCTATCAGGGTCTAAGTAGACTCAAGGCAGTAAACTTATTGTGATGTGTAATACCAGTGTATTGTATGATTAGCTTTTAAATTTACATACTTCAATATTGCATCCTGGTGATCCATCAAATAACTACCCCATGAATAAATCCATGTATTAACGTTTTGTTTGTAAAGCTCCTTATCTATACAAGGAAAAAAAAAAAGCAAGTCACATAATTGTAGACATAACTCATAATTTGTTTTGTAGTATTTGCTCAATGCTACTGGTCTGAAGTTCATATGACTAGTTACCAGAGGTAGACGTAATGATAACTTGATGAGGCTTGGATTTCACACCATATTACACATTTACCCCCTGGGTGGTAGTGCTCCATATCATTTGATTCAAATCGATACGTATCGTCGATACAGTCAATCAATATTAGATACGTATCATCGATATGCAGTTGGAATAAAGAAATATAATAAAGTGGCTTGGGGACCACAAATTAATGTAGCTATTTTCCTTTTGAAGCCATGTATACATTCCAGAACTGTGTAAAACTTACAGGTTATCTATATTATAATAGGTCAAAATAATATAAGTCAGTTTACAGCTTCTTTTTTAAAAGCCAAATCTTGTAATAGTAGCATAAAAAGTGGACATCAATGAGGAATCCTACAACTCATATGTTGATGGTAACCTGAGGTAATACAGTAATAATTTGAATAGGCCTACAATCCTTTCTGTTTTGCTTTGATATGTTGAATTGCAATTAACTATTGACACTTGCTGGGTTGTAGTCAAGTTCAGTTCACACTTTTGATTAACACCTGTCATCATGTAGGCAACTTCCTAATTGCAATTCATCTAAGTTCAATCAATTTAGGATTGTACAAGAGCATTTAAACACTTTCCCATCATGTAAATACAGTAAAATGACGGCCGTCATATCGTATCGAAAAACGGTGCGGCCGTACCGGTATTCATATCGGAGGCAGCATACCGGTTTAATCGATAAATATCGTACCGGTATGGAGCACTTCTGGGTGGAGTCCTTTCACTTGCCCCAGCATTGACACCAAGCACCAGGCACCATCAGTTTAACATCACTTATTGTGAACAGTATGGGCTACCCACTATACTAGGGTTCTATATCGTTTGCATCATCGATACACGATACGTATCGTTGAATCAGCATTGATACACATTCATAGTAAATTTGTTATATTCCCAAGCAACAGACCTTTAGAATCTAGCCTACTTAAGGCAGATGCGATCTAATGACAGCATCTGCCTAAACAAAGTAAGGGGCATGGACATTGTAAAATAATATTTTTCATGTTATATAATTGATAGCTATATACAGGTGAAACTAATTTATTCAAATAAGAAATTTTATTACAGTCTTATGCAGGATTTTTATGCTAGGCAGTAGCTCCAAGCAAGCTTATCACTGATTGGCTGTTATTTTTAAGGATTGCTATTTCGACCAATCACAGCGCATCACACAAAGTAATCAAAATGGCGGTTCCCAATGTTAATCACAACAGTCGTAGCTACATTGTGAAAACGTTGTAAAAAGGATATTGGTTAACATTTTGCATCTTTGGGGCAGAAGAACATATTCAGAAATATTCTGATATATTATTGAAAATCACGCATCGTATACTGGTTCTTTTATCGATTACTTCTATCGTTATGACCGATAATTACTGAACCAGTGTAGAGCCTTACACACCACCCAAGCCAGGTTTCGAATCTGGGACCTCAGCAGAGCTTGTCATTGTGATATGACTTGTGCCTTAACCACTAGGCCATCCCGCTTTTGTTATTATCTAATCAGCTGCTAATGTAATGATTAGACAAAAGTTCGACCTTGACTGAGGGTGGACATGATAAAGAGATTCTGGGAAAAAATTGCCCCACAGGGGAAGTGATCAACTCAATATCTTGCTCTTCGGGGACATTTTGTTTTTTGTCGTTGTCTCTCAGAATCATTGATCACAGACCTAGTCTTCCTAGTCACGCAGTTGAAAATGCATTGTTCTTTTTCAACAAAACTTGTTAACACTGCAAGGCCTTTCTCTCTAAATTTTCAACATGGAATTTGTTTGTAAAGTGAAGTGGTGTTTTGTTGTGTAGCGAGATCAATAGGCCTATTATGTTCTTGCAAATTTTCGATGACAAGTCTTTGGTTGTCCTGTGATGGATCGTGTAAACAATTTTGAGCCTGAGTAAACTGAGCCAGCCACAAAACGTCATAGTGTGATCCTGGCAAATTTATTTGAGGATGGTTTCTTATTTGTTATTGTGGAGTGCTCCCCCACTCATCGTCATCGTCACCACCAATTTGTATGATTTGTCAAACTTGTGTGACCTAATACTTAAACTAAAGTTGTGCTTGCCTTGTGCATTTCATAGCAACTCTTGGTATGTGCGAAAACTGTTAATTTTGTGTGTTGAGGGTGGTTTTTGGGGACGTTTTATTCTTCTATAAACATGGTAAATCGATAACTGTTAAGTGTGTTAAGCAGAATTACTTAAGCCGGTTAAACTTACCCTCCTTAGCTCATTTTACAATAATGTGCAATATTGCTGCCATTTTTTGGTACAACATAGGCGAGTGCCCCCCCCCCCCTCCCCCCTCTTTCACAATAGACTTAAGTACCCCCCCCCCCCACCCAAATCCAGCCTGCCTCGTCATCTTCATCCTCTCATGATTTTTGCCTGATGTGACCTCATGATATGAAAAGGTCACTGCAACCCAGATGACCTTCTTGTGTGATTGATTGGCCCAAGAAATGACAGACAATGACATTATGAGCAGCTCATAACAAGAAAATAATGCTCCGAGGTTTCTCTTTGGTCCTTTCATTTGTGGCTTGGTATCTAGTGTCTATGATCCAGAACTAGGTTTAGGGATTGTTTATTTCACATGCATGCCGTTTAATTGGATTGTGTAAGGAATGTGTACATATATGTGTTTGTTGATAAAGGTCAGCACTAAAACTTAACTAGAAAGGCTTCCTCATGAAACTTGCAGTTGTTAATTTCAATATCAAGGTTTTGGTCCATCTGTGAAAGTTTGCTAGTTAAATCCAATATCGTGCTAGGCTTCCGCTAAATGTTCGCCACGGTCCTCTTGCCGAAATTTGTTAAACTGTGGCTAAATCAAATGTTGCGTGGCGAAAATCTGTCAAACTTAGTGGCGAAAAGACAAAGTTCTCAGTATCTTTTTTTTTACCATTTAGCATCACAATACATTAAGTCGAGTATGTTTGTGACTGGGGATTAGAAACTTATGAAAGCTGCTTCAAATAATGGTGGCTAAACTGTCTCTGTTGTGGCTAAAAAAATTTGGACTGCTTAAGCCACAGTAGCTAAGGCTGGAATTAATTTAGAGGAAGCCTAGTCTTGTATGTGTTGTGATTAAATAGAAATTGTTTTGTATGAAATGTGAATAAACATTATAGTCCTGATTTGAATGCATTTCTGTTTTTGTCCTTCAGGTGGCGTTTAGGGTAGGTGTCTCCCTCTGGTGCAATTTCTAATCAAGTGGGGACCGCTCAAGTGTGGCTATCAACCTGGGGGTCAACAATGGTGGACCGCGGGGCATGCCCTTCATGGGGGGCGGCCCGCGAATGCCCCTACAACCACCCATGCACATGCCCATGGACCGTGAGCCTGGCCCACCCATGATGTAAGTACAGATCCTTATAAATTTTTGTAGTTTTGTAACATTTGGCAAGCAAAAGTACCACCAGAGGTCACTTGCACTAAAGCGGATGTTTGATGTCATCATTTATTTATTCCGTGATGTCATTTTTGGAACCATAAAATTATGACATCATTTAATTGTGCTGTATCTGCTTCGATGGCAATGCTCACTGTACTGGTAGTTTTTCTTTCCATGGGGTGATGTTGAACCTTGCCTGAAGGCAACTCGCTGATACGACCTTCAAAGTCTGACTATCGTCCCCGCTGCCAGTAAAAATATGCGTCGTAAGACAGACCATTTTGATACAAAGGATAGGCCAATTGTAGACACCCTAATTATTAAGAATTTTCTTCAGTTTTCACTTTAGTAATAATGAATGAGGTGTGACACATAGGTAGCCCTATTGGTGTGGATCAGGTGTTTATTTGGATTTTGACAAAGTTAGAACTATTTTGTTCTCTAATTTAAGGCCGCAAACATATTGCAATAATCAGGATGCCCTGGTAATAGAATTGTATATGTGTGTCACCAGGGTGCATCTCCACCGAAGCAGATAAAGTTAATTGATTATGTTAATTAACTATTTATTGAAGTTTGTTTAAAAAAAATTCATCAATTTGAAATTTAACTTTACATTATCTGCTATGGTTGCACGATGCAGTGTGTTCTTGTGTTATGTGTCCAACATCAATTGCCAAAATGTCTGATCTATGTTATCATCTATTGCTGCTATTGTGTGGTGTTGATCAATATATATCATATCTGCAACTTTATATTACTGCTTTATCTACCAAAAATGTCAATGAATATCCATATTCATATATTGTTCAACAGGATCCATATAAGCATGATAAGCATTCCATAGTGGATGAACTCAGAATCACGGAATTGTATGGCTGAAAATGATGGCCATTTGATAAAATGAATTGAAATATGTCTCTTCTGAACTTGAAAAAATAATCTTTAGTGAGGGAAACTCATAAATCTGGTACAAATGTGCAAATTAATTCTGCAATATTTATAATTGTTTAAGAAAGAAATGAAGGAGTTTATATAAACAAATGATAAGGATATTTTGTTGCGGTTTAGAATTTTTTTATATATATATATAACGTGTAATGGTAATTTGATGCAATTTATGAATTAAGGATGTATCTTGAAATTCTTCTCTTGAAATTGGTATGAATTAATCTTTGATTTGTGTCAATTGTTTCCATTTTGATATTATTGGAAGTATGGCATATTGGCTTATTGACGACTTTGAAATATGATACTCATCATGTCAGAAGTCAATATTAAGCGAAGTGAAAACATTTGATTATGCCCAACAAAGCTTACAACCATTTCTCAATGAAATTGTTAAAGTATACTTTCATTCTCAATGAAATGAGGATCCTGTATTTTGGTTATTGGGTCACTAGGCAACATGAAATGTTGCTTGGAACGTCCAGTTCCTAGGTGTGAGCAATTAGCGCTAACCACGAGGTGGCAGCACACGACAATGTTCTGAAGTTGTCGTTGTTGCTGGATTACAGGGCATGTTGGTTCTCTTTGTACTCAGATACAACAGAGCTCAGCATAAGTGGAAAGAAACTATAATAGTCCATTGTATTGAACATGTTGGTAACTATTGCACAAGCAATATGCAGATATTGTTAATTCTGCAATTTTACTGACAATGTCTTTGGATTTAGTTTGAGCAGCATTATTAAAACAAATAAATTAACATTTACTACAACGAAAGAGCAACAATAATATAATTCGTGCTAAAGCTATGGACTTAAATTTGCTTTTACTGGAAAGCTGTTCAGTATGAGTTGGAATTATGGTCAATAAAAACACAGGCGTTTGCCAACGTGATAGCGCAGTGTCAGCTCTTAGCGGTAATCACTAACTGTTTAATAAGTATATTAGTAAAGTGTTTACCGCTAAGAGCTGACACTGCGCCATCACGTTGGCGAACGCCTGTGATAAAAACAATACAAAATAACAAATTGGCTTTATTGTGAAGTCTTACGTTTTGTGGAGAATGAGAAAACTAGGTGATTGAATTATATGTCCGAACATTGAAAACATACATTTTGCGCACTTATCATGCTTATAATACAATCTACATTAGAAGTTTAAGAGAAATAAAAGGAACAAATTGGTGCATTACATAGTAAACATGATACTTATGTGTAAACCAACAACATGATTATGATTTTTTATGACTATGCGAAGGTCAGATGTGGTCAGTGTCTTGAAATTAAAGTTATAGCCATTGATGATGAAATGTTCATTTATTTATGTTATCTTCATAATCATTTGGGCCTCGGTGGAAATGCTTCTCCAGTGGCCTGACCTATCAGTCATGAGCACGTGGCTAGATACAGATATCTAGATAATATGGATCATTTAAGTAGGCACTTGGGTCCTTTTGAGTGCTTCCCTGGTTACCATGGCAACACATAATTGCCAATCCTACTTGTGGCACTCATGGAGGCTAATACTTCATAAAAGGCATCCTAAGCCAAATGCCTCTCGTATGAGCACTGGCTTAATGAGGTTACTGGGTCAGGAGGTCAACTGTAATTGGGTCAGGTCATAAAGCAATTTGCAGTGATTGTGATTATAGTAGTGGTAACAGAACAGTACAATAATGGGAAGCTGGTGGGCAATACGGATAGATGGTTAGCCAGATAGATGGATAGCTAGCTAGCTAGCAGATAGATATATAGATAGATAGTAAAAACAGAAACTTCCGTTACAAGCAATAACTTGCAATAAATCGCCTTATCATGCTATTTATCATTTATTGTTAATATAAGAATTGACACATTTGAACAAAATGGCTAATGCTAAATGAATGAATCTGTATACATGTACACTCTTTAATAGGATGACATATTTTACAATCATTTTTCAGTCACATTCATCTTATTGAAATAGTTTGATATCATATGACTCAGATGGCACTCTGATTATACAATTGCCACCGAGCATCGTTCTTGCTCATTTTTGCTGAGTGCTTGGTGCTGCCATCTGGCGTCTGCTTGATTGGAAGATTTATCCCGACTTTGGTGGCTGGCTGTGGCCAGATTGATTGTCTTATAATGATAAGTCTGGTGATAACATTGATAAGGCTCTTGGCAGTGGCTGATGGGATAAAATCATTCTATTGTATTTTCAAGAGGAGCTAGATTTAGTAGCGGAGTGGCCCAGTGGTTAACTTAGTCAAGGTACAGTACGGTCATGGGTTCAGTTTCATGTCTGATTAGCTCATGATTTCAATTGGAAATTATCCATGTCTATATGTCAATGCTACTGGTGCTGAAGCTTAGTCAGCTTATATGATCATCTGCCGGAGGCCAACGTTATGATGAGACAAGAAGGCTTAGAGTCAACACCATGTTACACATTTACTCCATGGGTGGGATCTTTAACTTGCCTCAGCATAGGCACAGTGTACAAAGCACCTCCAATTTAATGTCTCATACGATTGACACCCACCTAGGATGTAGCTCACGAAGAGTGCCAAAACCAGGGATCGAACCTGGAACCGTAGCAGAGTTAGCTCACCAAGTCCCCCAAGTCCAATTCTTGCTTTGATAATCTCAATGACTCTTCATGAGCTAAATCTCAACTGGAAGTACTTAGTTGTCAGGTGACATTAGATTCAATTGCACCAATACGTTGCCAGGAAACCCAAACCAACCATAGTGTTTTCCAGTCTAGTATTGCAGAACTGAGGGTTGTTGCAGAGGCAAGCAATATCTCAGTGTTGTTCACTTTTTCAGTATTACCATGCAGATATCTATAATAGCTCTATGGTATTAATTACATGACTGATTTCATACAAAGTGGTGAAGGTTTTGTTTGGAAATGAAACACTGACATGTTTCATGTATGTTTGAAATTTTGGCAGGAGTGCCTGAGCAGCTGAGGCTAGGCTTCCTCAAAATTAATTCCAGCCTTAGCCACTGTGGCTAAAGCAGTCCAACTTGTTTTAGCCACAACAGAGACAGTTTAGCCACCATTATTTGAAGCAGCTTTCATAAGTTTCTATGCAGGAACAAGGTAAATTTGCAGTATGGAATAGGGTGTGACTTGGATGTTAGCTTGGTGCTGATTGGCCAGGAGAATACATTGAGGCAATGATGACACCATTCTGAGGACCAATCAGATTGCTTGGCTCATAGAAGCGTCAGTTTCTCCTGTGTACTCTTGAGAGGCATTTTCGCCACTAAGTTCACCACACAATCCTTTTATTTAGCTGCAGTTACATAAATTTTGCCAAGAGGACCGTGGCGAATGTTTAGTGGAAGCCTACGGAGGGGGAGTTGGGACAATATCTCATATATGCACATTTTGCTTGCTTCCTCCATTCTTAATTTCTTTACTGTGTTCTGGAAAATAATATAGAGGGTGTAACACCATAGTGTTTTCCAGTCTAGTATTGCAGAACTGAGGGTTGTTGCAAGTTTGACCTATGTTTTCAAATTGAAGGGAAAGGTGAAGTTGCAACTTAGAATCACTTATTAAAACGATTTTGCAGAAAGTTAAAATTGCTTTGTTTGCTAGAACTGTTGCAGCTGCCAAAGGCCATTTGTAGCAGACTTAATTTTTATTTAGTCGTTTATCTTGGATTTTAAATGCTTTGCCCTTAATATACGGTTGTTTACAGCAGCAAAATTAGATCGTCAGTTTTAAATTGACAGGTAAAAATTAATCTTCAGGCTGGATAGTTATGGAAATTTGCGTGTAATTGCATACAGGTGTGTTTTATAATGAAGAAATAGAAGTCTGTCGAAATGACTGCATTTTATTCGATGCATGTTTGGAATTGCTTCATCAACCAAGTCTGTTGTGGATCGTGTTTTCTTGATTGTACCTTAAGTGATTTATTAAAATCTACCTTTTTGTCCTGATTACGAAAGCAAAAATTATTGTGGCGTGGAAGTCTCAGTGCTTCTTGTCTGAATCTTGGCCAGCTTATATGAGCAACTGCCAGAGGTAGAAAAAATAATGATATGATAAGGCTGGAAGTCTACACTACACATTTACTCCATGGGTGGGGTCTTACACTAGCCTCGGCATAGACACCGAGGACTAGGCACCTCCAGTTTAACGTCTCATGCTTCGGTTGGGAATTGAACCTGGAAGTAAGGATCGCTGGCTTTTCGTTGACTTCCGGTTGTGAAGTAAATCTGATTTCTAATCAAACTCGGCCTGTAATCAAATGAAAGCGGTAATCTTATAGTATGAGAATGTAGGCTTGGTGAAATTGCTGACCCTATATGGTTATGTTGAACATAACTGTACACCAATGTCATTACAGCATATCATGACATTCTGTAAGACGATTTTTCTCATTAGCTTGAACTGCCCATGTTTTTTAAGCTGTTTTCGCAAATGAATCACATATTTGCAAGCCCTGCTTCAAATTTACAAATCTTTGAGCCATGATATTGTTGGAAATTAATTCAATAATGAAAGGAACATTTTTTATCGCTTAAAAAGATGTCAATGTTCATGCATTTTATGCTTTGGAAACAAATTCATAACTTGAAGCATTGCTTATATGAGGTGCTGAATAATGTTGATAATTGGTGATGCCTTGAGCTTGGTATATCTACTGAGGCATGTGAAACTCCCGCCAATAATGCCAACCTATGACATAGCATTATTCAGGCCCGTACCCGGCTGCTGGCGTTGGGTGGGTCTTTTTCATGAAATTGTGGACCTTCGATACAATTTTTTTAAATTGCATTCCCTGATGTGGGCCAGTGTGTGGAAATGGACCAAGTTAGGTGGGTCAAACGACCCCCCTTGACTTCCCCTCCACAAACAAACATAAACCCATAGTGTACTTGTGTGTAGTCATTAATTGAATTGCGCTTTGCTTCCACAGTGGAGTCTGATATTGGCCTTGAAAACCGATATTTATAATAATATTTACACGCATTTGGACGAAAATATTGTACTCTCTGTCATTTCTGTCTCTCACAGACTTGCTGTTTAGAAAAAATATGTTCTGTGTGTATCATTATAATAATAATTCAAATTGCAGGCTTTTACTATGTCTCGAAGCTTAGACCTTGACCCGCTGACCAATGGTCAGTTAAACAGTTGAAAGGGTCAAGCAATTGGGTTATCAACTCATCCTGGTCGTAGAAGGCCAGGAGCAGTGGTCAAGCAATGGTCAAGGAGTGACCAGAAGGAAATTTGATGAGCCTTAATCGGGGACCTTGAGACTGCCCCTCCTGTTAGCAGAGGGAGCCATTGTACCTTGTGAACCAATATCTCGAAGAGATTATATATGTTTTAAGTGTTTTATACAAGAATACTGACATTATATATAATGTCAGTATTCTTGTATGTATTGTTTAAAATATAGGTAAAAGGCAATACAGTTATTACAGTGGAGCCCTGCTTTAAGATCACCTCACATATAAGACCACCTCACAAGATGAAATTGTTTGCATTCATGTTTCACTTCAATACTAAGAACACCTCGCAATCCTGACAAACAATATTCGGACACGATTAGTATTTCCATTATATTTTAAAATGTATACTTCATAATAAAGACGACCTCGCCATTAAGGGTGTGTATAACCAAGGGTGGTCTAATGTCTTATTGGCGAGGTTCAACTGCACTACATCTTATGAAGTTTAACCAGAAACTACCTCACTCACTATTGGGTCCTTGCTTAATTGTCCAGGTGGTCCTATTTGTGAGGTCATGTGACAATTTTGCCTTGATTGTGATGTAGCCTTAAGGGTACTTTTTTTGGCACTTTGTGGATATGTTCGTCCTATGGTTTATGCTATGCTATGCTAAAAAGAAATACATCAGAGGACTTATCACAACTTTGTGCCTTCGGAAGTGCTTTGTAAGTTTTGTGATGTTGTCAAAATCTCATCAGAAATGATGTCTTGAGAAATCTGTCATGTTCATCACATTGCTTTAGTTAGTCCCTCCTGGGGCCCTGGGATGAGATGGAACTTCCACAACTTGTTTATGACTAAATAAGCAAGTAGACAGACCTCTGTACAAATATGAAGCAAGCAAGTGATTTGAAGTGAACATGTTAACAACAGACAAGTAGATGATACAGAATGTGTGATGAACATCCAAGTAATAGTACAAATGTAGATAGGCATGCAAACTAACAGGCAAAATAACTGTTGGAGTAAACTAGCAAACGAGTAGAAGCAGGTTGATTATGATAGCAAATGCATAATCATGCAAGTTTGCATGCAAAGAAGGGTTTGCTTTCAAACATGCAGGCCAACCGATTCTTGCAGTCTAATATGCATGAAAGTTGGCAGGCAAGGCATACATTGAGGTAAACAGGCAAATTAAGTCATTAATTAGGCTTTCAAAGATGCACTGTCCATGGCGGACAATAAAATGTAAAAGCAGAAAAGGTACGAAAACAAAAAGTAATTTATTAACTGACCCTTGTCATCAGCAGCTAACCATGCAGGTTAGCAGACAAACAAGGAAACAAGGTTAGGAGACACAGAGTTAGGAGAGGTATGGGAGAGGGCGCCACTGGTATTTCAGTTTGAAGTGGTTACCATGGCGACCACAGAAGCCTGGCGCTCCTCACACAAAAGGGGCTGGTTGGTCGGCGTGTTTAGACAGTGGTGTATCAGAAGAACAAATAGAGATAAAATATAGACAGGCACTTTGCTCAAGATCGGTCCTATCAGCCAGTCAGCAGTGTCACTGGGCAGCAGGCGCCATTCAGCAAGCTCACCAGCAGTAGCGGTTGTAGCAGTAACAGTGGGGCCAATAGGACACAGGATAGGACCCTGTTATACTCCAGGGTAAGTCTACACCCAAGTTCATCTGGCAGACTGGAAAGTTGCAGATTATTTTTCGCAACTTTCTGTGACAGAAGTTATGGTCATGTGTATGTTTAGTAGGCTTCATTGTGTTGCTATCTATTGCAACTTTCTGTTCGTCTGGTAGACTTTATAAAGTTACAGATTTCTGATTTTCATTGGAACAGAAAGTTGACCATTCTTGGAACACCACCAAAAGTTGTATATCGTTGAATTCTTCCATTTTGGCAACTGCATCAACAGTGCGTATATTTCTTGACATGTCATCGTGTTTTGGCCTTTTGTAGTGACGATGTCTAGAACTTCAGCTTCTTTTTAACAATGTCATTGCAAAGTTACCTTGGTATGGTTTAGCAGGACTGCTAACCATTGTCTATTGTCAGCATTTAGAGGAGACAGAACATGGTACTAGGAAGAGAACACTTATAGTTGGACAATGGAGAGCTGTTGCATATAGTGCTTGTGATTATGCTATACTTTTTGCTATAGTACAGCGACCATGCATCTGTGGTTGTGATAGCCGCTATTGAGTTGCCCTTATCATCTCATCATGTCATCTGCCACTTGCAGTACATGTAGATCTGCTATTGGGCAATAATATTCAATTGCACTAGTGGTACTTTGGCAACACAACATGTTCACAAAGTGTACTGGAGTAACATGCGATGTACTGTTGTCTTTGATTGCTCAAGTATTGTGGCTACATAATGCAATTCTACATTCAGAAAATAAAAAATAAAATAAAATATAACTGACTGTGTACTGTCCTGGTGTGCTATTCCAACATCCAGCATTGATGTGAAGACATTTTAACTGTGATTATTACCTCCATTCTCATAGTGAAGTTGGAGCAGTTTCCAGGCCATTTCAATGTTTACATTTGCAATTATGTTTCCATTGTGCTTGGCTGTTGCCTGGCAATTTAGTTTTCATAACATTGTGTTCTTTTTTATTACACTTTTTTTCTTTTTGCTACATTCTTCATTATTATGTTTTATTGGTGCCCTAGACGTGTTATTATGTCTGCATATTTTGAGAAGATTTTGCAAAGGTTATGGTGTGCATTTCAAATTGTGTTTTTTTGTGCAGCATTGGGTTTTATGCAACTAAAAGGGCATATTGGGTGCTGGAAATTTTCACCTGCTTTATGGCTGAACATTACTATAACCAATTGCTTATACAGCTAAAATGTCTTCACATCAATGCTTATACCGTATACACTTGATTACAAGCCCTGGCTTTCAATTTGGAGACAGCCATCACTTTTGACAATATAATAATAAACTCCGCAACATCATTAACACACTTTCCTGCCTTTCCGATAGTGATTTCTAGCCCTTTACATCCAATTTCATAGAGTTGGAAACCAATCTCAAACTAAACACCAGAAAATGTCATGTGAGTCCAGGACTCTCATTGGTTGAGGAACTTCCTTGACCAATGGGAGTCTTGGGTTCACATGACGTCATCTGTAGTTCAGCTTCCAAGTCTCTGAGATTAGGTTCCAAGTCTGAATTTGGCTGTAACCTATTTAACCTTGTCATAGGCGGTAAGGTCAACACCGTAAGTTAAAAAACACACAATTGCAAACAGTGTGTGCATCATTCTACTCCTTGATTAGATAAAATGACCAAAAACATGCTATACTTTGTTTTGTAATATAGCTATGTATATATAGAATAGTTATTAGCTAATTAAATGTTCAAAGATCTAGGTATTTTAGTCTAATTGTAAGATGAATGGTCTTATTGGTGAGCTGGTTTTGATTAACTAGAGAGATGTGAGAGGTTATAGTGTAGCATTTATTGGCATATCCTTTGAGGAAACTGGCATACAGTCAGTTTTATTGGTTCTCTAATGCATTTCTGTGAATAGTTATTATACTGACTATACTACAATATGGATGGCACGAGATTTCCCTATAGTTGTTACAAAATTTAATTTTATGTGTACAGTGTCTGGATGCAGTATTGGATTTTCAATCAGCTAGTCTTATCAGCTGCATATGACTTCGTATAAACTGCTTAGATAGGTCAATTTTAATCCTCATGGACATTGCTTTTGTCTGGAAAATAAAGATATTTCATCCAACATTGAATGAAATTATAGTTGTGAAATGTATGAGAAATAACAGGTATTTTAATGAGCAGTGACTTCTACATGAACTGCTCCCAATCAATCAATCCATCATTCAATCAGTCTGTTGATTGGTTTATCAATCACATCCAGTACTCTGCATGAACTAATATCAATCAATCAATCAACCAATCAATCAATCAATCTGTTTATTGGTTGATCAATCACATACTGTATTCTGCATCAACTACTATCAATCAATCAACAATCATTCAATCTGTTGATTGGTTGATCAATCACAAACAGTACTCTCTGCATGAACTAATATCAATCAATAAATCAATCTATTTATTGGTTGATCAATCACATACTATATTCTGCATCAACTAATATCAATCAATCAACCAATCATTCAATCAATCAGTCTGTTGATTGGTTGATCGATCACATACAGTACTCTGAACTAATATCAATCAATCAATCAACCCATTTTCACATTGCTCCTCCATTTAGTTTGTAACTTATATATAGACTTGTGAATTGTTCACTGCATATAGCTGCATATCATCTGAACTGATGGAAGCCATTTATCTGAACTGGTGGCAGCTTTCTTATGCCTTTCTTCCTGTCTCTCCAGATGAATCTTGAAGACTATAACCTCCATCTCTGCAGCCTGAAATATTCCTCAGCCAATAATGACAAATGCATGTAATCTGCATATTAATGAGCCCCGCATACTGTATGCATATTATATATGGCTCAGTCATAGCCATGCATCTTATAATGGAGTCTACAGAATAGAAGAAATCTCATATATGCCTGGAGCAATGAACTTATTGTGCTGCTGGAAGATACACTCCAGTCATGTACTTTAATTGATGTCTTTCACTGAGCCAGATTGGCAGAAGGCTCTCATGTATGGGTTGGTTAATGGCATTCAAATGTTGGATAAAAATTGAACATTTCTTGAAGTAAAGGAAAAAGATAATACATGGATTGACAGTCTGAGGTTGGTACACTGAGTATGTAGTATTAAGGAAAGCTAAACATGGTGAAGGTTATTGTATTTTTGGAAGTCTCTGGATTTCTTTAAAATTCTGAACCATACATTATTTTCAAAGTAATTAACTTATGGGATGGTGAATCATTTAATAATTAAACTCATTATTTTTATTATCATACAAATGTTTTATTATAAATTATTATTTTATTTTGTTATTATTATTTATTATTAAGTTTCATGGTTGTTAAAGTCAAACCCACTGAGTCATAACTTCGCTCCTTCGTCAGTGCAAACGTCTACATGTTTATAAGTTGGTTTTTATGAAGTCGAACAGCAATATTTAGGATCGTGAAGCTGCGTCAGTTACAACAAGAGTTAACACTCCAATAGAAGTATGAAAAAAGAAGCTTTAGGACTTGTTTGATGACCCCACCAATAGGATTTGTGACATGGTGTGGAGGTATCGACACCAATCTTATCATCTCATCCTTATGTTAGGGACTTTTATTGTCGATACGTTAATTAGTCAATATTCGATACCTATTGGAGATATATTTTTAGTACGCTGGGTCTGCGAGCTTTGGATGGGTTGGCAAGCAATTATTTTTGCCAAAATAATCACTGAAATTGAACTTAGTTTATTTGCAAAAGTGACAACATGTGAATTTCATTTAAATGGACAAAGTTTCGGTGTTTCCTATATCTCGGCATCCATAGTGCAAAGGTGCACCAGCATCATTAAATGATTCACCATCCCTCTCCCAACTCATCATTTCAATTAACACTGACATTACATTAGTGACTGTATCTTTGTACATCTGCAATGTAATTTCTTAAAAATTTTAAAATTATCATGGTTGACTTTTTGAAATTTTGTTAGTTTATTTATTAACTAGGGTGTGGCCCTTGATATCGGCAGAATTTCTGCCTTAGAGGGCCACTCTCGAAAGTACATATTTTAATGTGTGATATTTGAATAAATTGTTCTGAGTTTTGAATTTGTGCTGTCAGTAATAATAGACTCTATGGAAACTTCTATCAGTTAGTCACTCGGTTATTGAATTGACAAAATTTACCAGTGCAGATATACCATTAACCAGTACACGTCTCTAATATACCATGAACTGGTACACATCCTGATAAATTTTGCACCTAGGCCCTAGAGGGTTGGTCTTAAAGTCAAGGTGACATTGTACCATTGTGGTCAGACATCTAGGGTTCACATGTGGTTATAAAAAGGTCATGAAATAGCATCAGGCTGGTTGATGGCCATGAGTCATATTTCATTTTGCATAACAAACACTTGGAGAAGCAACACTCAATGTGTCAAACAGGATGTTTGCCACCAGGTACATCAGCTGAAATGAAGAGAAAATTAATTGCGAGTCACCGGAGTTGTTATGTTTGCTTCACTAAAACTCAGGATGCATTTCATTAGTGTAAAATGTAACAAAAGGTTTGTTATGGTGGGTTAAACAATGGTAAAAAGCAGCTTCTGATGAGATGGGATTGTCACACCATTTGGTCTAGTGGTTGACACTCCAGACTGCTGTTCAGTGCTGTGAGAGACCTGGGTTGCATTCTGAACCGGGTTGTTTCATCCTTCGTCTCATTGCCATGGTCTCGGCCTGTCCTAATTAGCCCAACTGGTGCAGAAATACAGGACGTAAAGCCCTAATCACACACACACACATTCTGAACCTGGTTAGATTGAAATGCTGACATGACTCTACCAAAATGTCTAGAAGTAAGGCAATTTGTTTGCTGCACCAGGATTTGCTGCTGCATATGGCAGATGAATGATGGGTTGCATTATACATTGGTGCAGTGTCTGATTGGCATCAGTCAGAAGATAAAGTCAGGTTTGTAACTACAGCTACCATAGGCAGATGTGATGATGAGATGATGTAACGTGAAGCGCCATCGTGTTACAGTATAAACTATTTGATGTGGCGTTTTACGTGCCTCAGCAAACCTTCTTACATGTGAACAGTTGCCTGGTCAAGATTCTCAACAACTAGATGAGATATGGAATCAAATGACCCTTCATTTTACTCCTTTGGTTGAATCGCTTCTGTTTAACGAATAGTGATTGCTCAAGTCTGTGAAGTGTAAATTTATCAATGTTAATGAAAAATATTCTTTGAACTGGGACGAAGTGTAAGACTTCATACTTAATTTGTTAGAGGTGCTTTTGGTTGAGTTAGCCGTGGTGAGAAAAGTACAAGAAATTAATAGTGGAGTTTCACGGAAGGTTCTCTGTATTTCCACCAGGTGGCTAAAACAGAATACTGCAATTCTATTGGCTGAAAAAGTTCCCGCCCTTTACTGTGATTGGCTGATGCGAAGTGCATCCTAGCAGCAGTATTTCTAGTGCATTTTAATGTATATTTGGCATCTTATCATTCAGTTGATTTTTGATTATCTTCTATGTCTGAAAAGCAAAATGAGTAATAAGAAGAGAGGAAGGACTTATATCTTGCTGAATTCAGGGCTGCTCAGTGAAAAGACTCTATTATATAAGAACTTGTGTAATATTCTACTGTATTTTCTGTATCAGCAGTACATTACAGGCTGATTACCTAATCAATGATTATTGTGATAATTTCTGTGGAGTCATATCTGAAATTAAATATTTCTGTGCAGTCAATACGTTTTAACCAAACCATATGATTTACATTGGAGTATAGTATAGATGTATAGATATGAACCAGGCTTTGTTGTGATATAATACAAGTGACACAAATGTCATCTGTTTGGATGATCCATTAATATCATCCATTAATGGATGAATTGTTTGCCTCTGTTCCCTTCCATCTCTGATGAGGAGAAAAATCCGCAAATCACTGCGATTCATTGGCACGACTGTTTGATGGGCAAGTCTGTTGTGATGAATAAAAGATTATGTCATTGCTCTCGCTCAGACCCTGAATCTGCAGCACAGAATATAACCACAGCCTTCCTGGGTAACATGCCCTTATGTCATCATGTGCTTGCCTCCCTCATGGCAATGTCCCGGTCAACCCTAAGTTGGATGGCCGTTTCATCCTTCGTCTCATTGCCAAGATCCCTACCTGTCCTAATTAGCCCATCAGGTGCAGAAATACAGGACGTAAAGCCCTAATCCACCACCACCACCACCCTCATGGCAATGTCCATGTCTCAATGCTACTGGTCTGAAGCTGAGCCAGCTTATATGATCAGCTGCCAGAGGCAGATGTAATCATGAGATGATAAGGCTTGGAGTTCACACCATGTTACACATTTACCCCATGGGTGGGGTCTTTTACATGCCTCAGCATAAGTCACCAAGTATGAGGCACCACCAATTTAGTGCCTTATGCAACTAACATGAAGCTGGGATCGAACCCAGTACCATCAGCAGAGCTGGCCAATGTGGAATCGGTGTATGCCTAATTAAACCACAAAAGCCCAGACTGATGGGCAGACAATGATAAATTTATGAGTTCTATGACAGTTTACTAAGATGATTACATACATCTGTATACAAGGATAATTTAAGAGATTTTCTTATTACAAATTTAATTGACGAAAAGAAGGATCACTGATAAGGAAAATTAAAGACTTTCTTGTACAGGGTGCGGCCTGAAAACTTGCACTGGGCTTCTCCTCTTTGGGAATATCTCTAGGTTACTCAAATGCTTATGAGGTCTTTTAAAGTTTTGCCACATTTAGTCAGGGGTATAAGCAATTGGTCATTGTGATATTTTTGATCTTGTAATGTCAGACAATATCAGTGTCTGAATTATTGAGAGGGTGCATGCTGTAGGGCGTGTTCTGAGAGACACATGTCACAGAAGTCAGACTTCTGTCTGCTTGCATGGTGTCTCTAGTTGAAGAAAAGTTTACAAATTAGAGATTTCCTAGTTAATACACCTCTGAAGCCACCGAAAATATAATATTTGCAGAGAATCCTCCTTCAGTGTTTTCTATACATGCATATGTATATTATGGTATTAGACAATAAGAAGGTTGGTTTCAGTTTTGATCCAGCAAGGTCATAAAGTTAAAACAGAGATATATAATGATATTCCAGAGGGACTTTTTGAATCTACAACTAATCTGGAAAAAAAATCACATGATTTTCAGGAAGATGCGCCAGTTAATAAGACAGAAAAGCCAGAAAATTGATCAGAATCCGAAATGGCACTTTCCACCTCAAAGGTGTGAATGGTCTACCTTCTTATTAAAAATGCATCTATTTGTCCTGTTTTTGGTGGCGAAGGTCAACAAAGGTGACTGTAACACCTCTGTATGATCAGTGACATAATCTAGTGCTTATATAGCAAAGGCCGAGGTGAAAATGACCCGAAGGTGTGATAAGTGTGCATGTGCTATATTTAGATCCATATTATCAATAATAGGTGAGGAAACAATAAAATATATTAATAAAGATAATGTAGGACTACAATTACTTTTGTGTGTATGACTGCAGCTGCATATGATGATTATCACTTGAGATAATAACAGAAGAGGTAGCAGTAGCTGCTGGTGCAAGTTTTTATGCCGCACCCTGTACAAGGCCAGTTTAATTTTACATTCCTGTAAAATCATATATAGCTAGCTAGCTAGATAGATAGATAAATATTAGGATGCTAGCATGGGTGCCCCTTGTATGTCAAAAAGCATAGTGGGAAATATAGCGTGTTGCACAGTATCATTTAGATAGATAGATAGGTAGATAGATAGATAGATAGATTAGATAGATAGATAGATAGAAGACGGATAAAGGTAGATAGATAGTAGATAGATAGACAGATAGATAGACAGATAGACAATGACAATGAAATGAAGTTATTTGACCCAAAAATTAATTACAATAATGTTCTGGATTATATATATAAAAAAAAAAAAA
Organism: Alitta virens; assembly: GCA_932294295.1. Classification (NCBI taxonomy): domain Eukaryota; kingdom Metazoa; phylum Annelida; class Polychaeta; order Phyllodocida; family Nereididae; genus Alitta; species Alitta virens. The sequence goes on from OW028580.1 coordinate 35,075,680, forward strand.
AAATCATTGAGAGCCAAGGGACACCCATTTTTTCCAATTAGGGCGCTAGCATGGGTGCCCCTTGTATGTCAAAAAGCATAGTGGGAAATACAGCGTGTTGCACAGTATCTTTTAGATAGATAGATTAGATAGATAGATAGATAGATAGATAGATTGACTTAAAAAGTAGCACGACCTTATGTGTGTTAATTGGAATGCTAGCTGCGTCAATCCATATGAATTCACTGAAATTCAGACAAACTTTCATAAAATTTCATGCCTACATCATGAAAAATACGAGAGATATGGACGTCTTAACTTGGAAATTCATGCCATTTGGTTTTTCTGCAAAACATTAACAAAATTTCAAATTGCTGTATCTTCTAAACCATTAACAATGGAGATCTGAAATTTTGGATTTTTCCCTTAATTATATAGACCTACAAATGGTAATTTTTTAAAAAAAAATTTGAGATGGTGACCTGGAGAGCTTTTGGTGAATTCATATGGATTGACCCTGCTGTTATGATATTGACCATGATTCTTATACAATGCACACGTATATGTAGTACATGCATTGTACCAGGGTCCATTTTGCATTGTGTCCAGTGTCCATTGGAAGGCAAACTTTGGCCCTGACAAATTGATTGGGAATTGGATTTGAGTGCATCCAGGTCAAGTCATCTGTTACACAAACTGGGCTGAAGACAACTCAATATTGGTCCAGCCAGCAAATGGAGCTTGGCAGGAACCATTAGGTTTGGAGAGATGCAAACATTAGTTGCAAATGTGCAAGGCAGGATTGCGCTTCACTCGAATGTGAGTAAAGAGCTAGCAAAGAGAGATTGCAGTGTTTAAATTGATGTCATTCATGTCCCATCAATTAATTAAGCATTGCATATTTTATAAAGGAGTTATGGATGGTTCAATTGCCGAATTGGCTTGCTTGGAAAAAAGCAGTAAAAGATTATAAATAAGATGTTGATATAATGGGACTTCTTGTTCTTGTGGTTCCATATTCGTGTGAATAAAGACGATTACTTTGTACTGACAGTATATTTTAATTAACTAACTGGTATTTACTTCTGAAGATAACTTCAGCCGAAATGTACATAACCATGCAGACTGAATAGATCCATTACATTCATAACATTTGGCCCGGACTATCACTCATATTTTGTGCCGCATCTACAACACACAAAGATCCCGAAGTCCTCTCAGAACTGGATCGTGCTGCCACCTCGTGGTTAATGCAATTTGGCGAAGTCCACAAGTCGAATCTGCTTCTAAGATTGGGAAGCCCTTCAATTTTGCTCAAATTGTTCGTCTACAAGATAAACAGTCCTTAAATGGTTTAGAATTTGGCAGTATGTAGCGCCCCTGGTGGCAGGGGTTGCATAACATTAAATTATCGACCGACAGGATTTCAGCTATTGGTTTTAGGCCTACTGCGAATGTGAAAATTGCTCTTACTATCAGGAAAAGATTGCTCCCTGGTGGTAAATGCGTAGTTGGCAAGTAATTTACCCACAAAGCTTGTCTGAATGTATATAATACATTATTAATTGTGGTGTATAGTCTAAAGATGTGCAGACACTATAGATGAGCTGCTAATTAAATTGTAGAAACTCGCAATGCTGAATAACAAGTAAACATCTTTGCAAATGTTTACTTGTTATTGCCAGTTTCTACAATTTAATTATGTACACTCGGCGACATTGGATAAATCATAGAGGATCAACTGTGCTTTTGCTGGAAAATTCCATGAAATATATTTGTTAGCAGTAGTAGCTGGTATGTCCTACCAGTGTCTTCCTAACCTAGAACATCCCCAATGAACAATATGCTTGAAATAGATGATAAATATCCCCACTAAATTAGCTGGTAAATCTTGTGGAGAAATTTGAGTAATTCTGTAACTTTGAATTGCTGGGATAAGCAAGAAGCCAGTTGATCCTCTATGATTTATCCAAAATTTAGCTTCCTCACTTAATATGTCAAAAGTCACGCTGTTCCAAAGTCCTGAACAAGTGCTCTCCGAAATCGCGTCATCTCCTTGGCAACTAATTCCATAGAACGTCTTTTCGTGCGTCTGACGCTGCGCAATACGTTCCTTGAAAGCACAAATTTGGAAGTTTGGAACTCCCCAGTTAATCTAGATGTTGAGATAAGCTTGTGAAAGACTGATTGAAGAAGCTCTATCGAACATATAGGAGAGTTATTGTCTACCTGGAAATAGAAACTTTTGGTAGGAAAGCTGATTTGAGATCGTCTGCTATCAGTCAAACGGCTCCCATATGCCACGACGAAGCCCAGCAAATGCAGATCAGCTCCTGCCTGATTGTTTTTCTAAATTGTCTTCCAACTTTCACAACTTGTGATTAAACGTCAAAAGTAATATTATATAGGAGCTACTGCTAATTAATTGGACATCTGTCGGTTGTGTAAATGCACTTTATGAAAAATTTGCGCAGTTGGCTACCTTACATTGCTGTCTTGAAGTTTACGATCAGTTTAGCTTTTGCTTCCTTATCCGCCAGGTGGCAGGTAAATAAACATTTAAGAAGTAGTTTTCAAATTCAACACTAGAGTGCTTCTAATTCACAGAAAGACTCGTCCAGACCTTTCTACTGTTTCATCATGAACCTAATTAAATTCACATCGCTTAAATAACCTTTCTATTGATATTAATTAATTAGCATTGTGGAAGGTTACGTACTCTGTAAAAGTATATTTACTGTCTGAAATCGTATCTGCTTGAAATGTATAACTCTTGCAAATAAAAGTTATTGAATTAAGTTTTATTAAATTAAAGACCAAACCAACGTTGATAATTACGATTTATGTGCAACGGATATTCTGAAATATTCTTTGAGATTCTGTCACAACATGTAGTCGACATATGTCTGCTGTTCTCCCTGTGGAAAGAGTGCTGTGTTAAAGTCGTAAAACATGCATAGGCTGTTCTTTAATTCTTTATATAGAGCAGTTCCAACATAGAGCCTAGAGCTTAGATATAGAGGGAGATTTGGTGGGGGGGGGGGGGGGGGTGTTGGTTGGTGGCAGGCTGCTGCTGTTGCTGCTGTTGCTGCTGATGCTGCTGCTGCTTGGCTCTTGCGGTCTCAGCTGATGGAGCTTGTCTTCTGCAGCCTACAAAACGGTTGCCATAGCAACGGGAAACGCTAATGTCGTTTAGGTGAGCACAGCTTTTCTCTGCTGGCTAGGGAAGTCTGCTGCGCTAACGAAAAAATAGGAAAAAGAAAAAAAAGCAACAATTAAAATCATGAGCCAATATTAACCAGTGGTCCAACAATCAAGATCCATTCCTTTATTGAATTTGTGTGATTACATTTTTATTCAAACTTAATTAGAAATGCACTTAATTAGAATGAATCTAATCTAGCCGAGCTTGAATAAGTTGATTTTATTTACTCAATCTGAATGACTGATTCATTGATTTCGATATTTGATTGTTAGTTATATGGCTTATTCTTAAATGAATGAAACACTGATAGGGGTTGTTTGTAATGGTATGGAATTCTATGCAGTGTTTTTAAAATTGAGAAATATTTAAAATTAATGGAACTACGTGTAATTTAACTTTATCTGTCATACATAACCTATTGTAGGTACATATTGGTGTATATTAGATATGAACTTTGACCAATATTTTGGTGATATGGTAGACATTGTGAAGTTAGTGTGCTATGCATATGAGTCATGTTCCAATTACCTTACTCGACTATGCTCAATATTTCACTGTAAACTCTGCTGGGGTCATGAGTTGACCTAGTTATACAACCAGCCGCCTATTGTGCTACATTTTATTCTATTCAAACTTCCCAGTCGAGAGATGGAGCTACGACCACACCGGTCTTGCTATTGTTTAATGACGTCATCCAACTGTAACGTCATCAAATGCACTGATTGACCTTTTGTTGATGACGTCATTAAACAATAGCAAGACCTGTGTGGTCGTAGCTCCATCTCTCGACAGGACAGAACGCCATTGTTCCTTTCATTTTCTCCTGTAAAAACTTCCTTTTTTTTGGGTGCTGTCGAAACTGGCCGAATTATTTGGTCATAAACTTGTGCAGTTGCTGTTCAGTTTATAATGGTGTAAAAATGTATTGCATTAAAATGTAACAAAATGATATATATGAGGTTATTCTGCGGAATTTAAAATTGTTTTGCATGATATCATCATAATTTTTAAGTCTCCGGAGAAAAATTCAAGTGTCAGCTTTCGCTATGCAATATTTGCTGACCTGTTATATTTCATGCGAAGAAAACAACCTTTGCAAGAAAATATTTTCATGGCATGCATATATTTGCATCTGTTGCATACTATTACACACTATATTAGGTCCTATTTTATTGTATTTTATTGTTCTTTGAAAGGCTTGCTTTGGAGTATTTGGAGACAAGCATTGCTTTGAAGAGAAATAAGAATAAATAATACTAATAAAAAAGCAATATTTCGAATGTGTAAGGCTATATATATAGTGTTCAGAACGGAACTGAGCTAAGACAATATAGGACTAATATTGTGTTATCTAAGGGGGGGGGGGGGTCTGCTAGACTTAGGTGGTTGGGGGGGGGGGGGGGAGTTTCCATTAGGACCTGCTACTGCAGTTCTGGCCTGGGCTTGCAGGGTCAGAATTGATTTATCTTGTACCTAATGGCGAACTGTGCAGGGCTCTCCACAAGGTGTTTTAGTCACTGTCAACATGACGAAACGCATACCATCATACAGGTGCTCCGACGCCTGTGTCTCTCTCTGCCTGCGCAGGATTGGTTTTTCATAGAAAAAAAATTATAGAAAAAAAAAAAACAGTAGATTTATAATACATGAATATGATTGGAATGGGTTATATGAATATGGACTTATGTAGCCTTTGATTTCCATTTAAAAAGTTCCGCAAATGTGTTTGTGATGTTAATAATTAGGCATAAACAAAGATGGTCGTTTCATTTGTTAGGTTCAAAAGAGGATCAAAAATGTCTTTGATCATGCAAAGGATAAGAGAAAAGAATTTAAAGGGATCTTTTTTTTCTTTCTTTTAAATTTAAACGAAAGGTGAAATGATATTGTTTGATATGTGCAGTTAAAATTTATCAAAATCATCAGTTAGATCTGTGTGCTCCCACTGCATGGTGCCTATAGGTCAGACGATAAATTGAATTTCCTTTTTCACAAGTCTTGAAGAAGCATATCGAGTTTTTAATCTCCTTTAATATGTCCAAGAAAAAGGTAATCCCAGTATGTAATATTTTAGAGTGCCGAACAGATGCGCTCCTTTCATTTCTTTGAAGAAAAGGAAGACTTAATTCTAGATAAAAATGTTCAAGAAATTAAAAGTGCATATTTTCAAAACTATTTGAGCTTTGGAATAAGACGAATTCCTTGACCTGCAAATTGAGGGCCTGGGGGAGGGGTTTCCCAAAGTTATGAGTGGGAAGTACTTATGAGTATAGGTCCTTATCTGGAGGGCTTGTAAAACTGGGAAGGGGGGGGGGGGGGTCGCGCATAACTATATTCCGTCTATTGTGCACACTTCGTAACCTAGTTTAGTGAAACAATAGTTGGATCGCATATTGTGTTTGAGTTTCCTAAAAATAGCGGCCAATGGCTGCATGGGGCCAGACGGAGTGGACATTTCAGTGGAGGCGCGAGCCCTGCCCGCTAACTGGATCCGGATTAACATAGAGTGTGCAGTGAGAGCGCTGGGCACGGAGTGACCGGCATTTATATATTTGCCAGCAGACAGTTGGATTGCTTGTGTTATAGCTCTTGGATATTCTCTGATATATTTTTTTATACAGTTTTATATTTGCAAATGATCTGTTCATTGGATATTTAGAATGTCTCGTAGCAGACGAGAATTGGCGATGCTGTAGATACAGGGCTCCCGCCTAATGACCTGCTGGCAGTGCTCAGTGAACATTACGTAGGGATAGGATCCAGTGTAGCTTGGATCCATGTCAGAACAATTCGATGGATTTAAAACGAATACACACATTTATTAGAATTAGAACATGGATCGTTAGTATGTGACGACATCTCGGAGCTTAGCATCATGTATTGACTGGTCACGTGACGTAAACATTAGGAAGAGCTGCATGCAGCAAGCAGTACACATGACTTAGATCTCGCATAGATCACACACATTGCTGGTGCTGTTGTTGGAAGGGGACCCAAAAACAACAGCGGGGCAACAATACCAACAACAATGCATCCAGGGGGGCCCATGCTCCAACCGGGGCCTCCCCCGCCCCCTCCTTACGACATGATGAACCCCCCAAATATGAATCCTGATCCATTTTACAGTTCTCCATTTTCTCAATTTTACAGACGACACACCCCCTATATGGGCCAGCCGGATTACAGAATCTATGAACTGAACAAGAGGCTTCAGCAAAGAACTGAGGTATGTACCACAACCATTGATCCATATATGGGACATATAGTACATTACTCTACTTATATGTTATGTATATTTTTTTTATTATTAAAAAAGTTGTATTTATCAAATGTTCATGTTTTAGTTACTATTCATATTTATGTACATTGGAACCCCACAGTTATGACTACTTATGGGAATCTACCAAAATTATCTTAATATTGAGCTTTGATTTAAGACTTTTTTATATTGTAATACATTATGATCCCAGCCAAGTTGTCTTTAAAATAGGCATAGTCGTTATATAAGGGTCTGTGGTTTTACTTTGTGGTTCCATTGTACACGTGATCAAGTCTCGCTCGACTCGATTACACATGCTTCTTGTAATTAAAATGCAACTATAAAAGATTTGTACATGTATTACATATCAGATTCGCGTCATATTTAATGTTCATACACACAAAAATCCGTATGTGCATTTTGATATTTAATGCCATGTCATGTTGTGTATGTACATTAAAGTGATGAAAGATATTTATTTAAAGTAGCCTGATTTATATATATTTATATATATTATTAACTGTTTATTTTTTATTTTTTTTACTTAATTATTTCTCGTGTTAAGAATTTTTTTTTATTTGGCTTCAGCAATGAAATAAACATATCCTGCAAAGAAATCATACTTCGCAGTATTTGTTTATTCTATTTGCAGTATTTGTTTTATTTTGTTGTGACACTGATATGTATTGTTTTATATTATACATGTTAGTTAATATTTCAGTTTGATTGGAGACTTTACTTTGATAGGGCATTTAAATATTCAAATATGCATCTATATATTTGACAGTTTTGATGGCCAGCATTCGATGTATAATAAGCTGGCTTTCTGCTCCCAATTACTCAAGTAAAATATAATTGTCATAGGGTTTAATTACGTTGTATTGAAATATGATTGTCTGCTTTCATTGAGATTAATTTGTTCTTTCAACTTTTTTATCAAGCTGCTTCATGAGGTAAGAAAAACTGAATTTTTTACTGGCTGTTAATTGTTTTAGTGATTACTTCTCTTTTTATTTGTATATGTATGTTCATCATTTCTCACATATATTTCTTTGTTGTGGCATTGCATTTGTGTATATAGCCTTATTGTGTACAAATAATTCTGATCAAGGAAGTATATTATTCGAGTGAGCTACATATCTCAGGTTATCAATTCACGTCAGAATTTTGTACATTGTTCAATGTTGTGTGTAGTAATTGATATGAAAATTTATAACCAAATGACAATGCTAGCTTGAAATTTAGTTGATACTCATTCAGATCATTTTATGGCCTAAGAATAGTGATTAAAATGTAGTTAATATTAGTTTATGCAATCATAATGGGCTGTAATGTATACTTGGAGTCATAATTGATATCAATAATAGCATGATTATGGTGTAATATCTATTTGGTGGCTTTTCTATAATCCACCTAAACATTTGTGGTTGAATAAAAGTTCAGTATGCATTGGTATTACAGATAGGTTTGGTTTACAGCTAGGTTTGGTTGTATTGACTATTGGTAATCAATGACAGTGTTCGCATTGGCCAGTGAACCATGCTGATAAGGCTGCACACTATGAACCCCACATTTAGACCACCTGTGATAGTCACTGAATTAGTCAGCATTTGTGTCCTTTCAATTTGGATTGCTCCAATTAAAATTATCAGTCTAAATGAATAGGTATATATATATACATGTATGACCTACCTATTCTATTAATCCTGGGGTTGCATTATGCAAGCGACAAAATTTGTCTTTATGATGCCACCCCACTTATTGTAACTATTTTGTTATGATAAGTGAATACAATTTCTTGAGTCTTGAGTCTGTTCAGCACCTGAGGTGATGATTGCTAAGTGGGGCAAGTGGACTAAGGATTTCGGTTGCCTAATGCATATTGATTATTGAAATATAATATCATAATCTTAGTTCTGGGACTTCATTATCAAATTGGAATTACTAGTGTAGGATTCTGTGAAGGGGTCTCAGACATTTTAGACATTTTATTATTCTCCAACACCGTGTAGTAAATTGACTTGCAAGTATACATAAAACAATCAATATGATAGAAATTAAACATATAATGACTTTAATGTGTTGGAAGGGGATACACACAAGTATTTACAAAATACCATTACCCAAGAGTAGACGTATCCAAGGTTATATTTAACAATTTCAATTGTAGCAATAAAAAAAAGTAGTTATCTTAACATACAAAATAAATACCATATATTCAACATATTTGAAAATACAAGTTTGATGAGCATAGCATTAAAATCAAAATTCAGATTATGAAGAATTAAGAATTAATAAAGAATTGGTCTTCATATCAATTGTTGTTAATTTTAGGGTTCTTCCAGTATGTAAAAATCCTTTGGGAAGACATTTATGAATAAAATAAATGACCTTAGACTCCTGTGAGGACCTTTCTTTGACGCATCTGTGGACCTTACATGGTGGCATGCTGGGGGGCATTGTCTGTGAGTCAAGAGGTCCTCTAGGGGTCAAGAATTAAACATTACTCCCACCATGACCCTGTTAAATTGACCTTGCAGGGGTCAATAAGTCATCATGCAATGGAAATATGTGAATAGGAAGGGGAGCGATGTATAATTGGTGCAAAAGGAGGGAGGGGGGAAATTACCGTATTTTCCCTATTAAAAGGCTTTTCTCATTTAAAGGCCAGGTAAGGAGTGACCATGACCATGTAGATGATAATTATTGATACATTTATAGTCTCTAATAATAAATGCCCTGGTTGGTATTATTAAGTAAAGAAAGTGCTGTATTTACTCCAACTAAGTTGGTATAGTACCTGTAAAGTATGAGCTTACTAAATATGAACTAGTCCAGTTCAGACAACCATTATTGATACTCTACCGTGATAATTTTTCTATTGCTCTAAGAAAGATATAACCAACTATAATGTTAATTCTCTATCTTCTGAGTGCAAACTGTAGTTTTCTTACATGATAAGAACAGTAAAATAAATCAAACAAAATAGTAAATTTCTCTAAAGGAGTACACATTATTCTCGCGGGGGGGGGGGGGGGGGGATTATCCAACAGAAATGTTAGTTAACGACTGACTCCGAGGGGTAAAACTCCCTTATTAATCATTTATATATACAACAAGTTGAACTAAAGCCAACTATGGCTGATGTGAATATTGACCCATGATTTGGTTTCTGGTCTCAGCTGCCAGTTGCTGAGCAGATCTGGCCAGCAACTCGTGTCACCAAGGTGACATGCAAGGTGTTGTTGCTAGGATCAAGGTTGTCATGGCAACCAGCAGGAATCCGCTCTGCACAGGTCACTTGCCATGTAGCTGGGACAGATATTCTGATAGGAAAGAGAGGAGGGGGATGGGGGGCTTTCTCTTGTATAGTATGGTATTAGGCGATACACCGTTTGCATTTGGTACAAGAACCATTGTATGTTAAAACAATACACTCTACTTAGAATTCTGCTAGCCTGTCAAACAAGCAGTTTGATATGTTTACTTTTAAATGATGAGCATTAATTTATAATTAATACAAAGGTTAAAGCCCTGGCAAGTAAAATTTCTTACAATATATTAAAATTAATGATGTTATAGCTACAATGTGATATATTTTGTAAAAGACTGAATTGATTCAATTATTTAATAGCACTTCAAATTATGTGGCCAAATTAATGTTTTCTTTCGTAAGATTGATGACAAGTGAAGCTGTGAAAGCCTTTTTTGAAGGTTGCCACTTTTCTCCGTGGTTATTGCGCGTAGAACAAGCATTTAGCTGAGGGTTGTCGCTAAGTCATCTATGTTGCATACTAAATTGCTCTTAAAGTGCATGACATTGCATGACAGAGCTGAATCATAGTATGGACTCCACTATGGAGTTGTATGCTAAAAATGCAAGGAATTTGGAAATTATATGATAGCTATTTAATGAAAAAATATGATAAGGCCATATCATGAAAGCATTTGATGAGAAGGAAATAGGAGCATAATTGGAAAAGAAAAAACCCCCAAAAAACTGGGAGAGTGCATGCTTATTGGTAGGTCCAAGAGATCACGTCGAACAGTGAATTTAAGAGTTATAATGAACAGATAGTTTGGTTTAGTTATTCAGAATTCGGAATAGAGAATAGTTAAAAGTGAATACTTGCTACACAAGCTTAATTTAATTCTTAAATACCCAGGGGTCTTGAAGGTTAATACAGAACCTTCACCTGCTGAAAACGGCCACTTCCGATTACCCGAAAATTAATTTTCTTAGTATATTTTACCCCTCTATTGAATGGGCACCAGTCTTGAACGACCACGGTGACTGCTTAACACAGGTTGATGACTGTAGATATATTTTGTTGATCATTAGTGTAATTTAAGAGAATGACATTGCCACATTGCCATTGTTAGGAGTTTGTGCTCATAATTCTTTTTTAAAATTTTAGGATCGACTTTAACAAAATGACTCTTAGCCTAGTATCCAATCATTGCTGGTATTTATTTTTACCTAGTGTAAAATTAATAAAAAACAACAACGTAATAATGAAAAATGCATGAGTATTGACTCACTATGGAATGCCATACAGATGCAAATAGTATTTTATATACAATGACCTACTGACAGTTTGATATCTATGATATTACACAGTACAATCAAAATTTACTTTGTATGAAATCGATAAAACGAGCTAAAACTACATACAAAAATTGCGTTTGCTCTTTATTATGAAACCATAAAATATATATATTATTTGATTGACAACGCAATATCAGTGCAGATACACGTGACATAAAAAAGCAAAGGAAGAGAAGAAAATAAGATAATAATATATACATACAAATAAAGAAATAAAGGCATGAAATAAAACGTACAAAAATTATAAATAATTAAAATAGCTCCAGGTCGAATAATTACAAACAAATGATAAGCAATAGTGAATACAAATGCAATGAAACTAAAAGCATGAAAAACAATATAATAAAAACGTAAATAACTATATACAGCACCAGGTAATGAACTAATAATAAATATATGTATCTTTGAGCATCTAGTACAATTAACACAACTGGTAATACTGATATATAATGAGCAACTATCAAGAAGGTTGTGAAAAAAAGAAAGAATAAAAAAATTATATTGATAACTATATATGCAATATTTAATGCTTATGATCATAAATTTATATGCTGCCTAATAATGTACCTCGCTGTATTATGAATGAAAAAAATATTATAAAAAAAAATTACTAAATGAAAAAGACCCAATAAATCAAAAGGTACAGATCAATGGCTCACAGCTTGTGCTGTGTGATTTTTATGTTTATTTGTTGTAATTTGCTTTGTAGATATTTTATAGTCATTCTGTCTGGTTTAAGTGCTTCATGTTTAGTAAACTGTTAAGTGTGACATACTGCTGTTATACACGACATAATTTGGCTCTGTATCATAATTACAAGATGGAATACATCCTTAAATCTGTGTTTTGTCGTGGCTTTGAATGTAATTTTGTTATGATGTATCGTCAAATGGTGGAAGTGTCTAAACTTAAAAGCAGGAGTACCATTTAGACTTATCAGTTGGTCTTAGCATGGAGATTGGACATTGGTCCTATTGCATTATATAGCAAAATCAATTGCCTTGTGAGGGCTAAAATTTCAAAAAGAAAGATTTTTAAAGACGTATTTATCTATTTTACATACATGACATGTAGATTGTTTAATTTCGTATTATCCACATTTTATTTCTTGAGGTTACCTTCTGGAATCTTGGAAATTTTTTATCCCAAATTTTCTGAGGCGTATCTTATTGATTTACAGCGAATGATGTAAAGGAAAATTAATAATTTTTTAAGAGAAAGTCTTCGAAGATATGATTCATGTTACCATTTGTTAATTGGTTTTTAATTTAGTTTGAATTTAAGTGTCATTGAGTGAAGTGAATTGTAGAAAAGACCAATAACTGATATAATTTATAGCGAAGTCTCCAATTGAATTGAAGTAAAATTTAGGTAGATAGATAAATAGTGAGCTGAAATTTTTTTTTCCACCATGAAAAAAGTCAAGTCTTGAAAATAGATTTTGTTGCTGGTAGCATTTATTAGCTTGAAAATATTATTTTAAATGGTTGTTTTATCATGTTTGTGATATATAGAAAAGTTAATTTTGAAATGTTCTTTATGGAATGACCAAAATACATATAGTACTTACTTACAAAAACTTACTACCCACAGCAATTAGAAATTGAACAAACTTTGCAAAATGAATATAGAGGCGGCCATTTAATTTACCTGCAACAACCTTTTTGACCAATATTTAGTTAATACACTGTAGTCCGGTTACCAGCAGCAGAAATATTTTCAAGCCCCGTTGGTCTTACTTAAAAGATTTACATTCATTTTATGTTCTTAGAAAATGCCTTGGTAATAATAATACTATCATCAGATCATAGCAAATGCTTACACTTAATGTGTTCTTCTCCTTCTATTCTACTATGAATGTGTTTTCTTCTTCAGGAAAGCGACAATTTGTGGTGGGATGCGTTCGCTACGGAATTCTTTGAGGACGAGGCCACCTTGACGTTATCGTTCTGTCTGGAAGATGGGCCCAAGAGATACAGTAAGTGGAAATAAAAAGATTTTAATGTGGAGGAAGGAAAAATGTTGAAAAGTCTTTAGGACTGTTCCATTTAAAAGTGTGGGTGGACAGGATGATTCTTGAAAAAGTGGGAGAGGGTGTTCTCTAAAAGAGAAAAAGGGGGGGGGGGGGTGGTTGACCAGTATTTTCTTAATATCTTTATTTAGGAAGAAGAAGGGATTGGGTGGGGGGGGGGGGGGGGGAGATTGTATTAAAAAAAAACAAAAAAAACTAGGAGTGTCTGAAAATCTTTCCACCCCACACTTTTAAATGGAATAGCCCCAAGAAGTTAAGATTATAATATAGAGGGATAACTGATGCGAAAAATCAAAGTGATACAATATGTGAAAAAGAAAAGATTATTGTGAAAGATGGATAAATTGAAAATTGAAAAGTTGTAAGACATTGAGATGTATATGGGTGTAATATCTATAACTAAAGGGCAAAATAGTCATACACATTTTTAGTAGGTGAAAAAAGAAAAGATTAATATAAATCAAATAAAATGTTGAATTGATTTCATTGCCAAAAAGTAATAAGTATAAAATGTACAAAGACAAATAATGAAATAAATAATGAAATAAGTGAATAGATAAACAGTAAAACACAATGAAGAGTGTATGTAGAAACACTGGGCATGATTAAAATAACATTAAACACTGCTTTAAGTGCTCAGTTTATCATTCCTCTATTAAATTTCTATTAAATTTTACTGATAATTTTAGTTATAAATTCAATTATGTATTCCTTCACATTGTCCCGGGAGATGGGTTATACACGTCATAACAATTCTGGCTAAATACTTTATGGCATTATTTATTTCATTATTATTTCATTGTCAATTTGCTTTTGAGCCACGTGTCAGATTGTCACTTGTAATGGCATTGAAACAATAATGCTTAATTGAACAGAATAACTTTTTGCGAAATATTTCTTATTCATTGAAAATGGCCTGGTCTTTTCCCGGTGCGAGTGTTTTGATTTAAATCTGGGTCTATAAAGATTTCATTAGAGCGAAGGAAAATTTGATTTGTCGCCTCTCTTCATTATAATTTTAAATGGATAGCAATCTGTTGCTGCATTTTATGCGGCGTTTTCGCAAAAAGCAAAGAATGCATTTTATGAACGACATGCGAACCTTGCAAATCTTAATGCGCCAATAAAAGGTAGAGATACTCTATTAATAGAGTCTTTTCACTGAACAGCCCTGAATTCAGCAAGACATAAGTCTTTCCTCTCCTCTTATTACTAATTTTGCTCTTCAGACACAGTAGGTAATAACTAACTGATTCCATAAATATAACTTTCTCAGAAAAATAACAAAAATCAACTAAATGATAAAGTGTCAAATATACATTAAAATGCACTAAAAATACTGCTGCTTGGATGCACTTTGCTTCAGCGAATCACAGTCAAAGGCAGGAACTTTTTCAGGTGGAAATACAGAGAACCTTCCGTGAAAATCCACTATTTGTAAGAATATGAACAGTTGGGTTTAGTGCAGTATAGCGGACCCAAATTTATGACCATATTTGGCATCCAAAGAATATAAAATATAACATTATTTTGACCAACACTCGCAAAGTTTTGAAGGTCTTGTCCAACAAGAATAACATTCGTGAAGTGTAGCGGGGGTTTGGGGGCAGTAGCCCCCACAAAAAAAGAACATCGTCTTTAAAGCGCCGTCATTTGTTTGTGATGTCATACATGAATTTAAGCATTTGATGGCATATACATGGCACGTAGGCTCGCTAAATATGGTCATAAATCTGGGTCCGCTATACTACACTTATTCTGAACAGTTCAGTTCTATAGTTATCAGAAAAAAATTATCAATAAGTAGAGTGCATGAAGATAGATTTCTAAATTTTATTAAATGCACATGAAGTACATTAGATTTGACCTTAATGTATTTACGATAGATAAAACTTAAAACAAAAAATAAAAATAAATAAAAGCATAGTTATTAACTTGTAAGATGTAATAATTTACTAGTAATTGAAAATTGCCATGGTTTGATTAGTTTGCTTAGTTGATTAGTAAACAACACCAAGAACAAGTTAATTTACATTTGATGTTGAATATTGAACCTTGTTAATAAAATTGGTTATTATGATTTACATTATATTGTATTTATGGCTGTTTAGATATGGATCTTATTGAAATGATTAGCTTTTCTCAGCGTTTCAATTTTCATAAGTTAAATATTTGTTGTACTTATAGTTATATCGAAATAGGGATACCATAAATGTGTACTACGCTGTACATATTTACTCAGGTGTACGGATAAACATTGAACATACTCGTGAAATGATAGTTATACGTGTATTGATATTCTAACGTTATATATGCATTGATATTTATATTGTATATCAAACGTATTAAATGTGGTCCTTGACCCAGCGCATACGCATACAACGTTTATTTGATCAGTTATGACTGTTGTATGTGCAGAGATACCAGCTGTATATAGGTCGTATAATACAAATAAGAAAAAGTGATCATGTGTCAGTATGAATAACTGTAACATAGCGTCCCATGTTGTAACATGAAGTCACAGTTTGAGATGAGAATTTGAACAATTCTACATAGACTACGTACTGCATGCAATTGTATGGAAAAAATGCCCTATATGTATTTTAAAGTAAAATTGTGAAATCATTTGAAGTTGAACATGAATTTCACCCCCTGATTTCATTTTCAATGCATTTTATAAGAACCACAATAAGAGATTTATTAGAGAGTACTTGAGGTCTATGTTAGGTAAATCTACTAATAGAGAAACTAACATTTTTCTTGGTTTAAATCTGGATGCAGAAATTTACCAATTCGTTTGATTGTTTGACATTTGTTTTGCTGCTCTTATTATGCGAGAAAAGTACAGTTTGAACTTAGGAGGGAATAACTAACAATGTCATTAGTTCCTATCTCTCTCAGAACAACAGAAAAAATATCATAGTGGAGTATGTTAATTATTAAACAATATACATCTTTATTTTTCAGCAATCGGACGCACCTTGGTGCCTCGTTACTTCAGGACGATATTCGAAGGGGGCGTCACAGATTTGTATTTCATTCTAAAACACCCTAAGGAATCCTTCCACAATACGACGATAACTCTCGATTGCAATCAGGCGATGATGGTTACTCACCACGGAAAGCCTATGTTCACCAAGGTAAGAAATAAATGTGGAATCTGAAAATCTGAGATACAAAGATTTTGATGTGTGCTGTAGAATTGATGTTGTTGCTTGTGTTATAACTTATTAGAATGGAGATACTATAGATTATTTAGAGTCTTTTCACTGAGCAGCCCTGAATTCAGCAAGACATAAGTCTTTCTTCTTATTACTTAGTTTGCTTTTTAGACGTAGTAGATCATAGCTAATTGATTCCATAAATATAATTTTCTCAAGGAATAACACAAATCAATTGAGCGATAGGGTGTCAAATGAACATTAAAATGCACTAAAAATACTGCTGCTAGGATGCACTTTACTTCAGCCAATCACAGCCAAGGGCGGGAACATTTTCAGCCAATAGAATTTTAGTATTCTGTCATAGCCACCTGGTGGAAATATAGAGAACCTTCCGTGAAAATCCACTTGTAACTATCTAATGATTTAATAGTATCAGACTTACAATTGTGAATGAATGTACATTAGCCTGATTAGACCAATAGATTGTTTTCTGCATTTCTATAAAAGAAATCTTGAGAAAGTGTGATTTCTAGTATTTTTTTAATTTATTAATGGTACGCAAAAGTACCACCAGAGGTCACTGGCACCAAAGCAAATAGGCATTGTTTGATGATGTCATCTATTCAGTGATGTCATTCTTGCGTAAATTAAATGATGACATCATCTAATTGTGCTTTATCTGATTCGGTGACTGCGTTCTAGTAGTTTTTCTCCCCCATTTATTGGTAATGCCGGATGATATTTAGGCAGCTTAAGGCAATTTTTAACATATATTAACCATCATCGCTAACATATTTTGCTGTGATGGTAATCGTAGAGGGCATTGACCCTAAGTGCGCCTTGCCTTAACGGCTGCAGGTTGGGCGTAAAAGCCCCAGACAGTTGAGAAAGACTCATGCTTGAACAGGCTCAATATACTTCAAGATGGAAGACAGAAAACCCACACACATTTACATTGAGATTGCGATATGGTTTCACGGAAGATTTTCTGTTAAAAGGTTTCAGTTAATACACTGGAGCTGTAACTGCTTTTTTATGGCTACAACTTAGTGATAAAAAGTAGGCAAAGTTATCATTGGTAAGATAGGAAAGTTAATATAATGAGAGGGGTTTTTTTTACGGGTTAAAAAGTTTTGACTTGTTTATAACATTTCTTGGCATGATAAAATATGACTGAAAAACAAATGGTAATTTATTTTGTTTCCTACTGTAGTTTGCAGACCACCAAGGTGGGCAACTTGAGTTTCGCGTCTTTTGAAAGTATAATAAGCACATCGCCAGACAATTTGATTTTTAAAACACTTTTTCGTTTCCTCTGCTTCTTTGTTGCCCTTGATATGTCGTTAATGGATGCTCTCCATGGCAACATCCTGTGAGGTTGCTATGGCAACGGAACATGGAAGGTCACATGGTGGGAACTGTGCTACCTGGTGTGGGAGAAATAATCTCTTTTCCGCAGGTGCCTGGTCTCCTGCTGATAGATGCAGTTTTAGTAATAGAAAAACATCATTTACTTTATGCTAGTTAGCAGAGAAGTAAATTGATGTAGGTCGACTGTTGCTGTCTACTAATAACTGCATTTAAAGATATCATTGTACACTGTATGGCATTAGGTACACATCATTTCTTTGGGCCATCATTGATTAAAGGTTAGTAAGTCTAAGTTAGCTTTCAATATAAGTTACAACTATATGGCAGAAGTTAAATTGAAATTTGGCTGTATTAGTAGCTAACTAACTGATATCAATTGTGAAGTGCGTTAATAAGCCCTCTGTAGGTAACTATCTGCGGTGTGCTGCTCCCCCCAGGGGGTTGAGAAAGACATGTGCTTGAACAAATCCCCTGGCACTGCAGGTTCAGTGTAGCTATGCAGAGTTATTCGAGAGGCTACAATGTCGTCATGATTGCATGAACACCATCTATATTTACTTTACAATGAACCACGACTACATCAGAGTTAAACATCCCTGTATTATGCGGTTTTGCTGGGAATTTAAGTGGACGCAACTGTCCGTATTAGACAGATGCAGTTGTAATAAACAATTTTTTGTAATCACTCGTCCTGAAACTTTTTCCTGTTTCCTAGCTCCCCTATCCTCTCCCTGGCCCTCTAGCTGTCTGGTAATTTACACGACAAGGTCAGACGTGCCACCACTAATTCGCCAACATAACGCCGTTAAGTTACGAATCTTATGAATTTTTCATGGGTTTCCTGCATAAAACAAATCTTGCCTAATCCTGGCTTAAGGAGACTCAAGGAAGGGGCATCGCTTATAGAGCTAGTTGGTCCTCTGTCGATGATTGAGGGACACTAGGTTTACTAGTTAGATGGTATGGGGACACTAGGATTGCCAGTTAGATGATCTGGGGACACTAATATTGCCGGTTAGATTAAGGAGAGAAAGTTGGTTTACTAGTTAGGTGAATGAGAGAAACTAGGTTGTCAGAAGATCAAGGGACACTATATATAGATAATTTATTTCATTCTCGTGCAAACATGGAATATTTGGTTTAAAAGTAAAAAATTGAGAAGATCAAATAAATATCACATTGTACTTATAAAATTCATAATCAATATCATCAAAATTAAAACCACCAATCACACAGACACCATTTCTAAACTCAATTAATTCTATAATCACAGAGATCATACTATCACAGTCTTCATAGTTCCTCAGTCTGAAGTAATTCTGTATCACAGCATTGTCAGGAACATTCAAATAACTAGCGTTATCACTACTAGTCAGATGATGGAGGGACACTAGGTTTACTTTACGAGCGTATTCGATTAAGTTACCTGGGTTACTCGAGTGACTGGTGATGAGAGTTTCAATCCCAACACAGGCTCGAGTTGGCCGGAACGAGAAGTCACGTGGGACTATTTACTCGACCCCCGCACTCTCCACTTTCATCCAGAACAGACTTAACCCTTTGCCGGAATAAACGGAAGCGGAATATAGTTCGACCAGTTTCATTCAATAGCTCCCCAGGCCCCCTGGCCGTTCTTAAAGAACACTCACACTTGTCACTCATCATGTTCTTTCAAGGCAAGGAAGCTGCAAGTGTATCCTGCCTTGGCATGCATGCGCCAAGTTACACTAGTGTCACGAGAGTTTCTATATCGAATTCGCTCTACTAATAGATGTTGCAGGACTAAACATTACCACGCATTACCTTAAGACTGTCTTGATTGTATTAAATTGTATACTAATGTTACCATGGTTACATAGTAATGTAAAGTATGTTCTGGGTGAAAGTGAGACCCACTAGATTTACTCTCTCTCCAGGCTCTCTTTGATGTTTTTTTGTTTTGTTTTTAAGAACATGTAAATGGCTATTGTTATTAGACTCTTCTAGATAATGAGATTAGCTACTGATTAGCACCACCAGCTATTCATCTCAACTTTATTTCAAAAAGCAGTTAAGTGACTAGACAAAATGTACTAATAAAGGACCGACAGAACATTATAGAAATTTAGAATGATTGGAAGGTCATTGCTGAGCCATTGTCTGGGTTGTTGCCATGGCAACCGGTGAATGATGATGCAGCTTAAGCTTCTAGAATGGTTCGAGTGAGGGTGGTATGGAACGTTTATGGGAAATCAACTTCAAGTTCGTAAAATATTTTTATTGACGACCTGTTCTGTACTTCAGTGATCCAAAGATGACTTTAGATTTTAATACCTTCTACGTGTAGCAAAACTCTGGTTCCTAACTGACTCGCAATTAATTAAATGAAGATATGTATTCAATGAAGGCGTCAACTGTATTCCTACCCCTATAATTTGAGGGTGATCTTAATTGTGAGGTGTTGCTGAATGCGCAATTGTATTGTACTGTAAAATTTTAGATTTTGATCAACATGAAAATAGTTGCAAATTACATCTAGCTGAGGATTTAGTCATGAAAAGTGTATGTTTGTGTTGGTTTTTTTTTTTTTGGGCATAATAGTTAATTTGAATTCATTTGACATTTTGTTTGTATTAATTTGTTGTATGAAAGTAATGCTAAGTAGAAATATCTCAAAGTATAAATAACTTAAGTACAGTGTTCTCTAGTTGACCTTTTAATTATTTACTTTTAATTTATTATTCACTATTTCGGTTTTGATTAACTCCCGTTTTGTTTGCCACTATAACTGAGTAGCCCTTTAGTTTTGTTCAGCTCTTAACGTAGCGAGTTGGCAATTTCTTGTGTAGGTAAGTGGTCGACTTGTGTGAGAATAAAGTGTATTTGAGGACAGGACTTTGTATATATGAGATGTACTCCCCATTAAATATGTGCATGGTCGTATTTTATGGTTATATGATGTGTCCTGTACTGAGCAGATGTAAAAGCTGTGGGTACTTTTAAGAGTATAAAGCTTTTGCATGTGCAGAGTCATGACTTTTCTTCCCATAAAATTGTTATCCTTGTTTCTAATATAAATCTGTGCTGGTCTGTGCAGCTACCTGGCCCTCTGGTGTTTATTGCGAGAAACACTGTATTGTGTTAGCATTGTATTGTCTCAGTGCAGTGGGTGTGAGGTTTAGTCTTCACATGTGACCAGCAACCAGAGGCAGTGTAATGATGAGATGATATGGCTTGGAGTCCACACCATTTTACACATTTACCCCATGCATGGATGAATTGTACTTGTCGCAAGGCAAAATATACCGAAGTCGACAACTGTCAGTGTAATGTTAGATAGATAGATAGACTATTCAACAGCATCAAAAGGTGACATGTGACAAGTGACAAGAAAGACGTACACTGTTTTAATGCCATTGGGAAAGCACACTAAAGTTCGAAAAATAATTTCAAGTGTGGTCCCTTCTAGATATCATGCAAGATGAGATCAAGGTGCAATAAAGGCTAAAGTAACTCATACACAACTGACAGAGAAAGTGCATCCTCAAGTAAAACCCAATTTGTCTCTTAACCATTACACCACCCACCTGCTGTTTGTTGGGAAATTTTGGACATTATAAAGAGGAGATTGTCTCACACGAGATTGTCTCACACTGCCTGTTTTAGTCTTAATACTTATATAGTTCGGTCATATCATGTGCTTATCTGAAGTACAGACAATATTTTATGTGCGTTATGAGAGATGGCCTTTGTAGTGAACTGGTCATGTGATTGTGTTTTAGTGTTCCTTTTAATTGTTTATTTATGATGAAGCATGGCCTGTCTTAATTGTTTAAGATGAAACATGCCATGTCATTACCCAAGCTTTTATTATTGTGGTCCAAGCTTTCTCTACCTTTACCTTTTTGGTTTCTGCTTATACTTACCTGTCTCTTTTTCATCTTAGGTTGTCACAGAGGGACGTCTCATCCTCGAATTCACATTCGATGACTTGATGCGGATACGTTCGTGGCACTTTGCGACGCAGCAACACCGAGAGTTGATCCCTCGTAGCGTCATTGCGATGCAGCAGGACCCAGCCATGGTGGAACAACTGTCAAAGAACATCACTCGGCAGGGTCTCACAAACCACACTCTCAACTTCCTAAGGGTAAGGCTGGGTTAGGATGCTTTGTTGTGGTGCAGAGGATATGTTCAGAAATTTTTTTTAATGAGAAATTCGCCATACAATAGATTTTGCAGACAATCAATAATTTTGGATATGAAGCCAATTCAACATTATTAATCCCTTTAAAACTGCATTACTTGCGAAGAACGGATAGACAAAGGGCTGTTGCATTTAAAAAGTAGGGGGGGGGGGGGACGGGACCATTTTCAAGACTCCTCCCCCCCCCCCCTCTCCCCTCTTTTGGAGAACCCCCCTCCCCTCACTTTAAACAGAACAGCCCTAATATATTTTATTGTTAAAGTTAAACATATGTTAAAAATATAACTGGTCATGGCTTTTCATACTTTTGTACATATGCAATCTGTGGTTTTCCACATTGAAATGACAAATAGACCTCTCCCTGTCAGAAAAATTCTATCCTCAATCTACCTCTATATCTATGTATGGGCATTAAATTATAGAAAGGCAATGTTTTGCTTTCAGCTTTAAATAAGTATGAATTGAAATGATGATATTTCACATGATGATTTTTTGTTTCTGCTGCGTGAATAGGAATGATCCTGAGGTTTAATATCTCACTGAACTATTTAGAATTAGAAGTAGCACTTGAATCATTTGAATAAAAGTTTGAAATGTTCTTTTTCAGTTGTGTGTGATTCTGGAACCAATGCAGGAACTTATGTCTCGACACAAGGCCTATGGTCTCAACCCACGAGACTGCCTCAAGACCACGCTGTTCCAAAAATGGCAGCGCATGGTGGCGCCACCCGGTGAGTCTGGCCAAAACGACGACGATATCAACGACCCTCGGCGACGCCGAAGTTTGTATTCCTCAAGAAAAGTTAGCGGGCGAGCTGTCTTGATCGAATGTAGGCCGGCGCCCTGCCCGCCAGATAACTAAGAAAAATCCTATTTTTGAGATGAAAAATCTCTAGTCCTGAAACGATTACAAAATTTTCAAAATTCTATTTTTTTTCTCAACTTTCATCATTCGGCCTTTTGTTGTCTTTCTATCCTATCAAGAGATTATCAAAATTCAGCATGAGAATTAGCTTTACAAAAACTTTTGCCAACTTCAGCGAATCAATGAGGTCCAAAGTATAATTTTTTTAAAGTAAAGACTTTTCTACGAGCCGCCCAATCAGTGACGATGACCTGGAGGCAAGGTCATGGAGACCACTGCCTGCTGCTGCCCTCTGGAGTTTAATGAATCAACTAGTTGGCTCCGATGACCCGCCTCAGATCATCTAGATGTTGTACTTAGTGTCACTCTCGGATATATATTTATACATATCTATATTACCCTATTTAGTTTCGGACAATATGATGTGCAGAAAGATATTGTCCACATTATATTGTGTTCTTTTGGCCTTATGCCAGATGCATCTGTTCTTGAATGTGTAGTTTATTAGGGTTAAAACATTGTGACATCATTTTCCACTGACACAAAAAGAATCTGCTGTAGTTTTATCGGTGTTTTCTTATTTTTCATGAGATTTTTCACTGTTGACCTTTTTGAATTGAAAACAAGTGCAGACGTGTTTTAAGTCTTTAGTTTCGGGTAAGGTGTCTTTTGGTTTGATATCTTATTCAAAAGGGGTTGTTTAATTTTATGATAATTTCTGGAAAAGTTTTAAAATTTCAAAAAAGTTATCTAAAAACAGATGCATACTGTCATATACTTCGTTTGATTGTGTAATCATATAAGTAATATTAACAGGGTAAGCACTTAGAGTAAAACAAACGACAACTATGTTATATATATTCCTTCATGACTTTTCTCCTGCTTGGTTAGAAAATTCTGCTGGATTTAATATAAAGATTTTTCTAGTTGGCATATTCCAATCAGAAAACGAAATAGGATGATAAATGAACACAAATTAATGACTCACATGGATGCAAGGTAGGGCAAGGTGGACTACAGACTATCAAGCCAGCCTATTGGCCCAAATTTTGACCAATCAGAAAGCTTGTATCATTTTTTTCCAACTGCTGTAAAGCCAAATTTCTTTCCTTTCCCCTCTTTTTCTGGGTTTTTTGCTAGAATTTTTCTTTCTTTTGCAGCTCCTGTTTCTAGCTCAGACTTTTTAGGCTGTAGCAATTGACACATATTTTTTGTACCTCTCAAAAAAATCTTCAACATATTGTTCTCAACACCTGTGATATAAATATTATATATTGCCCATGAATTTAATTTCACCTCCTCCATTTTCATTACTCTCGTTTCTGTACCTCTTTCTTCTTTTTAGATTAATATTTTCTCATTTGTATTGTTTGGAAATATAAACATTTCAATTGTAAACTTATTCTGTGCTGGATATATTCTAATTAACGCAAAAACGTCAACTTCTTAGAATTTTTAGTTCACAAATAGTTGTGAGAATAAGTTGAGGTTTATTTCAATCGAAATTAAAAACTTGCAGTATTTTCAGTTTCAGAACAAAGTAAGACCATAAGAAGGTTTCATACTTATTTAGGAATATTTTTGTTTTGTTTATCATTATAGAAAAAGAAACATTTTGCTAACATTTTACACCAATTTAGAAGCATTTTCATTTCTGAAATTAACTTCCCAAATAATTTGCCCAAATGATATGTTGAAGCGGAATTGGTGAAGACGTAATTCTCAGTTAGGTGGAGGGATTTTCGTTTTCAAATCTAACCTGTCGTATTTTGCCTCTGGTCTTAAAAGATTTAAACGCTTCAGTAAAATTTTTGAAATAATCGGGTAAAGACTGCATTGTCATTTAAATTAGGTGTCAGGGAATTTGCTACTTTGGGTGCGGTAATTGCAATTAAACGCTATCACCGTGATAAACTCAGACTAATTTTTACTCGCATTTAATTCTTGGTCTGGTATCTGTCCACATAGTTGTGTTTTGTTTTACCAATTACATCAGTTTTAATTCTCCGTACTTTTTTCGTTTTTACTGGATGTGACTCGCTGTAGCTAACACCCTTTTTTCATTTTAATTCAAAACACTGTTTATCGTGTAGTTTTGTGTAGAAATATTGCATGAAAATTATTCAAATTGCAAATAATGTGTTAACTTAAAATTGTAAATTAATCAATTTAAAATATTTGTAATGTTACATTATAATACTAAAACTCTTTGTTAAATTGAAAAAATGTGCAACTAGTGATTGGTGCATTTAATGTAAGTAAATATATTTAATGTGATATCATAAGTTGTAAAGATCATAATAATGACTATAAAGTATGCTGTGATAAACGCATAGTGATGACATAGTTATGAACGTCGTCTGTAATTTCAGAAGCGAATCGTCAGCCCAGTAAAAGAAGAAAAAGAAAATCGTCCGCCAGTAACAACGCGTCAGCAAACAGCGGCAATGCCCGGGACCAGCCCCCTGGTGGCAAACAGAAACGATCGCCCGGTCCTCAAGGTTTCAACCCGATTCCGGGGGTAAGTTGAGCAATAACTTGGACTGCTAATGTAATTAGCCCTATCTCTATCTTCGACAATCTTAAGGCAGTGGTTAAAGACTTAAAGTGATACTCCTTGAATCCCCTTGTAGAAAATATGGCCTCAACTAAATTCCAAGAGTTAATGCCATTACACTCTAGTATATGACAACAGATTTCTACCACAAGCATACTATCAAGTCATCTCTATTAATTAAGGAGTAATTAGCCCTCTATTTTCTATAGGTGGCCCACCAATAGAACTAGGTCAAATTTAAAGTGGCCTGGACTCAGGTGACTCACCAGGTTGCCATGGTTACAAAATTCTTGCAGCTCCCACTGACCAGTGCTGACCCACTTGGTGACATGAAGATGGCTCTGAGTGGATGATTCTTGTAACTCACTCTAGACCAAAAATTTGGATTTACCATGATTTAGTGGGCTAAATATTAATGAAAAGCTGCTGTAACAGTGTGTAATGACACTAGACAGTCACTGCAAACTATTGTGAGTAAATTCTGGGAGAAAGGACAATTTTTAGATAGATTCAAGGAGTATCACTTTAATTTGTACTTTGTGATTAGGTGATTAATGAGCAGATATGTATGGTTTAATTTGGTCTTATAAGATTCACGTCTTTGTTATAAATAAATGAGCGTCAGATCAGTAATGTTGAAACAATGCTAACAGTATTATACTAGTGATTGCAATTTGAAATGGGCTGTGTGAGTGACTAGTCGCTCGCGCAAAGTTACCTATGCTCACTGAACTAGTACAACTCACACTGATCCTAACTTTTGGCGCATGAGCTAGTCACTGCACTCGCAATGTAGATATCACAAAGGACCTAATGTTGGAACTTGTATTGAGGCAGGTCCTGTGTGTTCACTATTGATGGCTGTTGTCAAAAAGGTTTTGGGGTGGCCACAGAATAACATATTTTTTTGTTGATTTGCGTTTCATCAACATGATGCAGTTATGATGTGATTCTGTTCCATTATCAATTTGCCGGTAGTAATAACTAAATATTCTTTTTAATTTTAGGACGTGATGGTGGTGGGGGAACCGACACTGATGGGAGGTGAATTTGGTGACGAAGACGAGCGCCTCATCTCCCGGCTGGAAAACAACCAGTACGAGCCAAACTCCAATGAGGATGATAGTGCTGAGGGTGGCAACAGCCAGAACAACCCAAGCACATCCGGTCCCCCCACCAGTTTCCAAAATTCTCCCGTTCCCTCCTCACACTGGCAAGACAAGAAACCCCCACAAGGGGGCGGTGGCGACATTCCCCCTGAAGTTAAGACTGAATAGCTACAACCAATCAGCTCACTCTTAAGTGGGTCAGCAGCAGCAGCAGCAGGGACTAATCGGGTCATGTAGAACACAGTTGGAATCAAAGGAATTTCAAAATGGAACAACTCCACAAAGCTACACTAGTTTGGATGGATGAAAGATACTGGAATATTAAATCTTTTAACGCCAGCTTTTTAAGTTCTGTTGGATATGTTTAGTGCGCCACCTTGTGTTTTGAATACCCCTTTTGGGATGTTAACACACAGAGGGCATACTGGGCTTCATTCCAATTCGAAGATTCTCATTTGCTGTAATACACGAGTAAAAACTACAGCTTTGCTCTTCTTTGTGTAAATTTATTGTTGGAAAAGCAAAATATTTATAAAGTTGCATCACTGAAAGCTAAATTGTTGTTGTGTTCCCATCACACAATAACATGATTAAAACAATTTTCGCAAGGGCGAATATAATATATATTATTTAAATTGGTCTATCTTTGAAACTGGTGTAGCGTTTGTCATATCACCCTGTTGGTTCTTGTATAATTTTTACAAGCAGGGGAAAGTTGAGTTGCAGGTGAATAACAATTTTATCAAATCATGTCGCAAATTTGACGGCAGTTTGCCGCGATATTTTGATCTCCTTGAGAGGTCGACTTCTTAGTAGGGTTGACCCCTCTAGGCGGTGTTATGATATTGGTAACATTTTCTACATTACAAGCTGGTTTTAGTCTTAAAAACAAAGAAGTGCAATGTCGCATTTTGTAATTTGTATACTTGGACGGTAATGTTGGTTCTCATCATTGTTTTTCATGTTGTTATTGTAAATGTAGTTGATAATAATGTGTGAAAGTTATACTATATTAAGTTAATATATATACTCATTGATTACATATATTATATGATTTGAGTTTGTGATGTCATACTTTACCATGAATTTCAATGCTATTATTTATATTTTTGTTAATTTTCTACAAGGTTGTGAAAGTTTTATTTGGGAAATGATTTTTGGAATGCATGTATTACAATGATATTAGATTAGGAATTTACAAGAGCTGAAAAATTGCCTTTGGAAAGAAATGTTTGTATTTATTGCAAAAAATAATAATAAGCCAGTTTATTTTTTGGCTTGTGGAATATATCTCATATTGGGGCCATATTTATATGTATATATTTCGTGGAATTTATAAAAGTTTTGAAAATATTGAACCCTTTTCCATATATATATATATATTTAACGGCATTCATTAATTGTACATGGTCCTTAATGTTATTATTTAACATTATGACGCGTGTACCTGGACATACAAATTTTAACGTTTGAAGAATATTATTGGTTCAGAATAAGTGCTTCATCTTCGTTCATTGTTTATTTATGGGTATTTTCTTAAGACCTTGTTTCAACATATACTTTTGTTGAATTTTCATTCATTTGCCAGTTGTATCCTGTTAATTGTACATGTAATAAACAATAGAAAAGTCGTCCAAGTTTTCTTCACTTTCCACGAATTGTGTTGTCACATGTAACTGCAGACAACTTGTCAAGATGCATCTGCCATTTTTCAAGAAGTTTCTTTACTTTTTGAGTAGATAGACCCATTAAAATTCAGGTATGAATAGGCATATATGTACACATATATATATACACACATATATATATATATATAGAATTTTATTGACCTCAGAGCATCAAAGAGATACATGTGTCATAAAAAATAAAATACAAGGATAAAAAAATAAAAATATACATATATATAATGATTAAGTAAAATAAAAGAACAATCTACATGAACATAATTTAGTTACATATTAAAAGCATCTTTTGATAATTATGTACAACTATAAGCATATGAAAAAAACAAAGCACTTTATATTACTTTTATATTAGGGCTGTACACCGGTTCTCGATATACCGTTTGTACCGGTACAAGGTTAACGATACGGGTATTGATAACCGTTATTATTACTAAGGATACACTTGAACGGTATGCAAAACGGCGTTTTTGAGCAAATAGTTCACCTGCTACCCAGATGTTCCAGTGTTTGTGAAGAAAAATATCAGCGATTCTTAATACAATTAATAGTTTGCAGTTATTCAATGAAGATTTGTTCATTAAATTTGATAGTATCTTTTGATTATTTTAGGTTTATAATATACTTATATATATATGTACTGAATTACAAATTGATAAAATTTAACGATACATATCATGATACGTATCGTATCAGTTTTACTGTATTGTGATACGTATCGTATCGTTTTAAAGATAAAGGTGTACAGCCCTAATATATATATATATATATTGCTATTAAGTTCTCACTTAATTATCACTTTGTGCATAATGACGGCTTGCTGTTGATCATTTCTCAGCATACAAAGCAACAATGGCTTCATTTTCAGAGCTAATCAATAAGTTCACTTTTGAGTCCTTATGAACTCACATTACATAAAATATATTAATAAATTATTGATTGCCTTACATCATACATACACTTGCCGCATTTGAGGACGCCACTTTCAGAACAGAAACGTGGAGAAAACATTTGTGAACTATTCCTATTAAATCAACTATGAGTGTTTCAGAACTTACAAAGGAGAAATGTGCCATTATAACAGCATACCCTTTTGGCAGCTGGAATCAGAAAGTTAGCATTTTGATGAGAGTCGTTATCTTCTGTGTGTAAGCACTCATTTGACGCTAATACCTCCAAGCTATCTGAGGCTCGATGAGCAACAGAAGTTGGCTCCATGGTTCAATACGAAAGCACAACAAAGCAAAGCCATAAAAATAATCACATTTATTTTAAGTACAACTTCATTGTACAGATTTAAGCAGCAGAATTACAGCAGTAATGAATATTTCATGATCCTATGCCATTATATTTCAAGCGAAATAACATTACCTGAATTTTTCAATGCAAATTCATGAGTTGCATTGATAAAATCGCGAGTATTTTGTTTGATGCATGATGCATCTCTGGAAAATATAATGTAACTGGATTTTATAGACCTGCAGTGCTCAACACAATATTGTGTTGAGGGCTGTTCCGTTTAAAAAAGGGGGGAGGGGGTGGACAGGAAGGTTTTTGAAAAAGCGGGAGGGGGGTTCTCCAAAAGAGAAAAAGAGGAAGGGGGTGTTCACCAGTATTTTCTTAATGTGCAAAAAAGAGGGTGGGGAATCCGTCAAAAAACACAGCAGGTCTGAAACTTTCCCTCCCCCCCCCCCTTTTTTTTTTAATGAAACAGCCCTGACTACATATTAGAAGCACCGATAATCTTAATTGATGAACCTTTGGCATCGTCAACCAAGCTGTACCATCTAACGAGGGCTTATTATGGTTCAAGATTTCAGCTGGGATAAAATTTAATTGCAAGAAGTTTACATAATGCACAGATTCCATTTAGAATTAAGAGATGCAGTTTGCACCAACATGTCACAGAGAAGAAGACTTTACTTGAGGAAACTGCCAATTGGTAATAGCGTAGATTTAATGTTCTCATCACTCCTCTTGCAATGTTCAATTCTATAACAATATTAACAGTTATATACACACAGTATAATCAAAAGTAACACCTCATCACACACTCGTCCTACTAGTGCTCTACTAGCTCTCATCACATGCACACAAAATTAGATAATATATAATTGTTTGATTTTTTCCATTTGTTCTGCAGTTAAAAATATATTTACATCATTTGTGGCTTCACACACTATATACAGTATATATCATACACTATCTTGAGCATTATAGCAAGAACGAAACACAATATATAAAAATACAGAAAAATGTATTTACATTAAACGTGTTAAACGTAGCCATTACAACGCTACTGGAAGGAACACTGATATGTATGAAAAATATTGCTATCCAAGATAAAATTTCGTTAAAAAATTATCCTGCATCGTGAGATTCATCAATCTAAGTACAAGATATCAGTCTATCAGTATTTTGTCATACATCCACATAAAATTAAAGCACATATAATTTAGGCACAAACATAAAATAAGTCTCGCATTATAAAACCCACTCGTAGTATTTCTGTAGTACAAAATTTGCATGTAAAATTAACTCTGACATAGCAAATTGTAATAGATTATGACAATACAATGTAAGAAATTATGGTAATTAATTTTGTAGTATCTGCAGGACAAGTCCTATGAACCTGGGACTTTAGGAAGATTTCTTTTGTCGTAAGGCTGATATCAATTAATACTGTCCTCAGCTGATGTTGGTCTTGTAAATATCCATCCCAAGATGAGATGCTGCAAATAATGTCTTGCATTGGACCATCGGGATTCAGAAATTATTTTCTTGTTGCATTCTATTGTGACTGACACTCCAGTAAGTACACAATCTGTGATTGTTAATGTGTTTTCGAAACAGTTTAAATGATCCTTCTTGTAATGAATAATCTCCACACAGATTCTTGAGTATTTATATAGCCACAGGAGTAAAATAAAAATCAATAAATAACTAAACCGATGTTCTTGTGATGTCATACTGATGTTGAAGGTTGCAGCCATTGTGAGGCGAGTCTGTACTGGGCAGGAGTTAAAACTAGAGTATCTTTGCACGCGTCGTACGGTGGGGGTGGTTCTTCGTTGGGTAAAAAGCTAGTGGGATGATTCGGCGGGACTGGAGGGGGTTCTCTGGTTCGCAAATAACCCCTCTGCACCTCAACAGGTGGCGCTGAGGGTGTGTAAGGCGGAGGGCGGGGTAAATTGGGAGACGAGGGCTCCATTAATGTCTCGTAAATATGTTCGCTGGTCGTGTGGGTTGGATCGTAAACTCGACTCCCCAAGGATCCTTCTGTGTATGATATGGTAGATGCATCACCGGATAATGTAGCTGATGATGTGTTGGTGCCAGAGTTCTGACATTGCTTGTGGCGCCGGAAGAACAAAATGTTGATGAAGATGATGATTATGATTAAAACGAGGCCGAGTCCCAGGCCTATGGCTCCACTAGTGCCTAAAGGTCGTCCACTCGTTTTGATAGCGACTGCAAAAAAAAAAGTTCAACTCAGTTGTGTTTATCAGTATATGGGCGATTGGTAGTCATGAAATTCTATTGACAGAGCACCGATAACTTTTAGAGGGATTGAAATTCTTCTCATGTCTTACCATAATTTAACCAAATTAAAGTCTTTTAAAAATAAGACCAATGACTGCGAGTTTTACAATAACAAGTGCAACGTTTACATTACTTTGTCTCTACAACATATAATTAGACGTTATTCAGGTTAAAAGTTTAAGACTATCTACATTAGGAGGTGATACCATGATAGTTTAATTGGACAAAATCAAAATTACAGAAGACACCAAATTTTGTCGCATTACTAAGGATGACCTTTATAGTGTTATTAATTGCTCCATTATAGTGTTATTAATTGCTCCATTATAGTGTTATTAATTGCTCCATTATAGTGTTATTAATTGCTCCATTATAGTGTTATTAATTGCTCCATTATAGTGTTATTAATTGCTCCAATCATGCATATATTGTACATCTCAAACTCACCAGGGCATCCAGCCACCTCATGACTCTCATCTGAACCATCCGAGCAGTGGATTTCACCATCACAAATGATCGACGGAGGAAGACACTTCTCATCCGCTTCACAGAAGAAATGCCCTGGGCCACAACGAATCTGCCTCGGCCACATTGATGTAGCACCTAAAATGAAACAAATCATGATATGAGACATACGGTTTGCCACAGATATATTTTGTTTTACATGCATGAATACGATTCATTATCTGATAACTACACTTTAATATCACAGAGATATTCAAATATTATTTTTGACTCGAAAAGACCGCTTTCTTTAATTTTATATTTAATTAGATATTTCGTAATACATGTAACAAGAGTTAGATATGTAACAAAGCATCCATGGACAATTACCAGACTGTTGATTTGATTATAGGATTTGTCACTTCAACATTAAACCTAACTACAACAGATGCAAGCTGGAGATACCCACTTACAAAGCTACAGAGCAATAGCATGGAGTCAATAAAACACAATAAACAATTATCTTAAGTCAGTCACTTCATCAAAACTTACAGTTAGTCTCATCACTTCTGTCGAAGCAATGATACGTTCCATCACAGACGAGATGCTGGGGGATGCAAGCTTTGTTGTCGCAAGTGAACTCGCCAGTTACACACAGGGGTTGTGTAGTGGTGGTTGTACTCACAACCGTTGAAGTGTCTAAAATAAAAAGTTATTAAAGATATTTACATCAAATTTTCCATCAACATATCTCAGTGACATTTCAGAACTTAATGAAGTTAGCGAGTAAATTCACATTATTCATGTCTGCTTAATATACTATGCCATGTTTTAACAGGATGCTACCATTTTTTACAAAGTGCGGTTATCCAAGTACATATGTATATCCATGTATTTCAATTAATGTAACTGATCACAGTATTTGCTGTGGTTTTTCACTTCAAAACTCTTTTGGAAATTCAAATCTTTATCTTAATTTGCTATTGTAGTGTATGCCTCTGCCACTAGGTTCCATATTAATTTTACGCCATCTTGTGTTGAATAAAGAAAGTTAACAAGATAGAATGATGTTGATGATGATGGGGTAACACATACAGACATTAGCTGCAGATTTGCCAACTTCTAGAGTGGTGAATACGTAAGATTTTGCAGTTACATTGAAATATCAAGGATTTACAAAGTGTGAGACAAATTAAACTGTTAGGAAAATACCGAACCCAAAGAGTGAGTACGAAGCATGAGAGTGGGCAGTAGCTTCTTGTACTATTGTAATGCTTAAACGACAATAAAAGTTCGATTTAAATTTGATTTGAATCTTCAACTTACAGAGATGAGGGCAAGTTTCAGAACTCTCATCAGAATTGTCATCACAGTCTTTGAAGTTATCGCAAGTCCAGCTTTTTGGGATGCATTTGCCGAGGCAATGAAACTTGTCCTCCTTACAGGGAGGCCCTTTTGTGGTGGTGAATGGAGATGTGGACACTGCAAGAAAAAAGGAGAAATGGAAATTGTGAAATTAAGTAAAATAGCAAAATTTGGTTGGTACCTGATGGAGCAGAAAGACAAAAACATTGCCCCAAAGCAAAGCCAAAAAACGACCAAAATCAAGGTGGAGAGAAAGCTGACATTCTCTAACACACAGCCTGCCCAGTTTACAGGGACTTACAAGAATTAAGAAAGGTAAAGGGGAGGCAAAAGCTACTTAAAAGATGGTAAAACCACGCAAAATACCCCCTCGACCGACAACGTGTGCTATTTTGGCCGAGAGGTGGGCTCAATTGACTAGACGCATGTGCTATCTCGCGGGAACTCCCTGGACTACAGGGAGGTGAAATAGAATTAGTGTAAGACCCCAATGAAGTTGGGAATCCTCCATCAAGGCGTTAAATAAATAAATAAAATATAAAAATTGCATGTACATTAAATAATATTCTTTACATAGCCTATAGATATAAGACATAAATTAAGGAAATATAAAAATATTAGAACAAAAATATTAGAACTCACATTGTTACCCTGCATAAATAATTGGATATTTTCTGTTATATCATTGTATAATTTAACCCCATCTTTATGATGTTTTAATAGTTAATACATATGCACATTAAATTATTATTATGATAGTTATCTGGGCAAATTGCGATTTTTACAAATTTTTTAATATTCAATTAATATCTAACCTTGATTTCTTACTACAGAGCATAGAAGTATTCACATCGCGACAGTAATGTTATTAGAGTTTAATTTCCAAGCGCAAAGGTCTCATTTTACAACTCAACAGGAGCTTTCACCCATCTCTCATGTTCAGACAGCTGAAGAAGCCCATGAGAGATGGGTGAAAACTCCTGGTGAGTTGTAAAATGAGACCTTTGTGCTTGGAAATCAAACTCTAATGAACTTCCAAAGGTCAGGATTAAACCTTCATAGTTAGTAATGTTATTGTCGGTCAATAATCAAGCCTTGATAGTCAAAAGACTCGCCCTGAGGGCTGCACTCACCTGGGCATCCCCCATCAACACCCTCATCAGAAGCATCTTCACAATGAGGCGTTCCGTCGCAACGCTGAGAGGATGGGATGCAGATATTGTCATGGCAACGATACTCTGTATTTCCACAGCTAACCTCCTCTGCAAAAACAACAAATTCACATTTCAACACATATAACATAATGAATAATTAATTCTTATGGACCATCGAGAAATATATTACGTACAAATACAATTTAATAATCTAGATAAATCTGTTAATAGAACTGGTAACAGGCATACATAAATACATGTCTTTGTCATATTAGGAAATTTACAATACAGTTTTATATATATATGTCTTTATCATATCAAGACATTTAAAATGCAGCAGTATTGAAATAAAGAAGAAATGCAAGACTCATAAAAAGGGATAAACATTTAACATATCACTTTCTGATTTACAGGTTCAAACACCATGGAAAGGAAGTAGCAAATGAGAACAGCTCAACTACGAATGAAACGTTCTGGAAGGACGTAAGGAACATAATTATTTATTAAACATCATAAAGGCGGGGTTTAATTATACTACGATATAACAGAAAATGTCCAATCATTTACCTTTTTTGCTGCATGGATTGTTATCTAACATCAGAGCATCCACGGCCACTTCCCCTCGGTCATTTTGACTTATTCGACCTTCTAGAATTATTTGATATGGTCCATCGACCTTGATGTCTATGGAGGTCTCCAACCACTGCCCTCTGGTGTCAGACACCTGAATTAAAAATACTTATTTGTTAATGATTTTTTCACATTTTGTCACAAAGTATCTATCACATTTATTGCACTAAAAAAAAAAAATTTCCACAGAATTTGCTGCGAATTGCAGCTTTCATTTATCAATGAGCTAGTGCAGAAATTATTTCTACTAAACCATGTAAAAATTAATTTGTCCATTTTTAATCATTCTGTTTTAGGGAGCTCCACATTAGCAATGACTAGAATGCCTTGAAAGAGCCTCCCTTCTCTTCACTATTTGACGATATAACAAATGTGATCTGAACACAATTATTATTATTTTTTGTAATCATGAAACAAAAATATCAGTAAGTGCTGCATTTCAAGTAAAGACTTGAAGAGTAAATCAACAAACAGCACAAGCTCAGTAACTTAGCATAGTATAAAGTTACCTTAGTCCAGATCGGAGAACTGAGTTTTCCATGACTGTCTAGTGTATAGACTCGAATGCGTCCCGCATTACTTGATGTTCCTGACATGTGGTGAGAAAACCTGAGACACTTGGATTGTCCAGGCCATGTGGACACAGCAGGACTGAGAAGCAGGGCTTGACCAGTGCCCCACGAGACATCAGATTCGTAGGAATCGCCCACTAGAAGTAGGTATTTTCCACCTGAAAGTAAGAATACAATAAGAGTAACAGTCACCCTCAATACATATAAGAAGAAAAATCTTTCAATTTTGTAATTTATAGGTAGTTGTAGATGTTAAGATGTTAAACACTTTTACCAATTTAACTGGTTATTGTATATAATTTGTTAGCACTCTTCTCACATGTTATTTATGTATTTGTAACATTATTACAATGAAACTTATTCTGACTTGAACAGCGTTCATTCAATTCAATTCATTTCAAGATTTCATTTCAGACACAAAAAAGGCAGGTCCATATCATTACTAGAACTACAACTACCTATGAACTACTCAGTTTATATCTGAGTAAAAGACACATGTATAATATTATGTATATTATTAGCATCAAAATATCATGATCAGGCAAGATTCAACATAATACCTCGAACTTTTAACATAATTCTTTTTGTACGCTTCATACACATCCATCGTATAGGATACTTGAGGCATTTACTTCAAGAAATTATGAGACTGCTTATGTCTCATTTCAGCGAGTGTGATCAAATTCATGTCAGTCAGGAACAATTTTTCCTTGCTGTCTCAATAATTCAGCACATTTACAAATTAAGAGCAAATTTCCACTTACTTCCATCTTTGGAAGAACGGTCATGCAGCGGTCCAATTGGACTTATCAACCTGGTGTGGTGGCGCCACTCTAGATTGGAAGTGAGACCAGGCAGACCTGCCACCTGTCGCCAACCACACAAACTAATTTCAAAGTTGCACGCTACATCATCTGAAAATAAAGTCATTATTTAGATTACTATTTTTCCCAAGCAAGAACTAAGAGTCTACCTTCATCAAAACTGTTTTACAGTAAAGGTACCACTACGAAATATCACAGTATAGATCTTTTGCTATAGTACTTTCGCACTGCCAACTGCATTATAACTCTGCTGTATTTCAAAAGATTTCATTTATGAATTTGTGATATTACCTCCTTCACAAGCACCCTCGATCACACTAAAATCGTCTAAAGCAATGCCACTCAAACTGTGGCCAAGGACGGCTCCAAATACGACCTGTCAAAGAAATTAACATATCACAATCCATAAAATTTTGCTGACAGCCCATATTCTTTCTATTTGACAAAATATACATCAAAATATGATTTATTAATAAAAATCATCTGAAATGTCCTCGAAATTACATACCCGTAGAGGGCCGCTGGCAAGAATGTTGACCTGGCCTTGACGCCAGCGATTGGTGGCGCCCCTAGTGGCCGTATTATAACTCCACTCAGGGCGGGTGTACGTCTGCTCTCTGCCGATGTAGACGCTTAGAGTGGCAGCTGGGGGACTACCGTAAGAGTAGAACCAGAAGGACAAACAATACGAATGGTTGACTGGAAGAGTAAGTTCTGGAGAAACTAAGTACGCAGGGCCGTGAGTGCCGTCTGTGTAGATGTAATATCCATCTGAAATATAGATATCCAAATTTTAATGAAATCGTGAAATTTCAGCATTAGAACATATCGAGCAGTTAATCAAAACTATTGTTTTCAATTTTTCTTAATGACCAATTTTGATACATCAACTTCATAACAACCTTAAATGTTTGGTACTTGTCATTTTGCCACGAGTCTGTGCTCTGGCATAAAAATATTCAAGTTTAGATTGTACCTCGTCAAATAAAACAATAATTTGTACTGTACTTTGTACATTTCAATAAAGCACATCACAATATGTCTTATATTTTTAGCAGTAATAAAGTGAATTTCTACGATTTGGTAAAACCATTTTGAATACATATCTAATCAGTGTGACTTACGAGTTGAATTAGTGTGATCAGCATTTGGTCCATACGGTGAGATTCTGGTGTTTGAACGGAACCACTCTCCTCCTTCCTGCGTAAATCCACACAGACCATCAGACAAACCACTGAAATGATCAATATTAATAAATGAATTTCCACTTCTTTTTCTTACGAATTAGAATAGTGAAAGAGAAAAACTGGAGGTTTTCAACATTGTGGTTGGGAGCCCTTCAAATGCACTTTCAAAACTCTTCAATTCGTTCCCCCCATTTTGTCAAGTGGGAATAGGGTGGCTTTTTAAAATTCTAACGATGCGCTTGTATTTGAAAGCTGTTAGCTATTGTATCTGACACTTACCCTACTGTTGCAAAGTCACAGGCCAGTAAATTTTGTTCTGAAAGATAAAAACATTGCATATCAGTCAATATCAACACACTAAAGATCTCTTACTCCATAGACCATGCAAGTGTCAAATCATCATCAGTCTTTCTTAATAGAGAGAGATAGAGACAGATATTTATTTCTCAATATCACATCAGTACAACAATTGTTTTTTCAGATAATGTTCTATGAAAACAATATGACACTGAAGGAGCCCAAAGGAGCACTAGGCTCGTAAATGTGGACACCCTGGTGAATATGAGATGAAACGATGTGATGATTAATGATCTATATTAATGGGACGACATCAACTACATTATTGCAAGAGGTTTACTTTCTTAAAACTACACATTTAATAATTAAATAACTAAACAGTTAATACCAACCTCCGCATCTGGCATGCATGTAGCTCTCATCACTTCCATCTTTGCAGTTATCCACTCCGTTACAAGTGTCATTGATGGGGATGCAGCGACGGTTGAAACACGTCCACTCATCTGGACCACAGGGAGCTGAAATTACATTTAGGAGGGGATTATTAGAAAGATAGACTAGAGGAATGAGAGAGAGACAGGAGATATAAATGTCCATTTCTCATTCATAACACTGATTTCTCAGTGAAACATGACAAGCATTATACATATTATTCTCCCAATTTAA
Organism: Alitta virens; assembly: GCA_932294295.1. Lineage (NCBI taxonomy): Eukaryota > Metazoa > Annelida > Polychaeta > Phyllodocida > Nereididae > Alitta > Alitta virens. The sequence continues at coordinate 35,114,380 of OW028580.1, forward strand.
TCACACTTGCTCAGTGAAGCATAACAGATTACATTAAGTCAAGTGTTTTGCTCAGCAATCCAAAATTCTACCGTTCCCCACGCATTCTATGCTTAGCATAGCCATGCGTTTGTTGCATCATTTTAATATTCCGATGTATAAATCTAGTTTTTTTTTTGTTTTTATATCACGACTTATTTCTTTTCCTTTTTTAGACACACATCAGACCTATCTTGGTTAAACCACAAATAAGGAGTTTCAAATTCTTGGGTACCAAATTACAGAACATAACTTTACTGTCTTCTGATAGAAACTCTTTGAGTACCATCACATTATTCTGGATAACACTCACCTTGACCAGATATTATAGATGGTTGTGTCAGCAGAGTAGCTTCCACTCCACTGTGAATGGTGTACGAGGCATAAAATCCACGGCCATTGATGTTATTGTCTGAGTGAAAGGTGATTTCAAAGTATTCTGACTTTACTGGCCCTGAAAACGAATTATTGAAATAAAAATTAGTTGCTAATTTTCTCTATTACAAAGCTGATCTCATGTTGTCATAAACATATACAATATGTGCAGCACACTGGACTTGCCAGGTAGATATCTAGAAAATATGACAATTTCTTAGTTGGTAAATTATTAATGATTTGATAAATTTCACTGCATTATTGCTTCATATACATGCATATATATTTTCTCATAATGACATTTATCTTCCTTGTTTTGCTACAAAAATGTAAACGAAGCTTTTATACTCACAGCAGAAATTGGAATACCAGACGTTTGACTCAATACTGTCTGTAGGGCGGCCATATTGCCACAGTCCTGCACTACAGTATTTTGTGGTGTCGAACTTGAGGTAGTCAAATGAACAGAATGGAGTGGAATTCTCTAAATTAAACCTGCAAAAAGAGGAGATGCAACAGTTACTACACAATTACTCCAGTCTTATAATAAGTCTTCATTTCAAGATAAATTTTAAATAAATATATAGGCTAATAACATCTGTGACACATGATAAATCTTAAATTTCTATGTTTTATAATTCTTTCTTTTAAAAGAATGAAAATCGCCTTCTAATTGATCACCCAATTGTATGTCGTGTGGTTATCCAAAGAAAAAAAATCATGATTAAAAAAATATATATTTAAAAATTGCTCAAACTTGAAAAACAATTGTTCAAATGATCCACTCGTAATTCTGTCCTGTCCATTCTACTACATTCCACCTTGACCGAGCGAACTGCTGTTCACTTAAAAACCCTTATATATATTATCAGCTATTTGTTGTGAACTGGCCCTGACAAGAAGTTATCGATAATTGAAAATGTGCCGCTCAGTTCTCAGGCAACATTCCACCATGCTTATTGCAAACAAAGACTATTCTCTCTGATTCTGATAATCCTTACACTTTTCAAATCATAATTTTCAAATTAAAACCTTTTAAGATAATGTTATATGGTTTGCAAATATATATATATATAAATATTCAGCTGACCTATGGAAAGTGAAGCAAATGGTCCTGGGTTCCTCGGAGTCAGGAACCAGGTATATTCGGTGGCTGCATGTCAAATTGTGTCGGTAGTCAAAGGGGTAATTATATGACCTGATGACCCCTGACCCCAGATGACCTAGATATGACCTGTTACATGACACTGAGCTGGTTTCTGCAACAAATAAGAAAATTGAAATAAATATAATATTCTTCATAATAAATCATTTAAATGACATTAATAATAATCGTTGGTAACTAAGAAAACATAAATAAAGTGAAACAAAAAAAAACTATTTTTATACTAACATCGTGACATTTTATATTTGATAGATCAGTCACCAATTACACTTAATTTACTAAAACTGTCTGGGTGTTCACAGGAGACTTTAATGTCAACATGACATTTCCACTAGGGGACTAGAGAGACCTGCACAATTACGACCCCTGGTGGATAGGGAATATTTAACTTGCTCGCAGTTCTGCAGTTCCACCTCTGCAGTTCTAACTCTTGTACCTCTGTGCACCTGGTTCCAATTACCCACAGAACACACTGGGAAGATAAGTGGGGGTAAAATGGCCCCCAGACACCCTGATTCCACCCCATTCCTCACTCCAGACATTCCTTGTGACTGAGTCCCTCAGGATGGCTTCCAGCAGACGAACAACAATTTGGATGGAATATCGAGAACTCGCAGAGGAGTATTTACTCACAGGACAAAATTGCAGTTTTCTTTTATTTTCAAATCTTTCTTATTTTCTTTCTTTTTTTCCCCTGACTTTTTTGTAACTGTTGACAGACGTAAGGAAAGATAACATGGCCGGCTATCAGCTTACTGTCAAGTCTTTTTCGGCTGACTTAATGCACAGCTACTTCAGCAAACCTTGTAAGATGAACACCCACCCTTGTATAAACACAGCAAATGATCACTGCACAAATCCAGTTCAATGCAAAAAAACATGTTCCCTACGTGATTTGGGTTTAAATGAATAACTGTATAGAGATCTCAGGTTATAATTTCTTTAAAAAGAGCTAAAAAGACACATATGCCTAGATGGTTGTAAACTGAAGTGCACAGAAATGCAGAGAATATCTTGACACATAAATACTTAATAAAGCCTTCATAAGGATGCCTTGATTATTTATTATAGACCATTTCTAAACTCTGTAAGTAAACTCTTATGCACCCACAAAGAACCTAATCAACCATGCAATTGGGTATGGTCCTGTACACAGTACACCTTGGTTACCAGGTAACCTACCGCAGTACCAATAGCTATGTTGGACTGTACAGCATTCTACTATAAGCCAAACTCCGTTCTCACTACAACTAATTTAGTCATGAAAGTCTACAAACTAAGCCCCATTAAAATGCAAAAATATATAGTCTAGTGTTTAACCTCCTTTTTTGTTCTTTGAGAGCGTGTGGCTTAGTTGAGTTTTTCCTCATAAGGGATTACAATGTTATTATCCTAAGTGCCACCAGGATTACAGCAATTACTTGGGCTATTAATAATTCAATTTAAATGTGTTTGTCTTTCAAAATTCAAACTGCACACCAAAACAAATGTTATCCCATCACCCACAGTCGAGATCCTAAATTTCTAATTTGTAAATTATGTGATTCTGCAAGCGCCAGTGATGCCTGCATGAGTAAAATATGAAGGACCTACAGAAAACTGATTATCTCAACAATACAATCCCTAGCTCTCCCTAAATCTGCACTACATGCATTGACAATAGTATACATTGGTAACCTGGTAACCTATCACTCTATCATCAATAGAGCTTCCAAACAGCACCACCAGGGGTCAGATCAATCAGTCAGCTCCACCTCTCTTGTTTGTTTTCATTCCCAAATTATTTACACGCAGTAATCATAGACATGCATCATGCTGAGAGGCTATAAATAGCACTAAGTATATTGATGAGAACTCTTCAGCCAAGGAGGCTAAGTGCAATACCACGTGGGGAGAAGGTCCTCATCCATCATGGAATATCTTGCACGTGTCAAGATTTGCCGATAGGGGGCGACAGGGTGCACAAGATAATGACTGAATTAGAAGACCACCTCTGAATATCATATGGCTTATTCACTGGCATATTCTATGGCAATTCCCTGACCTATGTGAGCAACTCAGAGCTCAGGTATGGATGCAATAACCAAAGCCAGACAGGCTTGAAGAGGGTGAGATCAATTAAATGCAAAGAGATAGTGGAGTCAAATGTTCCAGAACATTTTTCATCCCTCTCAATCCCTATATTAGAGACCCATACCCTTTGGTTCCTAATTCAAGTCACAGAAGCCTTGGATTGCAGAGCACGTAATAAATATTAGAATCTTTTTCTTTTGTTGCTGGCCTCCCCTCCCTGTCACTGTAAAAGTCAATAAATCAATCAGAGCTACTACCATCCTGGCATCCTCTCATGGTTCTGGTGGCTCCATAATCCTCTGCATTCATTCATTCATTCATTCATTCTACTGTAGGCCTATATGAGCCAGCCCATGGAATCTCTGCATGTCTGTCTGCTCTAAATCTCTTCAAGACCAGAGGTCGTGGGTACAAACCTTGACCTGGCAGGGGGTGACCTTTAAGGTCATCAGATATGTGCGGGTCACTTTCCCTTGCAGAGGAAGTATGCCATACAAGTTCCATTGGACATGATAGAAGGGCGCGCGCAGAGGGGTACAGGGTCCACCCCTACCCTTGATCACAGCCTGGGGTCACCCCTAATCACGTGACTGTTTTGATAAACACTACAAGAAATTGAGATAATCACAAGAAACACAAGAGTTTGACGTCCGTCTAAATGGTCACCAACCATAAAACCTATCTCCATTTTGACCTGCCTTGTGAACTCAACAGGGAGTTCATGACAGACTCGGGAGATAAAATGCAGCTTAAAATGCCCCCAGCAGCAATGGTTCTTTCATGGACGTCCATGTTCTTTCAAGCAATGAGCATTATTTGGTACCAAAGAATGCCATACAATGTATCCTATATCACAGCAAAACTAATGTACTCCATATGATACCATTATAATCATCTGGCCAAATCAACCATATCCTATCTTATCCTATCCTTTCCATGAAGACAAGAGTAGAACATGTCTTATCCTATCATATTCTATCCTATCCTATCCTATCTTATCATATCATATCTTATCCTATCCATGGAGACAAGAGTAGAACCTATCCTATCCTATCCATTGAGACAAGAGTAGAACATGTCTTATCCTATCATATTCTATCCTATCCTATCCTATCTTATCATATCATATCTTATCCTATCCATGGAGACAAGAGTAGAACCTATCCTATCCTATCCATGGAGACAAGAGTAGAACATGTCCTATCCTATCCTATCGATTCCTACCTTATCCTATCCTATCTGCACATAACACAAACTAAAACCCACAAAACTTTCTTCTCGAAACGAACACTTTCCCACCCTGTTCTTGAGATAGTGGAAAGGGGCTCTTGAGATGGAGAGGGTGAAAACACAAGACCTTTTTTACCCCTCTCAACAACACCTTGGCACCTTGCCTCCCCAGTCATCACCAGGGTAACGGCTTTATTCGATTGGAACGGGGCGTTTGTTTTGCCCTTTCTACCAACCATCCATCAATTTAGCTTATTTACCAACCAATTTCTCAAACTGATTGTAGATGAAAGGCTCGAGAAAGGCTATAGTATGCAAGTACCACAGAAGTCCACATCAGAAGGTAAACTTGAACTCTTTAGCAATTAACACAGAGAACTGCACAACAGTTGAATAGAGTCTTTTCACTGAGCAGCCCTGAGTTCAGCAAGACATAAGTCCTTCCCCTTCTCTTATTACTCATTTTGCTTTTCAAAAATAGAAGATAATCACTGACTTATTCAATAAATATAACATTCTCAGGAAAATAACAAAAATCAACTGAATGGTAAGAAGTCAAACATACATTAAAATGCACTAGATATACTGCTGCTAGGATGCACTTTGCTTCAGCCAAACACAGCTAAGGGCGGGAACTTTTTCAGCCAATAGAATTGCAGTATTCTGTTGAAGCCACCTGGTGGAAATACAGAGAACCTTCCGTGAAAATCCACTATTGTTCAGTGGGATAAAGCTACTCTTGTCTCCATGATAAAGCATACGCCAGCTCCTCTATACGTCCCGGGTCCGAATCTCTGCCAACGTACTCTACGTTGTCATGCCATCTCATCATTATGTCTGCCTCTGACAGATGGCGGAATAAGCTGACCAAGTTTCAGATCCGTAGCATAAAAACCAATGATGAAATCATTACAAAACTAAATGACTATGTCAGAAGCCTATTGAGGATTTTTAAACATGGCCGAAATTTAGCAGTCTGCATGTGACCTTCAAATCTTAGGGCAAAATTCTACTACATCAAACAGACATAAGTCAGTGAAGGTTTATTTCTTAATTATAAATACAGGTGCTAACGTGTAAACAGTGTAAGATGAGTCTAACAAATGACTTGGCTTTCTTGTAAATGTTCCGCAGTTCGCAGAATCACAGCAAGTGCCCAGGTGTAAGTTGTAACTAATGACTGACCAGTGGGCAGTGAAGTCCCTGGACATGGGTCACTTCAAATCTAGGTCATCTCACAGCTTAAGGTCTTCTCAGATTACTCGAATGCAGTCTTCATTCTACTCCAATATCATGAATATATAGGACAGGAATAAATCAACACTGGCTTTGTACACAATTTTGGTTTATTGTTTTCTCCATGAAATGTTTCTATGCTTATGACTCCATGGTTTATAGAGCAAGGTTAATTATATTATGCTACTTTCACTCCCCAAGTGTTAGTAGTTTTTACTATTTCTAAATGTTGGCAATTTATCTGAACTACGTATTTAGAAATGTTTAAGTATTTGGCAAACACAAAATGCTAAAAAGGCCTATACAAGTTTCCCAATTAGTTATTAATAGTTGGCAAAACTGAGAAGAAGAAAAAAGCTGATTCTTAGTTGTAACCAAACCACACCTGAAGAATAGTAAACACTATGATTTGCTGCAAATTGTGCAAATCGCGAACACACATGTTCAACACGAGCACAGGCTGTACCAAGTGTCCAACATACACCTAACATTCGCCCAACATACACCTGACATATCGGAAAACACCTCAAGTTTCACCTTGCACATATGTTGGCCAAATTGCACAACAATCCACTCATATTTACCATGGCTAGATGAGACACCCTTCTGGGCCACTTAAGACAGCCAAGCATCACTTTCTCTCAGTTTCTCTCAGTTTCTTGTGTTGGGAATTTTTGCAGCATCCCTAGCATTCCTCAGACAAGTAGCATCAACACAGCATCACCGTTGCTATGTCAACAATGACAGCTATTCATAAGCTACTTTTTTTTTGCCTCCTGTCAATACAATGTAAACTGTCTATGGTTGTGGGACTGCAGCTTGTCTGTCATTCAATGGGCAGATCTAAGTACCGTATCGATCTGATTAAAATCTAGGATGTCTAATTAATAATAATAAATATGCTATCCCCTTCCAAACACATTATATGTTTATTATTATATCACATTGCATCTGCTTATATATACTTGTAAATCAATGTACTGGAGTGTTGGGAAATAATAAAATGTCTAAAAAAATGTCTTATTGGTTAACTATTATAAGCTTTATTCGTATAAAATATACAGTATAAATTCAAGATTAATAACAAAAATAAAATATTTAAAACAATGATTTTATATATATAATATCAGGGTCTGATTAAGGCCTCTATTCAAATTACTCAATATCTCCGATGTGTATTTATTTACAAATATCAGTAATTTGGTAAACAAAATATCAACTATATTGTTTTCCTGAGATACATGTATATATCTGGTTTATCCAAGGTTTTCCTCAAGACACAGATATTGCCCCTATCAAGGGGCCTGCATCCCATATTGTATGGATATGAGTATAATACTGTAATTCAGTATAACCAGTACCCCATAATGTTACTGGTATAACTCAAAATGAAGTGGACTTTATTACTAACTTGGAGACTAGTTTGTAAACTAATAAATACGGTAAAAGGTAATCCTAAATGGTTTTTATTTGTACAAAAACCAAAATGGTTTGACCGATTATATTATATTGTGTAACATCCATCAATACCTGTTACATCAATGTTTGGTTAATATTTGCAACTGAACACATTCCCCACCATAAATATTTGATAAATCCTGATAAATCAATGCTTCGTTTTTTTACAGACAAATAAGCTAATAAATTATCAAATCTCCTGAACATACTGATGGAACACATTTTTGGATCACAGCCAAATGGTGATTAATTATTAATCCGAGGTAACACCATGCAAATGCGACAAAAATCAGGGACCAACTAATTCAATGTTTCATGAAAGCCTAACCAGAAATAACAAATTTATGAGGTTTTTTTTTCATGTTCCAGGTATTATCACTCCTGGGTGGGTATTATTCGTTAGCAGCAAAAACTTGCCCCAGAGGCCGTTTTAATCTTGTTAATCAATCAATCAATCAATCAATCAATCAATCCACCATTGACTATCTATCCTCGGATGATCTAGTTCATCCAAGATCTATCTATCTATCTATCTATCTATCTATCTATCTATCTATCTATCTTCTCATGTTCAAACTTTTCAGCTTCTCATAAGATCACATAATAAAACAGTAATGTTCTTTTTTTTCTAACATTTCCGCTCTTACCAATCCTCATCACCAGGGGAAGCTGCTGTTAACTTTGTTTTACCCCATCCCTCTTTTCTTTACATGTTTACTTTTTTTTGCTAGGCTTCCTTTTCAACACCTCCTGAGTCAAGCCAATCTTCTTGTTGATTTATTTTCTGGACTTTTTCTTTCTTTTCTCATTTTCCAAGACATATTAAATTTCTTTCCTGTCTCATCTGAGAAGCATCCTGTCTGTCCTCTTCTACTACATCCAGCTTCGTCGGTTGTCATGGCAACCTTTTTGCAGATTATTTACAACATATGGTTTTCATTATTAGGGTTAAAATATGGCTCAAGGATTGTCCCCATGCATCATACGAAAGGGAAACCATGGAAACAGATCATCAGCTGTGTTCTGGTGTTCAGACCATGGATGTATATTTATACATCCATGTTCAGACATAGCCACACCTTGCTTCAAAATACATCGCCCATAACTAAATCTTTTATATATCTTCTAAGTTCTTCACTGAAGTGCTTCCATGCATCCCATGCAGTTGACTTGTCAAGGTGTTTCCATGGAGACATCATTTTATTTCAGACCATGGAGTCAATGGTCAGAGCTTTGCAGACTACCTCACTCAAGACACCCTCGCCAGACCTTTGAACCCAACTGTTTGTCAATCATTGTAATCTACCTTATAATTAAGACTGTAATCTTGCTGTCTTCAATTATCTGCCTTTCATTTTGAAGGGTGTTAGGTGCACAAAGACGAGGTCTCAGCAAGCATTCTTCTTCATCTCCTTTCTGCCTGCATCTTATTACATCATTCCTGTTCGTTACATAATCCCAGCTGTTTCTCTGCCTCTGTCTGTCCTTCAAACCTTTGAGGAAGTAATTCCTCCAATTTCAAACGTTTCCGCTTATCTGCTCTCTTTCCGTACTTGCATAATGAACATCAGGTTTCCTGCTCCTTGCTTAACCAATGTTAACCTCTACTGCCGCTAATCCTCTGTCCGTCCATGGAGACAAGAGTAGTCTCCTCTTGTCTCTATGGTCTTCTGCTCTTGTCTCCACGGTCTTGTCTCAGATTGGATGTTTATCCAAGGTCTCATACTCCCATGCATCACTTGACCTAGTATAGCCGGCTTTGACTTGTCAGGGTGATCTGTCCTGTCTTCCTGCCTCTCTTTATAAATACTCTATGTCTTTCCCCATCACTTCTCTCCAGTCTGCCTTGCTGCTGCTCACTTAGCAACTTTCCTCTCCTTCCCACCTGGGCTTATGTAATCTCTCGTTCTCTTTAGTTAGTTTAGTTGAGGTCATGGTTTGTGTATGGGAAAATCGTACATTTAATTTGTACACAATTGTCTACCATGTTTTGTCATGCGTGTTTGTCATACATTTTGTTGTCATGTCTTTTGTACTACTGTTGACCCTGAGTACTGATATACACAAACAGTTTTTAACTTATTATTTAAGTCCGTGTATAAAATATGCAAGAGTTATGTTTTCGTGATAAATTGAGAGCAAACTTAGCCTCTAAACTAGACCAGCTAAAATATCAATCAACTTGGTCCTCCATGGTCAGTCATCAAACGAGTTCTTTGAAATCGTACCAGAATAACCAGACTTCTACAGAAATTAAATGGAACTCAAAATACCTGAAACTACATCCTGAGCCAAATTCCTTACAAAAGATTTGTAGAGAAAAAAGATAAGATCAAAAGAACGTGTGATGACCTTGAATGACCTCGATATATACAATCACAGACCTGCATGACCTCTGCTTGACCTTGACCTAGATATCTCCACACGATTAACTTGGGGGTACAGTCTTGGAGTGGAGTTTAATCAGGCATAAATCAAACCAAATGGTACTAACATGTATTGTACTTGACTAGACCAATGGATGGATTCCTTTTATGCAGATCTAAATTGCTGGATGTGTTTCAAGGGACTTCAAGAGAGTGAAGTTCATGACTCACAATAAGAAGGTCGATTGAGCATGTGTGAGGTGGGACTTCAAAGGTGGCACCATACATGACAGTCAATTGTAAAATTGGATTTGAGTGTCCTCTATAAGTATGCCTATTTAATAAGTCATTGTGTGCCTGAATTTGAATCAAATTAGTTGTACATCTAGGCCTAAAACGTAAATATGGCGTAGCAATATGACAGTAGCAATATGACAGTACCATTAACTACACAACATCAGATGTTAATAATGACTTTAATTGGCACCTCCCACTTGAACACTTCATTTTCCCAATACAAGCAAGGTTTCGCTAATTAGATTTTAGAGTACATGTTATTCTAAAATTTGAGTAAATAAACAAATGGAATCAGGCAATACCTCTTCAATTTGCTAATTTGTGGTTTCATTCTTAAATATTTATTAAGCCACGATTAATATTCAACCAAAACTCATACAAAGCCTTAATTTAGTTTTAAGCCAATTTAAGGTCAACTTCCAATGATCATTAGCCTGACAAATCCCATACTGATATAGTGGAACCAAACACGAAACTCCATGGAAATAACAGCGGACAAATTTCAGTTTGTGAGCACTTCAGTCCATTTCGAAACACCTGACAGTTTGCACCTGGACTTAATTAAAGGCTTAATCCAAACTGGCCTCAATATCCCTATTATAATGGCAAGGATTAATCCTACTTAACAGGGCAAAATAACCACTAATTGCTGGAAAATTATCACCTCCAGCGACAGGGCATTTAAGTAGTAATCACTATCATCTACCTGTAAGATCTTGTCTCTGTAATTGAGAGCTATCTCAGTGGAAAAACAGTTCAAGTTGAGCTAGTTTTCTGAAACGTTGTAAAACAAAGGGATATCTCAGGGAGGTCCAATGTAGAAAGAACTTAACATAGTATTAGCATGGAGACAAGAGTATCTCCATGGTATTAGTGGCCATTCTATAAATAATATGATAAAGAGTAATATGTTGTCAATAATCTTATGGAAATTTACTACACACTACACACATACCCTCAGTTCGAAATTTAAGTAATTACCAAGTGCTTTATGAGTTAGCTGATTTACAGACTTCATATTAAATACGTATAAACAAGGAGGCTCTGGTGACTCCATGGTTTAAAGTCGAACCATGGAAACAAGAGTCTACTCTTTTCTCCATGGTCGAACAGCGTCAGAATTTCACTTATTTCCTCATTTTAATCAATTTACAAATCTTTCCCACTTGCCCAGTGAATGACCCTTTACCTCTTTTTGTTCTATTGTCAAGTGGAGTTCTACAATTCCACACAACGCTGTTGGTTTCCAAGCATTACGTCACAATACTGCTTGCGTCACAATGGTTGTATCCTCGTGATTACGCTATTGAGGTCCCCACAGAGAACCATTGTATCTCAGGGTAAATTGATTCCATTGAGAAAATCTAGTCGATTGTGAATCTTGAGATTGATTTGGCAACGTCAAACTGCTTTTACCAAAGGAAACAAGCTTCGTGTCCAAAACTAACAACTCTTAACCATTTTTCCCACACTCGTGAGCCATGACTCACACTGAACTTGATGACGTCACCTGTGAAAAAACGTCATCTTGGCAGACATCATCCCAGTTCTACTTCACCTTTGCTCATCACTGCTCACCAATGCTAGGGGGTAACAAGTACCCAGTCAAAGCCGCATGGGAGTATGCAAGTTCCATCCCTTCTAAACCCCATTTCCATACACTCGAACTGAATTCTGACTTCACTACACACCCCATATTACCTGTCCTCTTCTGTGTTTACAAAGTTCACTGAATAGAATATAACTAGAAACAATTTATGCTTACAGCATTTCAAGGCAATTTGTTGCAAAATTTTCAGACGTCCTACAGTTAGTTTCATGAAATACGGTCAACTCTAGCTGTCTGAAGCGACCTGTACCCGGCTGTGGCCTAAACATGCTAAAGCCAGCTGCTTCTGTCCACTTCTATAGCTAATAATCGGCTTACATCTATCATCAGATAAATATTAACCTTGGTAAGTGTAAGAAATTAATCTTTATTTTATATATCATAAATATGAACTTTTAGATCTAGTTTTGAGTAGCCAGCTATGACAGCTTTGTCTAGTTTCAATTTGACGGCCGTTTTTAATGAAACTAACTGTAGGCTAGATAGAAGGTTACAGAGGTGTTTACCCCTGCACTGTCGGCACACAAATGAATCTTTTGAGATTTTCCAACGACATTGATCATGTCATACTTTTCTCCCCATTGCAAGTACATTGTACTACATATAAGATCAGTATGCAGTAAGCAATAAAACAGCAGGTTACAGTCCTACACAAAAACCTTCCTCTAAGACCACGAGAATAAGACACTCACACATTGATTTAAAGGAACACTTTCGTCTGATCTTGATATTTCCAATTGGAACCAGCTATCAACTATTCGTTACAAAGGACACTTCAGTGCAAACCATGTTCTCCATAAACAGGTTCAAAAGGTATGACTTGGGTTTCACAATAAGGTGTTCTTAACAGAGAGGTGCCAGACTCAGCCCATGGTGCTGTATACTATTTCACAATGGGAGTAGACCTCAGGTAAGGTTTGTCATTTTGATTCAATGCATGACATTGCCCATAGCCCTAAAGGTGACCCAACACCTTATGTCAATCACAAGGGTGAGAATCGTCTTTAAACCCCCCTGAACCCCCTGACCCTTGACCTTCCTGGCCACCTGATGGAGACCTGAGGGTTACGGGCATTCACCCCTGACCAACGTCAAGCCCAGTTGTCATGGAAACTGACCTAGCTAAAATATTATGGCCTCAGGTGCACACAACCTCTTGTGCAGAAGAAGCTAATTACGTGTGTATATGATACAAGATCATATATGATCCAAAATAGACAGCTTACTAGATAGATATATAGATAGATAGATATAGTTAGAAAGATGGATAGATGGATAGATAGATAGATAGATGGATAGATGGACAGATAGATAGATAGTTAGATAGATACATAGATACATAGATGTAATGTACAATAATTTATGTACATGTATACTTGCACAATGTCACAATGTTAAGTGTACTTCTTAGTTTTTGCATCTTATAATAGGATTAAATGACTTGAATATCAAGTAGCATAAATGACAGTAAGAAACACACGTACAATATAACTAAAGTATACTTAAACTTCAGTAGAGAATACTTGATCCCATACAGAAAGTACACATTTGATCTTGTACACATTTGATCTTGTACTTGTATTCAGTGACCTTCACACTTTGATAAAACCTGTTTCCATCTTCTCATTGGGACTGTCAGCACACTTCAGTAGCAGGGTTTAAATCATTTAGGGCATGGTTTGAATCCAGGTGTGATTTGGCTTTATTGTGGTATGACTCCACTGAGGTACTTATAACTTTCATTCCATTTTACAGTAAAGTTAAATTGGTTTCTACTTACATATTTGACTGACTGATTGACTGGCTAACTTGGTGACTGACTGACTGAATGACCATGGAGTCATTATGACTACATATAATGACTGACGGAATGTCTAGCAGAATAACTAATTAACTGACTGATTGACTGACTGCATACAAAACCTGGAGTTGTGAAGTTTTAATAACCTCTGTGATCTAGGAGCCACCAGAACAAAGTCTACTCTTGGCTCCGTGAACTGACACCTTGTTTACAGGTGTCTGTCTATTGTCTACCTGTCTGTGAGTCTGTCCATGTTCTCTCTCAGTCTGTCTCAGCACACAATCAACCTGACTTGTTAATCAACAGCTTGTCTGCCAGTCAAATTACTGATGCTCAATAATGCTGGGGGGTATTGACAGATGGAGCGCTTGTTTGGGGGGAGGGGGTTTAATCCATATTGGAATTTACCTGCTGGGTCAAAGGTCATTCAAAGAAGGGGTGGACCTAAGAGGGGGTGTTTGTGGAGTGTGGAGGGGCATGAGAGTCCCGGATGGGGGTAAATACCCTCTAGATTGGGAGGGCACGGTTACAGACCCATCTCAAGTGACCAGAATTAATGTCTGCCGACTTCTATCCATACGCCCTTCATACCCCCTTCAATTTTTCTTCATTTTTTACTTAAACCTTTTCAGCTAAAGTTCCTTCTTTCAAATTCTGTAAACTTTTTACTACACTACTGAAATTCAAGATGGCGCATAACTTCACGAACAATTATGTTGCAAGTCACGTGACACTTGTAGTCTCGTCTCGCGAGAGTCTCTTCTGTCACGTGATGCTGAAATCTCGCCTTCCTCGATAAATAACGAGAGCGTATCGAGTTGCCTGTGCGCATGTGCAGACTAGTTTATTGTAGCGTTTATGAAGAATCATTTTACATTAGCCCATGTTTAACGTTGGCTCAAAAATGTAATATGGTTACAGTTGAATTAAACTGAACAGTTAAAACTGTCCATATTGCATGCCATAACAGGGACTGGCATTTCTGCTGTCAATGCAATCCTACCTTTCACATGAAACCATATTCACCACTTTTTGGAGGTAAAATAATTTAGAGCCATGAAAAACTGTTTTAAATATTATGTTACATGAATAATATCAGACAAAATCCATAAATTCCGTAATAATCCCCATCCTTTGACATACAGCTAGTAAGTACTTACTAATGTAGGACCTATGTTCTTAATATTCAATAAATTTTGCATCTAAGTGGTAAACTAGTAAGAGTCATATTTTCTTCAAAACTCCCAAAAATTATGATACATATCCAGCTTTGAATAATTTATTATCATTATGATTACACAGTTCCAATTTCAAAGTTGACATTTATAATCATAACTCAAGCTACCTGATTCCCTACAAAAATGTCAACAACTGATAAAAGCCATAAGTGGTGCTTTGCAATTAAACCCCCCCCCCCCCCCCCCCCCCAATTCAACACACTCTGTACAAGTTGTAGTGCTGTGTCGAGTGTCCAGTGGACATTGTCCACCTCTTCATTTCTTGTTCCCTGTGGTCAGTTGAGAGGTCATCTGGTCAGTCTCACCTGGGGCAATTTCAATGGCCCACCTGTCCATCAGATGCACCAGGGATGTGGGATAGCATCCTCAGCAGCATCAGCAACAGCTAATTAAGAGGAAGGAATGGACACTAATGATGCACTAATTAACACACCTACTGTGACAGAACACAAGGCCACAGATGCACACTGATAATCAAAATGTTTCATATTATAGTTGGTCAAATTATTATTAAGATAGATGGATAAGCGGACAGCGATAGATAGATAGATAGATAGATAGATAGATAAATAGATACATTGCCACATATAGGTAGATAGATAGATAGATAGACAGATACATTGCCACAGATAGATAGAGAGATAGATAGCTAGATAGTGCTGACAGCCTGACACAGACCAATGCATTAACTAGACAGACTGACAGACAGATACACTGACAAGATAAACCCATACAACAGATACATTGTTAACCTCTGGTTAACCCTTTCAAATTCAAGTGCATCATATCACCTTTTCTACTAAACTGTTCTTGAATGAACTCCATTATATTTTTTGTATTCTGGAGCATTTTCTGCCTTTTTTCAGCTTTGTGGATCAGCCATGAGCACTCGACACTGTACTTTAAGAAACTTTAAGAACTAAAATAAATTCAGCATTTTTTTAACTCTCGCCCTATAGCAGCACATGCAGGGTAACACAAAACAAACATTTCTTTGTTTTCTAAGCAAACACCTAAAGTGTAGTCTGAGAGGTCTGTCCCATGCAGCTGAAATTACAGACCAGTATCCAACACTTCTCTTAATCTTCCAATTTGCTTTAAAAACCACTTTAGATGTACCCTTTCATCTTGGCTTATTCTTGCATATTTTGCGTGCATATTTTTTTGGCATCAAGACAAGACTTCAACCCTTAAGGAAGGGGGTAAAATAATAGTGAAAAAATGATCTAAACCTGAGACAAAGAATTGAAAGAAAGCACTGACGAAGTTTACTGTCTGTCTCCAACTTGTCAAAGAAACTCTCATCTAACTTGATGAATGGTGTGGAACCTGTTGAAACATGAGAGCCTCTTTAAGTTTTATATTGAAAATACATCTAAAAGAAAAAGTGTAAGGAATATGGTGCTTATATCTCCCCATACAATTACCCCTGAAAGTTATACCCAACCACAAGGATTCAAAGAAAGTAGACACAGGCTCCTGCACCATACCATAGAAATTACACTAAATTATTCGAATGCTTGTCTGTGGTCTATAAATCTCAACTTTTACAGTGCAATAACACCTCACACTGGTCTGCACAGTACTGGTCTACATGTGTTATTAAGATCACTACAAATAACCAACCAACTGGACAAAACAGCAGCAGACAAATGATAGAATAGAACGTTTGCACAATCGCCTCCCCCTCAAGCAATGTCCTTGCCCTTGGGGTAAAGAGATTTCCTCTGGGGCTCAGTTATTACCCCACAATTTCTAACACCTTTATCCATTCGTTTCTCAAAGGGGGGTATTTATAATCACCCGTGCAAAAGGAAGGGGGCGGTGGACAACATTGCACTTTATGGCTTCTCTATGTAGATAGGATTGTTAAAATATTTCCATAAAACATCAGAAGCAATAAAACATAAGGCTCTTTTTTATTGCAAAAAAAAAGCAAGGATTTCCTAACGAGTAAAAAAGCCTTTTAGAAGCACAATGACGTCAGCAATAAATGACGTCATGGAACCTATTAATGATGTCACGCGAGTTCGTCTCCCACCTTCTAGACTGAAGAGTTCCTTTAAGAATTCTATGTGAAGATTCCAAAAACAGATCTGCCTATATACCTTTTTTTTTGTAAAAAAAAAACACAAAAAGAGTAAATGTTTTTAAAGCATATTTAAAACAATTACCACTATTACACTTATTCCACCCGCATTGAGCTTCAGAAAAGGTGAAGTTACAAAATCGTTGCCTTATTATCAACAATCAACCTGTCAACAGACTCCTTAGATTATAAACAATGTGGAAAAATAGCTGGGCAGTTGTAGCAGGGTAAAATATTTACATTTTTGGTCAAGGCATTAAGTGGAGAAATTGACTGAGACTCCATTATTCGAGCTGCCAGCAAACAGTTTTGAGGCAAGTCACTATTACACACTCGGATTGAGCGCCAACGGCTCTTTGCAGCAAAACACCTGCAGAAAGCACTTGGAAAAAAGGTTCGCATGAAATAAAGCATAAAAATGCTCTCTTGCAATTTGTCATGCAAATATTAGGAGAACTGAATTCCTGTTCTCCGTGAATGTTTGATTCTAATGGCAAATATATATATTTTTAGTCAATTAAAACAGCCACAGTGCAAATATAGCTGCATATATTTTTCATTATATCACGATAACTTCAGTTTTTTTGTGAATGGCCACCATTTTTTTGCCAGTGCATATTAAACGTAATTTTACGGTCCTGCTCATTGTGTGGTTGGGCAATTATCTAGGCAAATGAAAGATATCAGAGCAAAAGAAAATGTTTTATGGGGATGCTTCTAAATATATCACTCTTTTACTGCCTCACACTCCTTTATGATGACATATGAGCTACGTCTTGGCCATATTATCATTTGCATCTCTGCTGTTAGAAAAATTGCAGCCAGAAAAAAAAAGCTTACAAAAAAGTACGATTATTTTAAAAAGATTTCATGTACAGGTCGTCGCAGCCCAATGAAAATGTATGCAGGGGACTCCATTTAAATGACAGCAGTCAGAACTATCATACAAATTGCTGAGAATTTTATAGCTTAAAGTGTAAGAGTAATTTTCCTTTAAAAAAATTGGTCATAAAAAAGCTGATAAAATCATCCAGTGTCATACCGTATGGCTTCATCTAGAACACAACAGCACCATGTTAATTATGATATTTTAGAGAAAGTTTTGGCCAATAGAGTCTTTTCACTGAGCAGCCCTAAATTCAGCAAGACATAAGTCTTTCTTCTCCTGTTATTACTCATTTTGCTTTTCAGACATAGTAGATCATAACTGATTCCATGAATATAATTATCTCAGGGAAATAACAGAAATCATTTGAACATTAAGATGTCAAATATACATTAAAATGCACTAAAAATACTACTGCTGGGATGCACTTTGCTTCAGCAAATCACAGTCAAGGGCGGGAAGTTTTTCAGCAAATAGAATTGCTGTATTCTGTCATAGCCACCTGGTGGAAATATAGAGAACCTTCCGTGAAAATCCACTATCGCATCATTGGAAGACTAGTCTTCAAATGAAAATTTTACTAAGGTCATTATTTCTCAGCTCTGCTGAAGGTCACATGTTTGAATCCGGTCCCGGCGACCCTTCATAAGCTACATGTACATCCCAGCTGGATGTCGATCACATGAGAAATTAATGGAGGCGTCTTCGTAATCCATCTCTATGCTGAGACCCACCCATGGGGAGAATGTTTAAGTAACATGGTGTGGACTCCAAGCCTTATCATTTCATTACTTCTGCCTCTGGACCATTGAGACATTGAATGACATAGTAGACTTGATCGAATCTAAATCTTGCGTCATTGCTGATATCATACTGAAATACTGCAATTATTTATAATATCTCAACATCCAGCTGAATATATACAGCATCATATACCTGTATCTCCACATTACCTGTACATGCTATACAAACTATAACCAGTTAATCACTATAGAAGCAGCCAATCTTTGCCACAAAATAGCGCCAGTGGAGGTATCAATTTTACATTTAATGACTATTCCTGAATAACAACCACAGCTCTCGTGTACTTTAACAAATCCAGCTTGCTGATCATGTCAGCCCATTCAATGCAATTCTATACAATGTGTGTTCAGCCAGTATGGAGGCTTTTTTGTTGGCCTTCACAATAAACATTTTGCAAGGAACCAGAATAAATGGCAAAGCCATGCCCTCTTATTTCTCTTAAATAAACTCATATTTCCTTTTATGACAGCCACAAAGGGGTAAAAAACATCTTAGAAGGGGCAAATAAGACCAGCACACTGGGGGTGATAGGACCATGGAGCCATGATAGGACAACCCCCACATACAACATCTTGTATGTCCAAACAGATGGGTGACTGATCTCACCCCATGATAAATAACAGAAAAAATCTGGCATTTACAACAATGGAAAAAAGTCTATAAACGCCCAGCCAATTCAAGAATGTTGACTGGTTCAGGGAATGAAGACAGGATTACATAGCAACAGACATGCACAAAAAATAGTGCAGTAGAAAATACTGGTAGAAACTGCAAAAATAGTTCCATTTAAAAACTTCAGGAGTAAAACCATAGCAAACTAAAAATTGTATAACAGTAATTCAATATATCTTTTTTGCAATATATATATATTTCTGACATTTCCTTGCAATGAGCTCCATACAAAAAATTTCCTGAATTTGAAATTGGCGTGCAGTTTCTAAAGTTTTTTGAAAGTAATATACCACCATGCCCACCAATATTTTCAAAGTTCTAGTCAATAATATTCACATAAATTCAGATAGGTTTTTTTTTAAAGAAGTAAATATCTTTTCAAGATAAATGGATGATCATTTTTGAATGATGTTTTCAATATATGACATCAATATCACAGATTTAACCATTCATGTCAGCGATAAACTCACATGATGATGCAAAATCTTTAAAGTGCAATTAGCATGATTATTGCACTAGAGCTTATCTAAACCTCCATCATGTCTGCCAGGGCCTTGGGGTTAATCTGATTCAAATGCAAAGAACTTGCACTTGCCAACAAATAATTATACAAAATGTATCATTAAAATGGCATGCACAGAAAATGAGGCATAACAGTGACATCACATGCACAACAATTATGATAAATATCAGTGGAATTCCTTTGAAGTCTGAGCATGTACAATGGTGACATGCCACAGTACAATTTGTTCTCAAATTCGCTAGTCTTTTGTGGGTCTATAATGCATTCCTAAGACGTTGTTGAGTATACCTAGCTTCATGGTATTGTCATGGAGGTATTATGGAAGTACAGTGAAGCCTCACAATTACGACAACTTCAGGGGATCACAAAATGTCTTTATAATATCCAGGTGGTATTAATTCTTGATTTTTTTGTTTTTGCATCATAATTTTTCCTTTCCTTTTTATAATTGCATAATATTATGATGATAACTTTTTAGTTAATACAGTTGGGCCTGTTAATAAACATTATTACAAATGATAAGTGACAGTCAAAATTTCTTCATTTTAAACGGTTTTCGATATAAGCAAATCTTGGTGTAAAACACGGTAAACTATGTTCCTTGACTGCGACCTTGTTATAACTCTTTTGTTATAAGTTATAAGTTTGCTCGTTATACAAATTAATGGATCCGATTGCTGTTTTATAGGCTTTGCCAATATTACATCTTTGGATATCTACTTTCCATAATCTTTTATTCTTTTTCTTTTAAGTGGGGTCTCCCGCAATCATGTTCAGATTGTTTTAATACAATGTACAATTCCCTTGTCCAAAATGCAAAACAATGCATCTGAATCCATAGTCATATTATAATAACATGCAAATTGTGTAACATTGGTTGAACTTCTGTTCTAAATTTGCACAATAAACATTATCACAATACACTGTATTAAATATTGTAATCAGTTCTAGCAGTCTGCCAATTTGTCCAAATATCGAGTAGTCTTAATTGTGGTGTTCTTCTGTACTACAAATTCTTACTGAAGTTTAAGTTGGCCATTTGAGGTCACCTGCCACCCCACCACGTGGGGTTATGAGGTTATACCCCTTTGCCTTAGTTATAAGTCACCCTTTAATTTTGTAACCGAATACATTTTACCTGACAATTCAGTTGTGTCCAAGCCAAACACAACCTCAGATGATCTTGAATTCATCTTGAATTCATTTCAAAGGTAAGCAGAGGTAAGCTGTACCACTTTACCTTTTGTACTACCTATTTGTACCTACTACTACCTGCCCCCCACTGAGGTACACAGCATGATAACCATCGACCAAAATGAATAAAGATGTCATAAATCAAAGTAACATAGGTATCAAATATCATTCTGATGTAAAACATAATATTATAATATTTAAGCAAATTTCGTTCTCCAGAATATTATAGTGTTCTTATATATAGATGTAACTTCTACACAGCCCCACATATATAAACACTTATGGCATTTTTCATAACTATGATTAAATTGGGTCTAAGTTTAATGGAGACTCTATCATAATATTATTCAAAATCTTCTGCATGGACTACAAGTAACCTTATCATCTCATCATTATGTCTGCCTATCTAAGTTTCAGAGCACTGAGACAACACAAAGAATGGTAGAAAACAACAACTAATGGAATGAAATAAAATCAATAATTCCACCAAAGT
Organism: Alitta virens; assembly: GCA_932294295.1. Taxonomy (NCBI): domain Eukaryota; kingdom Metazoa; phylum Annelida; class Polychaeta; order Phyllodocida; family Nereididae; genus Alitta; species Alitta virens. The sequence continues at coordinate 35,135,907 of OW028580.1, forward strand.
TCATCAAATTGGCTTCACTGGTGAGTTATATTTTTTTGTGGGGTTACTCATTCAATATTGACATTTGCAATTGCAACTAAATTTATGGGGTAGAAAAGTTCATTGGGTAACCTTAAGGCTTATAATAGGTGCATCTAACTACCTTCTAAACCAGAATATGCCAATACACGTGCGATACATTACATGTGTTAAAAGATGAACAAAGAAATATTCATCTGAAATACCATGGCATTTTCCAAAGACCAGACATAAACCATGTCATACTGAAATATATGATATACAAATACCACACATGTAAACCATAAACCCTTCTGAAATTCAACCGTTTTCACATTTCTCCACCAACCAAACATTGGAAAGATTCAAAAGCACGTTCCCCAGTCCTTGGGTAAACAACAAGTAAACAAGATGATCCAAACAGTAAACAAACGCTGGATCAGTAAACGACTAAGCTGATACATAATGTATCTGAAGCATTAAGAATTTCAATGGTCCTTTGTAAAACTTTAAGAGAGGGATAATTTGCTGTAGCCACTAGCATAATTAAAATGATCATTAACATAAGTGTACTAGTTTCTATGAATAAACATGGGTTAATATTGTTTCTATTCACTTCACTGGTTATAAAACACTCAGGTGTCTCTTTGCAACACGGTGTGGACTCCAAGCAGCCTTATCATCTCATCATTACGTCTGCCGACAGCCTCTGACAGCTGGTCAGATGTTGGATAAACTAGGGTCATATAAACTGACTAAGCTTCAAACAATACAAAGACAACTGCACCAAGATCTATATCATATGATTACTGATTCACAAGATTGTACTGAGCACTTATAAATTCTTGAAATAGCATCTGTAAAAAAAGCCTCCATCCTTCACAGGGCACTGTAACAGCTTAAGAGATTACTTAAAAGCATGGAATATCATGCTGTCTCTTAAATTCTACCTTTTCCTGATAAACATGCCTGTTTTTTTCAAAGAATAATTAGACATGATGTGTGTTTTTTATTTGATGGTAATTTCGGCTTGTCAAATTCCATCAGATAAGCCGTGTGAAATGGAGTTGCCATTGGAGATATCTTTCCTCAGAATTCCAGAACTCAGGCCATTTAAGACCTAGATCTTCACTTTTGACTTTTTTTGCATGAAACCTAAGCCCTGACCTTTGACCTGCAAGGCGCCCTGGGGCCCTGTGGCTCCCTCTACAGACAGAACCTGATCCGAGCAC